>JBAMMX010000016.1:12371580-12726474 GCA_037126225.1 Dillenia turbinata | reverse complement strand
TAGCCAAAAAATATAGTACAAAGTGTGCATCACACATGAAGGCACACGGACTGTTAAAAAACACAAGAATTAACCTTTTGATGCATGAATATGAACTATTCAATTTTCAGCATAGAAAACAAGTAAAGAATATGTTCAATCAACTCACTTCCATCACAAATGAACTGGAGTCCCTTGGAAAAGGATTTTTCGAACTCGGCATCTGGTCGAGAAAGGTTCAAGAATCCTTCCTAGAGCTTGGGATGTAAAAGAGTTGTAATCAAGGAGGGCACAAGATCTATCGAAATTTATCCTTGAATGAACTAGGATGAGAGTTGATGGCATATGAAGTAAAAGTGCAACATTTAGCTGAATCCGAATGGAAGAAAAAATCTATTGCATTCACTGTAGAAGAAGAACTTTCAAAGGATGAATGTAGGGACAATGAAGTTAATTTACTAGCAAAAAGATTGTCTAGAGCACTCAAAAGGAAAGGTAGAAAGTTTTTGAAATTATCGAGAACTAATGTGTTTCCAAAGTTAAGTCTTATATAGGAAAATTCAGCAAATACAAGGAATAAAAGAAAGAAAAAGATGAGATGGTGTGCTATGAGTGTAAAAAATCTAAACACATCAAGTATGAGTGTCATGTTCTTTTGAAGATGATGCATACAAAAATTTCAGAAAAAGGGAAAGGCCATGATGACTACTTGGAGTGATTTGGATTAATCATGTTCAAATTCAGACTCAAGAAATTTAGAAAGTGTTGATGAGGCTAACTTCTATTTAATAGCTAATTCACAGGTGAAATCTGATTATGAAAGTTGTGAAAATATCATTCCTGATGATAATGACATACTGAAGTTAATTTTAGATTTTAAATATAGGATATTAGACTTAAAACATGAAAAGATTTTCTTCAAAACGAACTAACATCTTGCAAATTCTGAAAATGATGCTTTTAAATCTGAAAATAGGGTATTAAATTCTAAAAATGAAATTACAAAATCTAAAAATCATGTTTTAAAATCTAAACTGACAGCTTTAAAGACTGAAAATGATGTTCTGAAATTAATAAACACTACTGTAAATTTTGAACAAGAAGTGTCTAAATCTGATTATGAAATATTCAAGATTAAAAATTCTACTGCAAACCTTAAATTATCAACTTTGAGGTCTAAAAATAAATCTATAAAATGAGAAAATTCTAGCATGAAAGATGAAGTATGCTTGTTAAAAACTAAAGTAGAAGATCTGTCCATGTCAATCAAAAATACATTTCAAAAATTTAATGAAAGTGATGAAAAACTAACTAAACCTTTTTGCAATTAAAAGACATGATTTTTCTAAGAATGATTTACGATATAATTCTGTAAGTATACCTAGATTATAAGTTAATAAAACTATAGTTGTTAAAGTAGCAAAAATACAAAATACAAAAAATTACAGACTGCAGAGATCTGGGGTAGAAGCAGAGGCCATAGAAGCATAGCTTATAGGGGTAGAAGAAGTTATAAACCTACCAATTTTAACAGAAATTTCAGAAACTTATCTGCACATAAAAAATCTGATTTTTCACAAATTAAATACAAAAATATGAATAATTTTCAAAAATTGAAGAATACTTTTACTTACTATTATTGTCATGAAGTTAGATATATTATTATATTTTGTTACTTGAACAAGTTTAGTAATATAAAGAAAAATTTGTTCCTAGTACAAGTTTGTTATCTAGAGAACCCAAGCAAATTTGGGTTCCTAAAAATAGATAATCTGTTTATTTAATTTGTGCAGGAACATGAGACTAAATTCAAAAGGAAAATTGTATGTCAATAGTGGTTGCTCAAGGAATATGACGGGTGACAACTCATGTCACGCCCCGAACCGGGATCATGAACAGCCGCCCGTTACCCTGGATGCCGGCTGTATTTCTACAGAAAATCGAACAAAATCTCCCCATAAATCGGAGGTCTCCCATGTACAAATAAACCTGTATAATAGACATCACCCTGTCAAATAAATAAATAGCCATCCCGGCTTCACAACAATCCACCACATTCAAATCCTGTCAACCAATCCACAGCGGACATCCAAAACAACGCAAGACTAATATAAACACTAACAGTCCTAACCACAGACCTCTACTATCATGCCCAACTAGAGCAATGAGCAGCCGCCACACCGAGCAGACCTAAGTTTATACAAATATATAACAAATTTCCCAAGTTAACATTTTAAATATTTACAAATGCCTCAATGCAAGTGAAATATGAGAGTTTCGCAAACAAAAGTCTAAAAATTATACAGTAATCCCATAATATATATATGGCCAACTACGGACCTCAATATCAAGACCATGCAGGGTCGAAATAAATTACGGAATTCATATTTCAAATTTAAACTTAGATCTCACCGTCGTGAATCACTCAAATCCACCAATCACCCAAATCCACCAAAATCTCTAAAATCTGAAGAGTCGTTCCAGCACAACAATAATCCTGTCTGAGGAGGGAAAGAAGAGGGGTGAGTATCAAGGAAGATACCCAGTGAGTGAGGGGATTAATCTCAAGTACAAATTGTGTAGGTGAATATTGGAGTGTTAAATAATATCATTCGTAAACAATAATTCAAGTTTTGCAGTAAATCATGGTATGTTCAATAAAATGAACTCATTTATTCAATCACATGATATCATACATATATGCATCCATTTAAAATCAAGTAGGTCATAGAGCAAGTCGAAAGGATTCTGGCAAAGATCAACCATGACCAAGGACAGGCGTATCGGTGGTTTTATTATGCAAAGTGTTCAAAAGTTGCTCTCTACCCCAACGTTGGCAAGTACAAGTAACTCCTAGTACTAGACCGCCTATACTGACGGACCTCCCCTTTCGGTTCAACGGGCCCATACGGAACATCACATTCATGTACAAACAACTCCCGGTACTAGACCGCCTATGTTGACGAACCTCCCCAATACATGGTTCAACCGGGCCCATACATATCACAATCACGACGTTTACGGATACCTCTGGCCAAAGCGTATCCGGGCAACTCATGCCTCTATAAACGCCCTTCATAGCTACGGAATCAATCAAGTCATATCATATCATCACAAGTGGGCATCCCAGTGCCCTCACAGATCTTAAAACATTTCAAATCCGTGTGCCAATACATTCATCAAATCATTTCAAATCAGTATACCAATGCAACGGTGGAAAAGGAAACTTATCCAAATTTCAAGTAATGGCACAATTTTGTTTCATTTCAAACATGGATGCATAGTCATGGAAAACATAAGTTTAAGACACTCCAATAATCACAAAACAGATTTGAGATTTAATATCACACGTCAAATCAATGCATATCAAAGCATGTTTTGTTTAAAAACACGGTAAAACTAGATTTTCACTATTTCATGAAAGAGATTAGGGTCCCACTCACTGTATACGGGATGGTCAATCACTCCCTACAATGCACAACAAGTGTCGAAACCGTGCCCCCCCTCGATCGGTCCTCCAAAGCAAGTCACTAAAATTGTAATACATCACATATCTCATGAATTGAAAAAATTACTAAGTTAGTTAGTATTTTAACTAACCCTATATCTAGGCCAAAAATAGAGCATGCTAAATACTCTCTCAACTACGCGCATTTCATCTACCTCTTTCTCTATCACCAACAACAACTTCAATGTTCCATACATTCATTCCTCATAGTATCGTCACCAAGCATACATGCCTCACATTCCACCATTTGCATACACAAAACAACAGCATACAAACATATTTATTCTTTATAAAATTTTCTCCTTCGACATACAAATATAATACACATACATTGATCATACATACACATGCACATATTTCTCACACCTTGACCTCAATTATATCTATGCACATTCACCATTGCACCACAAAAATTTCGCACACTTTCTACCATTCTCCTTGGCCTTTAAGGTGATTTTAGCACACAATAACATCCCATATACACTTGCTTATACTCACAATTCAATCAAATGAAATCTTACTCAATCTTCAATTGACCTTTCCTAATACAAAATCATAATTACGTCATCAATTTCCAAATATTTTTAGGGTTTATCTATTTTCTCTAATTTTTGTACAAATCTCATTTCTTCAATTCATGAATACACTCTAATGTCATCAATTGCATTTCATTTATAAATACGTAACACATTGAAAGTCAAGTCTAATGCAATCCTAAAGATCATTCAAGATCGGGAATAACCATAAAATAATAAATCTTCTCCCAAAATAGAAATTTTTTGAAAAAATCATAAAATTTCTGATTCTCATCCAAATGTTTCAAAGTATATATCATTTTCAACGTAAGAAAGTCTATTTTCACAATACATGGATTGTATTTGAATTACCTATATACAAAACAATCTATAATGTAAAAGAATGTATCAATCCTTAAGCTCCAACCCTAAATCCAAATACTTTCATGCATATTTCAAATTAAACTCAAGAGAAACCATTCAAATCAATTCAATTCGATTCTATTATCCCTTAGAATGCTTTTTTCGTATTAAACAGTCTAATTTACGTAAATACATAAACTCAATCCTAACATTCAATTATAGAACTTCATAAATGCATTCAAATCAAATCAAGTATACATTCCAAACGCATAGAATACTTCTAACCCTAAATTTATCCTAAATTTATTCAAATAAACTGAGTGAGTTAGAGATTCTCACCTAGGGTATTCGCAGTTCACAATCCTGTGGTCCAAACTTCATTCTACTCAATCCAGGACCTGCAATGCTTCAAATTCGAAGCAAGGTTCAGAAATTTACGTTTAAATAACGAAAGAACTAAAATCCTAGAGCTACCGAATTCAAAATCTCGCCCTTACCTGCGTAGGAGTGTAATTTGGGCCTAGGGTTTTCGGGGGTGTTCCCATCTCAACTTGGAGCTCCTGCGATGGTTGCAGGAGACTCTCAATCGTGAACAATTCGGGGTCTAGCGAATAGGGGAGGGAAACTGCGAGGGATAGAGAGAGAAGGAAGAGAGAGATCGAGGGTCAGTGAGAGAAAGAGAAAGAACAGAGAGAGACAGAGAGAAATCGAAGGGAAAGAGAGAAAGAAAGAGGGAAATAGAGAGAAGAAAGAGAAAGCGATTGAGGGACTATGAGATGGTGAGAGAGCAAGACAGAGGGAGACAGAGGATCGCAAGAAGAGGGGGAAACAGAGAAAGGGGAAATAGAGAGGGAGAGAACTAGCGAGAGGTAGAGAGAGAAAGAAAGAGAGCAATAGTGAGAGGGGTAGAGAGAGAAACAATGTAGAGAGAGAGGAAACAGAGGGAGCTAGAGAGTGAGAGAGGGGGTGTCGGTTGGTGGTTGAAGGCGGAGGAGGGTGGCTCACAGTGGCAGTGCAACGGAGAACCACGAGAGGGAGATGGAAGAGGGAGAGAAATCGCGGGAGGTAGAGAAAAAGAGAAAGAGATCGGTTGACAGTGAGATGTAGATGGAGAAAGGGCGATAGAAGGTGGTGGTGTTGAAGATGGTTGATGGTGTTGGAGGAGGAGGAGGAATGATGTTCGCAGCGGGAGAAAACGCAGAGAGGGAAAGAGAGAGAAAGTGATAGTGGGAGGGTGAGACAGCGAGGTAGAGAGATGAACGGAAAGGAAGAGTGAGAGAGAGTGGGGCGGCTGAGCGCGGTAGTGCGCGACGGAGGGTCGCCGTGGAAGACGAACGAGCGTCGGGAGAGAGTAGAGAGAGACGAATGAGAGAAAGGGGAATGAAATTAGGGTTTCTAACCCTAATTTCATCAAAGAGGGGGAACGCTGCGTTTCACTCCAAAACGCAGCATTTCCTCTGTTGTTTTTTTCTTTTTTTTATACTATTATTATTATTTATATATATTTCTTTTTATAATAAATTTATAAATAATTAAATGAGTAAATAAATAAATTAATAAATGAATAAATATATATATTTTTATACTCACTTTACACTTCAAATTACGGGTACGACATTTAGAATATACTAAAAATTAAATTTAAAAACCCCAAAATCGAAAATCAATACAATTTAAAAATTTTATATATATAAACGGAGGAATATTTTATATATATTCCATGAACAGTACACTTGTACGAATACCGCAGTGTCGGTGTTACAACTCATTGTTCAAAGACTTTGAAAAGAATGAGTATGGAATGGTGACATTTGGTGACAATAATAAAGGAAAGATTATCGGTAAAGGTACCATTGATATTAACTCTATTTCAATCAAAAATGTTTTATTTGTTGATAAATTAATGCATAATCTGTTAAGTGTTAGACATTTATGTGATTTAGGGTATGATATACTTTTTAAGAAAAATAAATACATAGTTTTTTATTGTAAAATTCAAGAAAAAATGTTTGAAGGAATTAGATTCAGAAAGTTAAATAAAAAATTTTAGATAGTTTAAAAGAAAATTGTTTGATGACCATAGAAAATGAATTTTTGCATGGCACAAAAAATTAGGTCATATAAACTTTAAATAATTTGAAAACTTGTCTAAGAAAAAATTAATAAGAGACTTATCAAAAATAATTTTAAAGGAACATATGACTTGTAATGTATGTTCACTAAATTAATAAGTAAAATCTTCATTCAAAAATAAAGATTACATTTCTACATCTAGACCTTTAGAGATTTTGCATATGGATTTGTTTGGACCCACTAGAACTCAAAGTTTAGGTGGAAATAAATATAATTTAGTAATTATACATGATTTTTCTAGATTTACATGAATTTTATTTTTGGCAAATAAAAATGATGCATTTGAGTCATTCAAAATTTTTGTTATGAAAATACAAAATAAAGAAGATCTAAAAATAGGTGGATTAAGAACGGATAATGATAGAGAATTTAACAACATAGGATTCTTAGAATATTGTAATAAGAAAAGAATAAGTCAAAACTTTTCAGGTCGCTATACATCCCAACAAAATAGAGTAGTTAAAAGGAAAAATAAGACAATTCAAGAAATGACTAGGATATTGTTAAATGAGAATGGTGTAGGAAAATATTTTTAGGCCGAGACTGTTTTTACGACGTATTACATAATAAATAGAGTATATCTTAGGTCTATGAATGAGAAAACTCATTATGAATTGTTTAAAGGAAGAAAACCTAGTGTATCTTATTTTCATACATTTTGATGTTCTTGTTATATATTGAAAAATAATTTAAACACACGAAATAAGTTTGATGAAAAAACTATAGAAGAAATTTTTCTAGGTTATTCGCTTAGTAGTAAAACATATAGAGTTTTCAATAAAAAATCCAAAATTGTTGAGAAAACTATTAATATAAAATTTCATGAAAATGAATTTCAAAGTATAGAAGATGAGGAAGATGATGAAAAAATTAAGGTAAATGAACTCCCCCATGAAAATAATAAAAATAAAGATGTTCAAGTTAAAAACATATATATATCTAGAGAAGAAATCACAAGAAACTGAAAATTTTTACCTAATCACTCACAAAAAGATGTAATTGGTGATTTAGATGAAGGTTTAAGAATTAGGTCAAGTTATAAAAATATAAAAAATCAATTTGTATTTTTTTCCTATATAGAACCAAAAAGTATAGAAGAAGCACTTAAAGATGAAAGTTGGATACCATGCAACATTTCATTGGTCTAATGAGAAGGGCACTAGAATCCCACACAAAGTGCTCAAGTTTGAGTCTTAATAGTGATAAAAACGATGTTAAGAGAGTCTCTTCCGAATAAGGACCCGACAGCGATTTGACCTATATTAGTTGGAGTGAAACTTCGGATACTACGCGGTGGACCAAGTCTAGGGGACCAAAGTAAAAGGTGAAAGTTTGATAGAAGCAATGCAAGATGAATTAAATCAATTTAAAATAAATAGTGTGTGGTCATTAGTTCCTAAATCGGATGATAAGTCAATAATAGGAACATAATAGATTTTTAGAAATAAAATGGATAAGTATGGAAATATCACTGAAAACAAAACTAGATTGGTAGCTAAAAAAAAGAAAATTTCGCAAGAAGAATGAATTGACTATGATGAAATATTTACACCGGTAGGTAGGTTAGAAGTAATTAGATTACTTTTAACCTATGCATGTTTTAAAATTTTTAAATTATTTCAAATGGATGTAAAAGATATATTTTTGAATGGATATATAAAAAAGGAAGTTTATGTTAGTCAACTCCACGATTTGAAAAACCTAATAAAGAAAATCATGTTTATATATTACAAAAAATATTATATGGTTTAAAACAAACACTTAAAGTATGGTATGAAAGATTAAATGATTTTTTTTTTGTAAAAAATAATTTTAAGAAAGGAAATGTTAATACTACATTATTTATAAAACATGTTAATGATGATATTTTGATTATACAAATTTACATTGATGATATTATTTTTGGTTCTACAAATGAATATTTATGTGATAATTTTAGTAATATGATGAAAAGTGAATTTGAAATGTTTATGATGGGTGAATTGAATTTCTTTTTAGGTTTACAAATTAAACAAACATCTAAAAGAATTTTCATAAATTAAGAAAAATATGCAAAAAAGTTAATAAAAAAATTTAGAATGGAAAATTCAAAAGTGTTAGTACTCCAATGTCTGCCTCCATTAAGTTAAATTTAGATGAAAAAAGAAAAGATGTAGATAAAAAACTCTATAGAAATGTGATAGGATTTTTATTATATTTAACCATTTCACATTCTGATATTTTGTATAGTGTGTGTTTATGTGCTAGATTCCAAAATAAGTTTAAAGAATCTCATTTAAAAGCCACAAAAAAATCTTGAAATATGTAGTAAATACTTATAATCTAGGGATTTTGTATCCAAAAAAATTCAAAATCTAGGATTTAGTTGTTTTATCCACGGCCGAGTTGGAATATGTATGAATAGAAAATTGTCGTACTCAAATTTATGGTTAAAACAACAACAAAAAGATTATGGGTTAGATTATAAAAAATATTTTAATGAAATGTGACCATACTAGTGTCATATATCTAACAAAAAATCTCATAAATCATTCTAAATCTAAACATATAGAAGTTAGACACCATTTTATAAGAGAACATGTTTTGAATGGAGATGTTATTTCAAAATATGTTGATACAAAAAATCAATTGGTGGATATTTTCACAAAACCTCTAGATAGAGAAATGTTTGAATTTATAAGAAATAAGATAGAAGTGTGTTTTCCTTTTAAAGAAAGAAAATAAAAGAATAAATTATCATTTTCCTTCTGCATAAGTGCCTTATTGATCTAATGTTTTTTTTTTAATTTTTGATGAAACAAAATGGAGAAGATAAATATAAAAAATTATGTAAATATCAAGGGGGAGATGCATATTCATGAATTGAGGGAGAGATTGTAATTGTGATGATTATTTGCTTATGTATTGTATTGGTATTGTGCATTTTTATTGAACATATCATTTTTAACTTTTTTTATAGTTTTGTTATCATAAAAAAGTGAGAGATTGTTAGAAAAATTATTATCAAACTCTAATATTTTAATGATAATAAAACTTTATATGTATTACTAATGAATTTATCAAGTGTGCAGACATTTAGAATATATAATATAAGTTTATATATAGAAAGTTTTAAAATATAAAATTAGTCAGAAAATACTATCACAGAAGTCGAGTAGAAGCAAGATGGGTAGAAGCTGTGAGATGGGTAAAAGCAATTGAAAGTCAGAACTATTTTTCCTACTGTGATTTTATCTTATTTTCAAGATCTAGCTTAGCATGTTGAGTACAGATTTGATGTTGTACTTGACCAATATGCATATCCAAATTGATGATTCAAATTCAAATTAAATTCAACCATTTACCAAAAATAAAACTAAAGGTTCAGAATTTGAATTTAACATTTCAGAAGTTCAGGTTGGTTTTTAGGAGGTTTTTGATTGTAAATATTTTCTCCACCTCCTAAACCTTTTGAATTTTGATTTCTCTAGATTATAAGAGTATTATTCGACTTTAAATTCAAAAAGTTACAGCAATAAAAGAGGTTTTTGAAGCACCATAACTAAAGACAGAAAATCAGGGATCTGTAGAGTGTTTTTCTGAGAGAAGGCTGATTTTGAAGGTGTGTTAAGAGACTTATATCACTTCAAAACTTGAAGAGTCTTGATAGAACTCGAAGTGAACTTTAAAGAGCCATATTTAGTCTTTGTTCAAAAGTTTTTATATATCTTATTTGAGCATTGGGTTGAGAGGAAATAGAACCTGAAAACTCCCATTCAATCACAGTTATTTTGCTATATTCTCTGGTGTCGATTGTGTTCTTCTCTTTTGTAAATTTTGTTTCAAATTTTGTATAATCTCACAAATCTAAGGGGAGTGTGTGGAGCACTCTCTTGGGTTGATAGACTAGGTGTAAGAGAGTTTGGTGTGAGTGTTTGACTAAATTATTTTCAAGGAAGAAGGTACAGATTATTAGCATTTCAGCATTATACTGGTTTTGTAACTCTCTTAACATAGTGAAACTAACTATCACTGAATTCTGACTTGCTTAGCTAAAAGAGTGGACGTAAAAATAAAACTGAACCACTATAAATCGGGTTTTGTCTCTCTATCACTTTTCTTTATTTTTCTGCACTTACATTACATATTCCATGTAGTTTGGCCTTAGTTTTAAAGCGATATTTTAAATGGAGTAAAATCTACAATTGAAACCAACCAATTCAACCTCCTTTCTTAGTTACATAGGGACCAATACATTTTTGGTGAGATTTTAAGTGAGATTTAATGTTTTTGTTTATTTTTTATGAAACAAAAAAGGGAAGATAAATATAAAAAATTGTGCAAATATTAAGGGGGTGATCCATATTCATGAATTCAGGGGGAGATTGTAATTGTGATGATTATTTGCTTGTGTATTGTGCTGGTGTTGTGCATTTTTTTTAGCATATCATTTTCAATTTTTTTTTTATTTCGAAGTTTAATGAAATAAATGTTTAGCCGTAAGTGTTGCTCGTGGTTGAGGGCCTCTCTTTGCCCATCGGAGATACCATGGCTAGGGGTGTGAATGATTCGGTTTGGTTCGGTTTAGTGACCAAATCGAAGTGAACCAAAACCGAAATTTAAAAAAAAAAATAAACCAAAAACTGAATTGAATTTAATTCGGTTTAAACCAAACCGAACCGAAAAAAATCGATTTGGTTTGGTTTGGTTCGGTTTAAATCGAATTTTTTTTTTCATTTGCCACTATTTGTTTTTAGGTATAAAGAGATCTCATTTACAATTAATGTGTAAAAGAAATATTAGTTTCTTTTTCTCTTCTTCAAATATAATATTTTTAGAACTATTTAGGGGTTTTAACCTAAGAATAGTTTTAAATTGGTTTAAATTTTAAAATAATATTTTTTTTTATTTAAACCATATCAAGAATGGTTCACCACTTACACCCCTAACCATGGCGATGGGGAATGGTTCACCACCGCTAGGAGGCCAAGGAATACTGGATTACACCATGATGACCATAGTTGCTATGGTGTGAGAGAGGAAAGAGTGACAGAGTGAAAGCTACTGTAGAGTGAGAGAGAAGAGAGAGACAATGAGAGTTTTTTCTTTTCTATAGCCTGATGTGGTAGGTGCCTCATCAACATTTCTATCTAGGTGTGATGACACGTCAACAATTCATTCACATGGCATATGTGAATATCAAACTTGCTGATGTGGCACCTGCCGCGTCAATAATGCGGATTAGTTGTGATGCCAAATTAGCAAATATTTTTCCACGTTCAACATTACTAATGGATGAACCAATTTGTTGCTCTTTTCGAAATTTGAATACTCAGTCATTGTATTTTAAAAATTAGAAACTTAATTATGAGCTAACTCATAGTTCATTTGATTGGACAATTAACTTTCTCATAGAATTTAAGTACAATATTATTTATGAAGACCAAAATATCCCTCATTTAATCTTCTCTTTGGTACATACAAAGTTATGCAAAATTCCTAACACCAATAATGCAGTAAAATATATTAGTTTGAATAAATAACATAAAAATACTTGTATATTCATTCAAATGATTCATGTTGAACAAATTTTTTATATGGAACATATAAAACTATTTCAATTAAAAATTTATGGAAGTATTTACAAGGTCTTCATGAGTTTAATTATTAAAATTAAAAGATGTGATTAAACAATTTCTAAGTTCTAAAATTTTCATATAAAAATTGGAGAGAATATGAAGAAACATCTCACCAACAGGGCTTAACCAACCACTGGCCCTTCCATTTCTAACTTGGCAACCAACACTTTTCTTTTATATAAAAATAGAAATCAACCCCAAACAATGATTTAAAAGTTCAATCATTGATTTACCCCATGATTCTTCATTGACAAGTAATTCTTATATTCTATATTCTTGGATGTTACACCCACCACATCTTACAAAAATAAAAACCACATTTCTTCTCTAATTTAATCAATCAAGCCAGGTTCGTCACATTGCTTGTCTCTTTCTACTTTTTGTAGTTTAAAAGAAATATTTATGAAATATTTATAATATTTATAAGCATGAGATTATAATAAGTGAGTTTTGATTATAAGATCCAAAATGAGTAATGAAGATGGGTATTTCATTTTTATTATTCTGATTGACATTCAAATGAAAAATTATTAATGACATTTCTTCCTTTTCTTCATGGTCAAGGGGGCATGTACAGAAACAGTGAATACGCGGTATGAAAACGAATGTGCTATTTCAGTAGGTCCATTAGGTGGAGGATGGAATATATATCTTTGCTAGGTAGGCTAGCATTAGCAGACTGACCCCATATACCCTGCGGGCCTATGCTATTACTATATTTCTCACAGCTTCCCAAACTAATTGTTTCGTGGGTCACATCGTATTTCTGTTTATATGGAGAGAGAGAGAGGGAGGGAGAGGGAGAGAGAGAGAGATCATGGAGGGATAATAATCGAGTGCAACTAGGGTTATTAGTGCATGAATATCCATTTGTGTGGCTTGGTTACTGGGAAAGCATCAAAGTTTCAATTAGACCATGGGTGAGATTAAAATTGTGATTAGTGCTGTATTTGTTTAAGAAGGGTGAGCACATGGAGGGGCATGGAACAACGACTGGGCAAATGTAGCAAACCTCACTAGAGGACGCACCACCAACCCAATGATAGGACATGGCTACACTAATTTCTTTATTTAAATTATTCCATCTAGAGTGTCACCAACCTCCCCCTTCCTCTCTCTCTCTCTCTCTCTCTCAACTACCATCTAACCACGAATAAACCCACTCTTTTTCACAAACTCTCATTTCAGTTTCAACTTCCATAACCTCTCTCTCTCTCTCTCTCTCTCTCTCTCTCTAAATGGGAAATGCAGCATTTTGCGCTCCATTAGTAATCTCAAATGGGATAGTGAAAGTGATAAGGAGGGATGGAAGATTGGAAGAGTACACAGGTCCAGTGAAAGCAGCTGAACTAATGCTAGAAAACCCTGGACAATTCATATGTGACTCCACCAATCTCCAAGTAGGCCGAAGAATTCTCGGGCTTTCGGCCCAAGAAGAGCTTGAGAGACGACAACTATACTTCATTCTCCCCATGGAAATGCTCTACTCTGTGTTAACACCTGAAGAGATGAGCTCTCTCACTTACAAGGCTACCAAAGCATTAAAGCGCCATGCAAGCTCTTCTTCTTCCAGCTTTGCAAGGATTTTTCCGGTCTGCATTTTCCCTTCGGAAGCAAGGACAGCTGCTGATGATTCATCCACTGTCGTAAAGAGGTACTCAAGACAGAGATCATGGATTCCTGCATTAGAAACAATTGAAGAAACCTCATGTAGAACATAAGGTCTTCAATCTCTTTTTTTATAATTATTTTTTGGGTCATTTTCTTTACTAAATTTGAGAGAGGCCCAAGTTCATGTTGATTGTGTTTTAACATGGGGCCAAGTTAGCTAATTATATGCAAAACAGAAGTGGGCCTTTGGGATATGGGTCTTTTGGTTCGTCCACTGCTTCAGAGGTTTCTGATTTTTTATTTTTTATTTTTATTTTTTTTATATACATATGAGAGTTTCGAATTCAAGATTTTTTTTTTAAAATAAAGGGGATGGTTTCAATTAAATTATAGTTCATTGGTTTTAGGAGGTTCTGATGGTGATTATTTGCTTTGTATCTAATGTTGTGACACTTTTTTCATATTCCATGAATTCAGATTTCAAATATCATGAGTCTTAAGATCTATGAATTAGGAATTTACTTGCAATTTGTAAATAACATGTTACAATGGCTTTTAGGAATTTTTTTTTTTTCAATTGAATTACAATTTGCGCACTTTCCCCACATATTATTTTATGTTTTCCAAACTTCAAATAATAGAAGAGTTTCTTTTTTCATTTTCCCCCAAAATAAGGAAGGATTTCGAAATATTTCTCCACATATATAAACTATACAAAAGTCGACAAATTAATTATTTATTTTGTTTATAAAATTTTTAATCATGATAAAAGTTATCAGTAGAATTCAGTAACTTTTTAAAAATATTGTTTAATTTTTAATGTGAACCCTATTCCAAATGAGTCTTAAGTGTAAACTCTTTTTTAAAATAACCTTATTCTAGGTTCATTAATGCTTTTATTTGAAAAACCGTATTCCAAATGTGAACCCTACTGTTCAATTCCTTAAACCATACCATTTTTTAGCACATCCCCAATGTAGTGATACTTTCCTTGAATATACTTGACTTCAAGTGACAATTAGGATTTTTGGTAACAACAATTGCAGAAGGACTATATCATAGAGCAATATTGGTCGCTTCTATAGCAACTTCTATCTCTTTAGTAAAAGACAAAAGAATAGTTCACTTTGTACCTAACGCACGACTACGTAGCAACTTCTATCTCTTATATAAAGGCTTGTAAACCTTAAATATCTATTTTCTATGCTAACTTTTTTTTGGGGCAATTATTCTGCAATTTTTCTTTGAGTTTTTGAATTTATCTCTAAAATTTCACATTTTATTTCACGTAATATTAAAATTATTTTAAGTTAAAAATAGTATTTCTTAACCCACAAGGCCCATAAGTTATCTAAGAAAATTATTTTATAATTTATAAATTTTCTTTGATAATTTTTTATATTTTTTAAAATTATTTAAAGTAAATTTTAAAATTATTTTGACTTAAAGAATTTGTTATTTACTTTTGAAATTAAAATTAGAATTTTAGAAATATATGTCTATATATATAATATTTTATTTTTGTGAATAATAATAAGAATAAGAATAATAGATTATCTTAATTATAAATTAATATTTCATAGTTATAAAAAATTTGTTTTCAATTATGAATTTCAGAAAAATAACAAAATTTTTAATGAAATTTAGGAAAAATTTTGGAAATTTTTTTTGTAATTAATATCAACTAATTTATATAAAAATGAAATATTAATACTTTAAAAGTCTAAAGTCAAATTGCACCTTTAACCGAAGATAAGTTTGAAATGAACATCCTCTCTAATTTGCAAATAAATCATGACCATCCCTTGAAGATTGGGACAGATCCCCACTATCAATATCTTGTATAAATATAAATCTCTTCCACCTCATTTTCCATATACACCCACACTCATGATATCTTTCTTCCATTCACTCCCTTTCTCTCACAAACCCCTTTTTTCCCTTCCTCTCTCTCTCTCTCTCTCTCTCTCTCTCTCTCCCCCACATAAGAAAACCCCCCGCTTTCCTTTTTTTATTATTTCTCTCTTCCCCGGGCACGTGCACGCATGCGTCCTCACCTCCCTCTCCTTCTTCTTCTTCTATTCAATCATATTCGAGCTTTAGACCGCCTTCAACCTCTAAATTGAAGGATCAAGCAGGTCAAACTAGCAATTTTCAGATTCAACGTGAGAACATGTAGGAGACTTTTTCAACTTCGTTACCACCTTTGGAATCGTCTCGAAAACTAGAACCGTTTGATATATACTAGAAGCATAGTAGATGTCCTAATAATAGAATGATATTATAGCCGTATTTAATTTTTTTTAATATAGTATCAAAATTTCCTTTACAAAAAATGGATATAAAAGCACTTTTAGGTTTTTAGGTTATCTATCCAAATTCAATATCTTCTATTAGATTATCTTATACACCACATGAAAGCCTATCAGATCTTACTATCAAAAGGTTGAATATGACTCAAAACGACATCATTTTGATCCTTCACTATCCTCTCTCAATCTCTACCATGTGTCCTTTGATTGGTCACAAATTGTCTGGTTAACACAATATATCTTACATTCAGCACCACATTTTCATCCACATATTGCCATGTCAGTATTCACTAATCACTTCAAATTATATGATATTTTTTAACATTCCCTTCAAACTCAATATGGTATGATAAAAATCATTTGAAATTGAAAGAGGCAATTAGTGTATGCTAAATGGTGATACGCGAATGTTAAGGTGGCTAAATATATGGTGCTGGTTGTTAGATATATGATATTAACTAAACAATTTGTGACCTATCGTAGAATGGTATCAGAGCAATATTTAAATTTTTTTAATATGGTATTAAAGCCCACTTTGCAAAAAGATTTGTAAAAATATCTTTAGGTTTTTAGTTTCTCTATCCAAATTTGGTATCATTAATTAGGTCGTCTTCTAACCATTTAGTATATACTAAACGGTTTTACTTTTTGAGACGATCTCAATAGTATGAACCAGACCTCTATAGTGTCCTCCACGTACTATTACACGTCACCTAAAAATTACTGGTTCAACGTGCTAGATCCTGTTGTTCAAAGGTTGAAGACAAAACGACATCGTTTTGATCCTTTACTATTCTCTCAACCTCTACCATGTATCCTTCGTTAATTGGTCTTAAATTATCAAACTAACACCACGTGTCTTATAGTCAGCATCACATCTTCAACCATGTTAGCATCAACTTATTACCATGTCAACATCTATTAATTGTCTCAAACTATATGATATCTTCTAACATCTCCCTCAAACTCAATGTAGTAGAATGAAAATCAATTGAATTTGAAAGAGGCAATTAGTGTATGTTAACATGACGATATACAGATACTGAGATGGTAATGATATGGAATTGACCGTATGATACATGGTGCTAATTGGACAATTTGTGACCAATCATAGAATGGTGTCAGAGCTATATTCAATTTTCCTTTTAATATAGTATCAGAACTCCCTTTAAGAAAAGGGTTATAAAAACACCTTTAGGTTTTCAGATACTCTATCCATAATAAATGTCATTCATTAAGTCATCTTATAACTAATTGGTTTATACCAAATGATTCTACTTTTCGATACGATCCCAATGGTAAGAACCAAACCTCAATAGAATTCTACATGTCTATTGGCAAAATAAGTTTTGATTATGAGCAAATGATGAATTAAAGTAAGTTAAGGATGGAAAGGACATGTTAAACTAAAGAAAGATTGGTTCAAGTAAAGTAAAGTATAGGATTGATTCAAAGCACTTAGACACGTCACAGCTCAAGTTAAGTCAACTCACCTGCTTATGCAAGTCGACTTGCTCATTCTACATAAACTAAGTTAAGTTCTACACTTAGCACTAGTTGGCTTCCTCATAATTGTCAGTTGACTCACACATGTAGCATAACAAATAAAATAATTTTTGAAGTTGTAACTGTTAAATATTGATGGTCAAAATGAATCTAGAACACAATATAATTAGGTCAAGTTGACTTGCACTTGTGATGCTTAGACAAACTCATGCAAGTAAGGATGACACACATGCTAGCTCACCAAGCATGACAAAGCACAAGGCATTGCACACAAATTTTGAGCTATGAGACATGTCATAGGCCTTAACACTAGCATGACACATGGCACCACACGTCTCAGCACATAGCGTGTTACATGCCACAGTGCATGTCATGCCACATGATAAGATACATGCTAAGCCATGAGTCAAATACATGCCGCAATATGAGCAGGACTCATGCCACTATACCATATTACACACATTTTAGCACCAATCGACTTACTTGGGATACCAAGTCGATTGAGCATAGAGCAACTCAGCAAGCACGTGCATGAGTACTAACACTTGGAGGATGAGGCATCAATACTACCTGACTGAGGACATAGTATAGCTCATGAGACAACATGCTAGCCGACTTGCACTTCACTAACAGTCGACTCAAGCACTGAGCACTTAGAGCATTGTATGAGCACAACATGTTAGTGTCATGAGCATGACACGACGACAGCATAAGCATTGCTCGAGTGTGACATAAGCTTAGCACGAGCGTGGCACGAGCATCGCATGATGTATGACACAAGCATAAGCATGCCACAAGCCATATGCCACAAGCCATTACATTAGGCCACAACACGTGATCATATTAGGCAAATGGCCAAGTCGACTTGTAGTTTCATCCTAGTTGACTCACCTCATCATAACTTAGAAAAATTCTAAGTATGGAGGTGAAGTACCCATACCAAGATAATTGGGCATCGACACTAAAAAATGGGCAAGTTGACTACTATGGAGGTAGTAGTCGACTTGTATAAAGATTGCTCTAAACAGAACACTACACGAGCCTAAGGACATGAGCAACCCCAATGAATAATGCCATTTGACACATACTCTAAGCCCAATTCACTATGTCACATGCACTGGGTCATCCTGCATATGCACAATGCACATAAACTCAAGTAAGTTCAAATACCAAGTTGACTCGTCAGAATGCATAAGTCGACTACCACAAGGCATGAAAAATGGGTGCCGATACTTGAACTTCAAAGTACTGACACTCAGTACTATTCTAGCCTAAAATTTGACCAATGCCAAAGAAGCAATTGACTTGCCTAAGAGAGGCAATCGACTTACTTCAAGTACTGAAGGAAAAATACTCAAATATGGAGAGGAGTTTCGACACTTAATCTTAGAGGTATTGGAACTTCGAATTGTTTGAGTTCAAAGCTCTGAACTACGCTAGGCAACAATTGACTCAAGAGGTAGTTGACTCATGCAAGAGGAAAGATAGTCGACTAGCAAAGAGGAGGTAGTCAACTCGCTTGTGAGTAATGGCTAGTCTTTAGAAAAACAGTTCGAGCATTTAATGAACTCTCAACAACGTCCAACAGCTATTTCTCAACATTAAATGAGTTTTAACAATTAGAACACATAAAGAGGCTATAAATATAACTACATTGAAGATCAAACAATCTTTTGGAACAATTGTAAACACTTATTGAGCATTAAGTGCTCTCAATCTTCTTTGCTTTTAACAATCTTTTGTAACTTTCTTTTTACTCTTAATCTTGTAAAAGACGATGAGGAAAGGGTTTTCTTGGTCTAGGCAGAGTTGCTGGTGTGAGAAAAAGTTAGGATTAGCGAGGTTAAGAAGCTAATGAGAGTGTTCTATGAGCAACACTTGTAAGGTGTGATTAAGACCTGTTGAACCTAGTTGGTTATACTATTTGTGAGTCAAATAGTGGATTAAAAACTCTAGATGAAGCTAAGAGTGGATGTATACCGTATTGGTGAAAACACTATAAACCCTGTCTCATGCATTCTTCTTCCTCCCTTCTATTACTTTGTCAGTGTTTTTTAAAAACCCATAAACGCCAAACAACCTATTCACTTCTTGCCTCTACATTGTTAGATCTAAGTTCTTTAGTTCCCTTACACGCCCTATGAAGATTGCTTGTCTGACTTCCCAGATCCAAGATAAAGATAACTCAAAACGATGTCATTTTGATCTTTCACTATTTTCTCTCAACCTATGCCATGTGTCCTTCTCTAATTAGTCACAAATTGTTTGTCAATGCCACGTGTCTTACCGTTAGCAACATATTTTCAGCCACATCAACATCCATGTATCACCACTTCAGCTTCCACTAATCACCTCAAACTATATGATATTTTCTAATACCTCCCTCAAAGTTAATGTGGTATAGAGAAAACCACTTGAATTTAAAATAGACAATTAATGTATGCTGACGTGGCAATACATGGATGCTGACGTAGCTAAAGATGCAGTGCTAATTGTAAGACACATGATGCTAATTGATTGGACAATTTATTATCAATCATAGAATGGTGTTATAGTCATATTCATTTTTTTTCAATATGATATCATAGCTCCTTTTCCAAAAAAGGGTTGTAAAAATACCTTTAGGTTTTTAGGTTCTCTATCCAGATTTGGTATCATTATTTATGTCATCTTCTAACCATTTGGTATATAATAAATGATTTTACTCTTTGAAATGATCCCAATGTCAAAAACCAGACCTCCATAAAGTTCTCCATGTGTCCTCACATGCAGCCTAAAAATCGTTGGTTTGAGTTGCTAGATCCTGATGTCTAGAGGTTGAAAACCACTTAAAACAATGTCATTTTGATACTTTACTCTTCTCTCTTAACCTCTATCACATGTCCTTATCTAATTAGTTGCAAATTGTCCAGTCAGCACCCATGTCTTACAATCAGTGCCAAATCTTCATCCACATCATCATCCATTTATCGCCACATCAACATCCACTAATTGCCTCAAATTATATGATATATTCTAACATTCCTCTTCAAACTCAATGTAGTATAATGAAAATTACTTGAGTTTGAAAGAAGCAATTAGTGTATGTTGATGTGGCGCTGAGTGTAAGATACGTGGTGCTAACTGGACAATTACTAACCAATTTAAGAATAGTATATGAGCCATTTTCAAATTTCTTTTAATACAATTTCAGAGCTCCCTTTGCAAAAAATGGTTGTAAAAACACTTTCAAGTTTTTTGGTTTCCTATCCAAATTCAATGTTACTCATTAGATCATCTTCAATCATTTGATATATACCAAACGGTTTTACTCTTCGAGACGATCTCAATGGCAAAACCGGACCTCCATGAAGTCCTCCACATGCCCCTTACATGCCACTTGAAAATCGCTGGTTTGACCTACCCGATCCTTCTATCCAGAAGTCTAATCTAGGGGCATGAATGACTTTTCACTTTTTTAGTGTTTGTTTATCTTTTTTCTTAATCCTAGAGAATCTAAGAGACTTGTTTTTATTTCTTTAGTGGTTCTTTTCATTCAGACTTCTTGATAGTCAAAAAACTTAATATTTTGACAATCATAAGATCATATTTTGGCTTCTAGAAAGTAGTACTGTTTTTTGGGTAGTGCTTAGCATTTGTTGGGATGGTTAGAAGTCAGTTTGTAACTCTCTTTAAATAACCTAGGAACCAGATTCTAAAGGGATAGAGAAAGGCTTCAAATTTCAAAGAAAAAAATGTTTAGATGTTTGGAGTTGAATGATTTCACATAAATAATCAAGTGTATGGGTCTGTTATGTTGAGTGGCATCCATGAATAGCAATGTTGAGTCATTCCATTGTCCCAGAATTGATTAATTAACATCCCTAAATATATTTTTTAATTTTTCATAAAATTGCATCTCTAACCACTTTCTTACAACAAGTTGATAAAAAAGCCAAAAGATCCTAGGTCCCACATCCCTTGTCCGAGTTCTTTTCTGTCTCTTACTTTGTTTGGAGTTCACCAGTCTCTTATTGCTTCTTGAAGAGAAAATGCTTCAAACACCAATTTGCAAGAAGAAGTTGTTGAGTTGAGGAAGCTTTGTAGCAAATCGTCGCTGAAGTTCTTCAATGGGTTCAAGCTTTTGTTTTAAGAAATAGTAGCAATTCAAGGTTCAATACCTAAAGTTTGGAATGTTGAGACTTATTTAACTAGTTTTGCTATAGAAATAACAACTAAAAATCTTTCCTCTGTTGATCAATTGATGAAAGTTATGGAATGGTCAGATAAGGACATTGATGCTAAGTTCCTGATTTTGATGGAAAACTAGATCTAGATGAATATTTTGATGGGAAAGCCTCTTTCAAAGCACTTTTTGAGGGGAAAATCTACTAATTTAGCCATTAAAAAATTTACTTTTAATTTAAGGGAATTTGAGCAATTTTCACGTGTTGAAATTAATCTCTTATTTTAGTCAAGATCTTGAAATTAATCTCTTATTTAGGATTTCATGAAATTTAAATCTTAAAAGTGTATATTTTATAAGTTTAACTAAGCTTTTTGGGTTAGAGTGCAACTCCAATGGATTTGAGCTAATAAAGGCAAGTATTTTGCATGGTCTTTTCTTTTAGATATCATATTTTTTGAGATTGATGCAACATATTGGTTTAGATTTAGATGATCAAAGAATGTAAGTTGTCATCAAAGCATGTAAGTTGTCATCAAAGTATTAGAATTCTAGCAAAATTAACTTATATGTATGAAATATACACAAACCCTAATATAGTCGAGTTATAGTATGTAAATGATGATATTTTTTCCCTAAAATCTCTAAATGTTTAGATGATTTTGCCTTAGGAAAGAATAAATTGAGCAGAGATTTATTTTTATGATCCAAGCATAAATTTTATGATATTTTCCTAAATTTAGTGTTATTATATCTTTGATAAGTTTCCTTACGAAAATTCTGTACTCCTAGGGTTTTACATATTTTATGATTACCTTAAACCATAGAGTATAGATCTTATGGTGTGTTTTAGAATGGTTTGAGAAATCCTAAAGGTCAGGTATTTATAAAATCTCAAGATAAATCCTACAACTGAATTCATTCCTATTAGTATTTTATGATTGTGGTTACAAAAAAAAAAGGGTTATGACAAATATTAGAAATGATATAACCAAATTACAATTATCATATCATTTCTCTTGATTAAATATATTAAAATTCTGATGGATTCCATAATTATCCCTTGTTTTTTATGCTCTGTGATGGTATATATTCATAACTAACCTTTAAGGGTTCTAAGCACAAGTTATGTAAAATTTTAATCCATTGGGCTCTCTAATATTATGTTTGTGGATTGATACTCACTACAGTACAAACGGCTTTTAGTGACAAAAATTAGTGGGGGTTGCAAGGAAATGGTCACTATATGTACCATTTAGTGGGGGTCACTTTGGCCGCCAATAAAAAGTTGATCTATTGCGACAATTAAAATTGTCCATCGTAAAAATAAGTTTTTAGTGATAATAAAAAATTTTGGCTATCACTAAATTAAATACGAAAATGTTGCCCACCACTAAATAATAAATTTTTAGTGATGAACACATGCGACAGTCACTAAAACTATTTTTAGTGACAAAGTGAAATTTTGGCCACCACTAACTATGTATTCTTTAATGTCGGTCTCCACTGGCCGCCACTAAATCTCTTCCCAACTCTAATTTTTTAGTTATTGAGATTTAATAATTTTTAAGTTAAAAAATATTTAACTTTCTTAATTATTTTAAATAGTTAAATAAATATCTCAATAATAATTGTTCTTTTGTAAAAATTGTTTGATAATTAATAAAAATTGACTTTTAATAAAATTCATAATTTTTTTAAGGAAAACATCAATTTAATAAAACAATTTTGTTATAAATAAAATTTTCAAAAATTTAAAATATTAAATAATTCTTTAAAAAAATTAAGTTAAACATTAAAATAAGTTTTTAGTGGCAAAAAAACAAAAAAAAAAAAACAATTTGGGGCTCTCTCTCTCACGTCTGTCGTTGGAAACCTATTCTCTCTGCAATTGGGGCTCTCTCTCTCTCTCACTCTCGCTTGCCCTTGTCCTTGCTCTTGTGGTCATGATTCGCTGCCTCAACCAAAACCTGTATTCAATTGATACCGGTAAACTCTCTTCAAATCTTCCATCAATTTCTAGGGTTCTACTCTTCTAGGGTTCATATCTGATTGTGAATCAGGTCTGTGATTCTACTGAATCTCATCCTTTCCTCTATTTTTTCAACAAGAAGGGTTGAGAAAGAATTGGAGTAGCCGATGATGAAAGCCTTATGAAGCCTTACGATTGCAGTGACGAAGACTTAACTTCGGTTACAATGATTAGGTACTTTTATATTTTCGATTCAAAGTTGAAAATTAGGGTCATCTGTATTGCTGTTTTAGTCTCTTCTCTCTCTCTCTCTCTCTCTTTCTCTCTCTCTCTCTCTCTCTCTCTCTCTCTCTCTCCATGTCGTTCACATGTTTTATTCTTTGTGGTGAGTCTACAGAAAGGGAAGTGTATGGATGATTGTTGTATAAGTTTGAGTTGAGGGTTTTGAGATGGTTTTTAAATCTTCTGTATCAACAGAAGGATTGAACGGATAGAAATTGTTCTTGTTCAAATAGTTTACATGTTTTTTCATTATTCCCAGAAATGCAGTGCCCCTTTGTATTTTCCTTTTTCAGTAAATTCTCGGCTTTTTCAAATTTTGGAAATCTCTGAATTTAATATTTAATTTCCAGGATAGGTTCTTTGCGAAAATGATTTGTAGAATCAGAATGAGAAGTTTTGGTGCCTCGAATTCTAGAAAGATCAGTTGCCCATAAAATTTGAGATAGAAATTAACCATCCCTAGAAGGGGAAAGGGTTGAAACCACTCAACAAAATTACCCTTCTGACCCCTGTCTTTCTATGAGTTCATTTTCATGCATAAGATAGAGAAAAGGGAAATTTTCATTTGAAGACTAAATTTCTATTTTGTTATATATTTTGTTTAATATTCCTTACAATTCCTTCTCATGGCCACAAGGCACTTCTGTTTTATTAGCTGGGACAATTATATATTCATGGAAGGTATTTTTGCTCAATATTATTATAAGCAGTGCCTTGTGGCCATGAGAAGGAATTGTAAGGAAAATATTAAAATACTAAAATTACTTTTTATTAAGTCCTTTGATAAATGAAATATTGATCACCAATTTTATTTTTTCTAGGACCCAAATACTAAAAACTGGTGGGTCAATCTCCTAAACAAAAATACAGGTTACTATCCATGGGAAATTTTCACAAGCTTAGAATTTGGTGTAATTTTCAACTAGTCTTTTGGCTTGCTGTAATTTTTGTTACAAGATTTAAAATATCTCTACTTAATTGTATTTCGTTTCTCTCCTCTTAATTGTATTTCATTTCTCTCTTCTCTTAATTGTACCATGTTTAACACTTATTTGTATTTAAAACCTTTCAAAGTTTGCTTATTTGTATTTAAAAAAAACTAATAATAATTATTCTCTTTTACAGGTGATTTGAGAGTCATTCTTATAAGTTAAATTAAGGGATTTTTGGCTTTCTCATTACATTCTTGTAAGCAATATCTCACATCTTTTTTCAATGGATAAAAATTGGATGAAAGCATATCAATTTAGTGATGAATACATGAATGGAGTTGAAAATTTTCTTGAATTTGCCTTTCCTAATTCAATATGAAATGATAATAAAATTCGTTGTCCTATATGAAATGTAACAATGTCTATTATCAAACGAGAGATTATGTGAAGTATCACTTAATGGCCAAAGGTATGGTTCCAAGATATACTACTTGGGATATGCACGGAGAAGAATTTGGTGGGAGTGTAAAAATATTGAAGAATTAAATGATGTACCAGATGAGTCAGAAGATGAAAATGACATGATTGAGATATTACATGAGGGTTTGGGAATACCAGAAATGGGTAATAGAGAGTCCAATACTAGTGAACCGAATAAGGAAGCAATAAAGTTTTTTAGACTATTGAAAGATGCCGAACAAGAGCTTTACCTAGGATGCATCAAATTCTCAAAGTTCTTATTTCTGGTGAAACTTTTACATGTCAAGTCTCTTAATGGTTGGAGTAACAAATCATTTACAACTTTACTTAACATTTTAGTATATGCATTTCCAGAAACTGCCATACCTAGTGTATATTATGAAGCTAGGAAATTTATTAAAGACTTGGACCTTGATTACTTAAAGATAGATGTGTGTCCCAAGTTTTGTATGCTATTTTGGAAATAGTAGCAGAATCTTGATCGGTGTTTAAAATGTAATGCTTCTAAATGGAAATTGGGTAGGAGAAGTAAAGAAGAGGAGACAACTTTATCATAAAAAGAGGTCCTTTGAAAACCATTCGTTATTTTCCTTTACTACCTAGGCTCCAAAGGCTATATATGTGTTCCAAAATAGCAAATGATATGAGGTGGCATGATGAAGGGTGAGTTAAAGATGGTAAATTGAGGCATCCTACTGATACTGAAGAAAGGAAGAAACTTAATGCATATGATCCATCATTTGCTTATGATTCTCGTAATGTTAGGTTGGGATTAGCAACTGATGGTTTTAATCCATTTGGGATAATGAGTGTTGCATATGGTGTGTTGCCAATGATTTTAGTTCCTTATAATTTACCACCTTGACTGTGTATGAAGAAATGGTCACTCATTTTATCAGTACTTGTTCCTGGTCCAAAATCTCCTGGGAATAACATTGATGTGTGTTTGTAGCCTTTGGTGGAGGAGCTAAAAGAATTATGGAACATTGGAGTTGAGACGTATGATGTATCCAAGAAACAAAATTTTTAATTGAGGGCTAGTATTTTGTGGACTATAAATGACTTTCCAGCATATGCATATACATCTGGATGGAGTACCAAAAGAAGGTGGGCTTGTCCTTCATGTAATAAGTTCACTTCAACATTTTATTTAAAGAAGGAAGAAAGACATATTACATGTGTCATAGGAAATTCTTACCAACTGATCATAGATGGCGACATGATAAAAAAGACTCTAATGGTAATGTAGAGATGAGTGAAAAGCCTCCACCATTATCTGGAAATGATATTTTGGAACAATTAGAAACATGAAAATATGAAAATGAGATCTCAAGAGGAAAGAAAATCCTCAATGAGAATTATCTTAGTAATTGAAATAAAAAAAAAAAAAGTATCTTCTTTGAATTACCATATTAAAGTTCACTTTTGTTATGACACAACTTAGATGTGATGCACATTGAGAAAAATTTTCTTGAAAGTGTGCTGGGAACATTATTCAATATTGAGGAAAAAATCAAAAGACAACATAAATAGTTGATTTGATATAAAGGACTTAGGGATTAGGTTTGAATTTCATTCTATTCAGCTAGATGATAAAGTGATATTATCTGTTGTATGTTATATGTTGTTTTCAACTGAGAAGTTAAAGATCTGTGAATTTTTGAAGGAATTAAAGGTGCCAGATGGTTATTTCTCAAACATCTCAAGATGTGTAAATGTTAAAGAGTGGAAGATAGTTTCTCTCAAAAGCCATGACTGTCATGTTTTGATGCAACAATTATTGCTACTAACAGTCTGAAATTTGTTGCATAAAAATGTGTGTGAGGTCTTAATTAAATTGAGTCAGTTCTTTAAAGAGCTGTGTTCAAAGGATCAATTGCTGAAGGTTATCTTGCTGATGAGTGTTTGACTTTTTGCTCAAGATATTTTCATGGTGTTGAGACTCTTTCTAATAGAGTAGAAATGAATTTTGATGGAATGGATGAAGATAAAAATTAATTGTCAATTTTTAAGCAACATCGTTACCATACAATAAGACAACATCACGTGAGCTTACTAAAGAAGAATGGTAGCATGCTCATCTATATGTATTGAAAAATTGTGATGAAATTTCTTCATTTATAGAGTAAGTTCAAAATAGTTTTATAAAGAGTTAAAAAAAAAATTAATTTGATGATTTGGTTTTAATATTGTCATTTTCATTATCATTGTAGAAATTACAAGCAGCCTCTAAGTGAACGTTTGGACTTAAATTGGAGGAACTTGGATAATATGCATGACAAGGAATTTTCAAAATGATTTGAGAAAGAAGTAATTAAACTAATCTTAATCTTAATGTTAGGTTAGTTTAAATTTTATTAAAACTAATTTGATTTCAATATTTATATACAGGTAACTCAATTATACAAGCAATATAGTGACAAATTAATAAAGAAATTCTTTCACTTGCTCGTGGTCCTGAGATGATTGTGACATGTTATAATGGTTACAATGTCAATGGTTATAGATTCCACACTAAGGATCAGGAGTGAGAACTAAAAACTCAAAATAGTAGAGTTTTTGTTGTTGGAGTGGCTAATAGTTCACAGGTCAAGAGATAATTGTTCCATAGTTGACAATGTGGAATACTATGGTACATTATTAGAGATTATTGAGCTACATTATATTGGTGGAAATCATTTGGTTTGTTTAGACGTGATTGGAAAGACATCCATAATAGAGGAGAGGAATCAAAGTTAATGATTATGGGTTTACTTGTGTAAATTTCGCAAGGTCTTTATGAACTAATGATCCTTTTGTGTTTGCTGCTCAAGCACAACAGGTTTTTTATGTGAAAGATATGTTAGATTTCACTTGGTATGTGGTTAATAAAACCCAACCTATAAATGTGTATGAGATGCCTTGTGTGGATGTTAGTGTTAATGATGATGAGCCATAACAACAAAATGAATTATGCATTGGTGGATCCTCAAGAGGACTTTCAGATATTGGTGATGATATTAATTGGCAAAGGATTGATGTTGAAGATAAAGTAATAGACAATCCTCAAGAAGACTTTTAGAATTCTTCCATTAAAAAGCATATGAAAGAAACGAAAAAGGGGAAGAAAAAGAAGAAGATGAAAATATTAAGTGAGTTTTTAATTAATGATGATGTTGATGATGATACAAGGTATGATATAATTTATTCATCATTTTATTTTTTTAGCATAATATGTATTATAAAATATTTAAATTTATTGACTTGCTAATATCTTATTATTAAGTTATATATGCTGTTAATCTACATTTGAGATGGCTTCTCAGCAATCAAGTCGCAACAGCATTAGTGAAGTAACACCCACACCACCTAGTAGTGCAGGTTCTTGATATTAATTATAATGTACTTAGTTTAGTCATTTTTGTATTTGCAATCTTTAACAATTTATTTTTTGTTGGATTTAAGTTTGACTTCTAAAAGGAAAAGGACTAGAGAAAAAACAAGAAATCTTCGACTTTGTGGATTGAATCAGAGCTGAAGTTAGAGTTCAATAGTTAAGATCAACCAATGGGCATGAATGCGAATAAGTTGACCAGTGAAATAAGTGTCATAGTTCGATCATCTGGTGATACTCCAATTTCAAGTATCATATGGGAAAACATTCCATAAAAGAAAAGAGAAAAAATGTATCAAAAAATAAAGATAATTGGTTTCTTTTCTTTTACTTTCAATTGAAATATTTTTATTAGTATAATCATAAATTAATTTATAAATTTTCAGGACAATTTTGAGTTTGAAGAAAGTCCTTTGAAAAAACAACGAAGCATACAAAAATTTAACAAGACGTTCAATGATTACAAGTACAAGCTAAAAGTGGAGCATTATGACAAGTTTGACATTGATGAAGAAAGACTTGCAAACATACCAAAAAATGTTGATAAGGATATTGGAAGACATTTTGTGCTCACATAGCTACCCTTGAGTATCGGGTATTATAATATATCACATTTTATATACATTGAACATGATTTGTTTATTATTTTTCAACTTATTTGAATAAGAAATGAGTGCAAGGAATAAGAGAAATCAAGCAAAGCAAGTAGTTTAGCATACATCAGATACTACAAGCTATACAGTAATTAAAGCAATAGAGTTATATGTGTAATTTTAAAGTTTAATTATTAGTATTATTTTTCACATTTCATTCAATTTTCGATTGAATGCATATAGGCTGAGAAGGATCCAGAGCGTCGGGAACCTTTTCAATGGAAAATGTTTCAAATAACTCATACAAAAAAAATGGAAGTATGGTTTCTGATGCTGCTCAAGAAATTGTGGTAAGTATTCAAATTCAAAATAAAAGTAAATAGTTCACTTAAAGTTCATATTTATTCTTTGAAAAATGTTTTTGCAAGATAAGTTTAATAGTTTATATTCTCAATCAAGTGACTCTTCGGAGCCAATCGAAGAAGATGAGATTTTTAGACAAATTATAAGACCAGAGAGACATGGTCATGTATGTGGATATGGTTTGGCTCTTACACCAAGTTCTATATATGGATCATATTCAAAACACAGTGAATTATTAAGTATGTTGGAAACGGCCAAAAAATAGAATAACATCATGCAATCGCAGTTGGATGAGTTAAGAAAGGAGCATGAAGAAGGAATGAAGAGGAAAGATTGAAAAATGAAGAGGATAGAAGAAGGAATGAGGAGGAAATGAGGAGGAAATGAGGAGGAATAAAGAGGAAATTAAAAAAAAAAATGGATGAAAAATTTGAAGCATTGTATGCCTTAATGAAGGGTAGAACAAGGTCTTCTTGAGGTGAGTTAAACTGATACTAAAGCTAATTACAATTACATTTACTTAACTTAATGCTTTTTGTTAGGTCATGCTCTGTTTTTATATCAGAGCATCTATGCTGTTGGAGACTAAAATGGTTATGCTAATATCTGATTGCTTAACATAAGCAACACATTGCTTAATTGTGCATTTTCTGGAACATAGATTTAATGGAACATAAATCCTTATGATGATCCATTTTTTTAATGCAAAACCGTAAATGATTATTCATGTCTCTGAGCTGCATTATTCATGACCGGAAAAAATATATTGAAATGCCAAAGTTACGTTTAGTTTGCAAGTTCAACCGTATTAGGTGGTTCCCAAAGTGCTTGTAGTTTTAGTTATTCTAAAGTTTTATTGGATGTTTGTAACTATTTAACCTCGTGATACCCTTTGAGTTTTTCAGCTTGTAGCTGGATGGTTCTTCTGCTTGTTCATAGTTCGGAAATAATGAGCAGCATTCTAAATTTGTTAGTTTAAGGGTTAGAGACTATCGTACACTAGAGTGGGTTAGGAGTCTAGTGCCCCTATTCATGTGCTGCACATCCTACATTTTGATTAGACCAAGTGGAAGAGGAATATGTAAAATTTCTTGCATAGTGATAATAATAGATTGCTAGTCAAAATGGCTTTTGAATAAATTTTGCATAGTGATAAACCACGTTTTAACTAATTGTCGAATTGTGCAAATAAACCAAATCACACTGTTGTTTTCATGTATTCTTATTTTTATTTTTGTCATTGTTTTGGAAAAATGATTTTAGGTCAAAATTTTAGTTGCAAAGATATCCTTGATGCATTCCCCATCTTGAATGGTTCAACTTTTATTTTTACTTTGGCTTACTGTAACGTATAGGACAAATTTATGCTTGCTGTTAATATATTGACAGTAGTCTGTACTTGAGCCAAATTCATCTTAGCCACTGAAGGTGGCCTTTGATAGTTCCTTTAGCAAAATCATGTGTTTGGAAGCATGTTAGCATATATTTATGTGTAGAAATAAGGTCTCTAAAACTGATTTTAAAGTTTTAACTAAAATGTTGAAGGTTTAATGGATACTAGATATTAATGAAGGAACATGAAATTTTGATTACAAGTTTATTGGTTTTTTAAAATGATTATATGATAAGTCTGGTTGTTTTTCTAAACAGCATGGAGTGGCTTCAAGAAGGTTTCTGTTGAAATAATATCTCCTTATGCAGCCCAGGTTGTTGCTTATCTAAATCAAGATTTTTATTTTATATATGCTCTCAGCCCCATTAGAAATACCTAAGAATATGATAATAGTTGTCAAAGTTCTGTGTCTCAGAAATACTTTCTAAATTTTCTCTAGGTACTCACTGCTGGCTTTCGTGGGATTTGTGGTTCGTTCAACAATCGACTTACCAAGGAATGGGGCCACTCGAGACCTTGGCTACTCACTTGGTTGATCCATGGCATAACAATTTTTTTCACAGTAGACTGATTTTTGACATAGCTATTTTTCTTTTAATTGTTCATATAAACCCTAGACATTCAAGTTATATTGGATCAACTTCTTGTATTTTTATATCATGTTAATCAAATTATATTCTTATCTTTTTAATATTATTAAATATCTTTCTCAGTTAATTGTAGTTTTATATCTATTTTGAATTGATAGTGTTTGGTTAAAGTTGGCCACAGAAATGTATAATCATTTTTATCAATTACTATTGACTTTAGGGATGGTCAAATAGTTATCATTATATACTCTTTTTAGTGAAGGCTTTACATTTAGTGGGGGCTTTTGTGTTGTAACTAAATGTCAATTTAGTGGGGGCCGTTTTAGCCCCCATTAGATGACAAAACATTTAGCGGCAGTCACAACCATCACCATTAAATGTCCACATTTAGTGGCTGCCGGTGGCCTCCACTAAATGTGGCTACCACTATAACTTCTTTTGGTAACAAGGGAGCGGCCGTCATTAAAAGTCCTATTTAGTGGTTGTCATTTGGCTGGACACCATTAATACTTTTAGTAATAGAGTTTTTAGTTATGGCCGTTGATGACTACATGGCCGTCACTATAAGGTTTTAGTGGCGGCCATTAACACATAGTGGCGACTCTGGCTCCCACTATAAGTGATTTGTGTTGTAGTGACTTTATATATGTTTAAAAAAAGACAGAAAAATTAAGCAAAGACTTATAATGTTAATAAACGTTGTTCGTGACGAATGAAGTAAAGGGATTTGCTTACTGGATTGATAATAGAAAACGATAACATCTCTCCAATTGAGATTCCATTTGACCACTAAAGTACCATATTCTTTGTTATCCTAGGATGCTGGGATGTGTGCACTGCTCGAGTTAACCTCTGCCCAGTTGGAGATAGGTAACAATATACTTATAAAAGTTAAAGTAAAGGCTAATGAAAAGTTAAAATTCTGAGAATGGAAAAAAGGAAACTTACTGGTATCCTCACCTTCGCAAGAAGTCAAAGGTTATATATAATTAGTTGGGATCCAAATTTTAAACTCCTTTTAAGTGAAAGATAAATAAAGAAAACACAAGATCAAAAACAAATGGCAGTGTGTACATTCAAAATTGATGATGTAAAAAAGAAAACTAATTGATCTCCTTCACTTTTACTTTTCCCCTTTTTACTATCTATTTATTTATATGCATGTATGTACATTCAAAACTGATGATATTATGGATTGGATTATAACAATCATTCACAAATTAGGTTTCATGCATAATTAATGCCTTAAGTAATGCATATATTATGCATCGTTCCTTCTCCAATTCCCTTGGGATTACTTATTCAACCGGTGATTGGCTGATTCAAACTTCACATTTCAGATACATCAGGTGCCAAGTAAAGAGATTCAGATAGCAATAGTAGACTTAGAACTTAGGGACCGTATATCCCTCATCCCCCTTTACCTTTTGACCCTATTTTGTATTGTTTATTTGAGTGGTTTGATTAAGTGATATATTTTGTTTAAAGTTTATGTAATAACTGGACTTTGTGTTTTACTCATTAGTTTTTGATTGTGTTGAAATCAGATGTGTTAATGCATTAACATGTTATGGTGTCTGAGTTAGATTATAGCTTATGAGTTTTGGAATAACAGGGTTTGCCACTTTTATATTTATGCATGTTAGGCCACATAGTATAAGTATGATTAGTGCTCAAAAGTTATTTCTGACTAAATTTTATATTTTGCATGTTCTATTGCGGGAGGTCTACTAGGGCCATTGATGCATGCTATTATTGTGATATTGAAATGCTAGAAGTTTAGGTTGTCTATGATAGGCTTAATTGGCTTAATTTAATCAATTTACAGAGGGAAACTCTACCTGATTTTCTAAAAAATTACTTAAACTAAAGGTTTAAAATTTGTCTATATTTTTTCTTCAATGTTTTCACACACATCGATGGTAATCTGAAACCGCTATCTCAGGTGTTATGTATTTTATAATGATTTAGTTTTCGTTTTTTAATATATTTTACTTCTTTTGCTAAATGGTGCAATACTCAAATAACAGGTCATCACAATCGGAATTAGAGTTCAAGATTTTGGAATTTCTATACCTAAGTTTGAGACATTAGGGATTATAGTGCATTTTAGTGGTTGGTTTTATATTTTGAGTGATGTTGTTTATCATGTTCATGCACTAGACATTAGATTTCCCATTAATAGTCAGAAGAGGTTCTCAATAAACTCAAGTGTTGAGAGTCAATGTTCAGGTTTTCAAATGGTTTCGATATCAGCATCGAGTCCCCAATGAGCTAGTTCACGAAATCAGCTCCTCGAGCAAAGAGATAAGCCCTATTTCAAATGTTGAGTAGCGAGTGGTAGTAGATCTGGTTAGTTGGGATAATTCACATTTTTCCTGCAGTGAGTACAAAGGCAGTGATAAGAGAGAATAAGTCACAATTCATGGCTTTATTACTCACAGTAGCTGAGCATCCTTCATGTCACCACAGGTGGGTTGAAATGATTTCTGCATAAATAGGGTTGTTGGTAAGAGCATCCCATATTTATTCTTAGCATTATTTTTATTTATCATCATTGCATCGTTAAGGTTTGGAGAGCTTCAAACAGTATTGTTGAGGAAACATTTAGACAACAGTTGAGATTCAAATCACAATAATTTCGAGGGTTTTGTTAGGATGACAATTGCTCCATGGTTGAGCTCCAAGTTATCAATGGTTTTAGAGTTAGCATAGATACACTACAAAAAAACATGATTTTAGCCACGAAAAAAATTCGTCGCTATTTATCCACGAATTTAATGACAAAAATAGAATTCGTTGTAAATTAGCCACGAATTTAGCTACGAATAAAAATTCATGGCTAATTAGCCACGAATTTTTGTTCGTGACTAAATTCGTTGCTAATTTACCACAAATCCATTTTCATCGCTAATTTAGCGATGAAATTCATAATCCGTCACTAAATAGTCACGAATTTCCCATTCGTGGCAAAATTTAGCCACGAATTCGAAATTCGTAGCTAAATTTAGCCACGAATATGTTCATCGCTAAATTCGTCGCTAATTTGAAATTCTAGTAAATATAATTTTATATTTTTATTAAATATAAATTTATATTTTTTATGTTTATTAAATTAGGATATTGATTTTTATTAAATATATTTTTATATTTTTTAAAATATAATTTTGTATTTTTGTTAAAGATAATTTTTTAATTTTATTAAATATAATTTTGTATTTTTATTAAATATAATTTTTTATTTTTTATTTTTTATTAAATTAGTAAATTGTATTTTTAATGGTAAAAGTTAGAAAGAAAGTAATGAAGTAAAAAAAAAAAAGTATATCAGATAAGTTAATATGGCATAGTGGTTGAGAACGCTCAAGATGTCTTCTTAGTCCCAAGTTCGAATCTGGATAAATTTAAATTTTCTACAAAAATATAAAGCAACAGGAAATTGGTTCATACACGAGCGGGAGCCGGCGAGTGGGCCGGATATGAGTTCGTGGTTAAATTTTTGCGACGCATTATTAGCCACGGATATGAGTTCGTGGCTAAATCCGTAGCTAAACAATTTAGCCACGAATTTTTCTGATATTTTCGTGACTAAATTCGTTGCTAATTCGGTATTTTTTTTATAGTGATAGCTTTATGGGATGTGGTTTTGGCTGGATTGATGACTGTTTGACTTCACTAACTAGGATATTATTTGGAATTCAAGGTCAACTATTAGATTACAAAGGTTGGTCAGATAACAACATTAGATTTCAAATGGACTATAGATCAGGGTATAACTAAGTAGGGGCCGAAATGCATTATAGTCTTGAGATGGCTTGGTCCATCGATTGTTATTGAGTTATATTCCCAAATTAGTCCTTGGGGTTGATAACTACACTAGCAAAGTTTAGAGATTCGAAGTACAGTATATTTGATGATTTCAAGGATGCGACTCCACCAGCAACTAGGCAAATATGTATACTAGTTGACCATCATCCTGAATCCCAATTCGACGAAATGGTTAGTTATAAGATTTTCCTAACATGGCACAGTTTGGTGGATTGTCCAACCAAGTGACTCTTGTCTAGTGGCAATTCATACGATTCATTCATCCCCATCTCTTTGAAGACGAAAAGAAAAAAAAAAAAAAGGAAAAAAAAGATGTGTATAGGACTAGATAGTTGAGAGAGTTAGCTTTGTATTAAAACGGTAATAGTTTGAGATAGAGCAAATCTTAATACAAGATGACAATTAATTCATGGCATTGAACCTTGAACGAGAACAAAAGAAATCACCGTATGATTGTAAGCACCTAGGGTCAGTTGGTGATGTGCCGATTTTGGCGAGTGTGGTCACACTCAATTCGATGGCAGTCTCGGGAAATGCTTAGTCAACATGAGTTAAATTATAGTTCATGAGTTTTGAGGCAAGAGAATTTACCACTTTTATATTTACACATGTTGGGCAACATCAGTGACAAATATGATTAGTATTTAAAAATTAATTATGGTCAAATTTTATATTTTGTATGATATATTGCTTAACGGGCCAAGAGACTATTGAGGTCAACTATTATTGTGATATTAAAATGTTACATGTTAATGTTGTCTATAGTAGCATTGGGTTGATGGGCATAATCAATTTACATGGTATATACTATCCCATTTTTTTAAACTTTTAGTTAAAATAAATCTGATGGAATCCCATTTAAAAGATTCGATACATAATACAAAAGACATTCAATAGTAAACATAACACCTGTGATTCAATATATTCAATATGTTTAAGCACAAATGGGTCTATATCGTCTCATTCTACCGATGAGATCTATCTCATTGAATGGGTCATGCCACCTCGACTCATTAAGAGGATCCGTCATTCGTGATATTCTATTTGCTATTCAGCTGACTCTTGACAAGGTCTTTGTAGTCGATCCATAAGCACATTCGGTAAGATCGAATGATAATCCTCTTCCATCCGACCGATGACTACCGAATACTAAGGAACTAACCACTTTGACTCTGAATGGTAATACTCAACCGAATTTCAGTTTGGTTAGGTTTTCTATCTCAGCACGAAACGTATCTCTTGGATAAAAAGGAAACCCTTGAGAATCTACTCGATAAGGAAAAAAATCAACTCATATAATCAAATTTTTTAAATGATGACGATTTCAAATCTCTGATATTGGAATTCCAAAATTTTCATATCCCCTCGTAAGAAAACTAGGGTTATAATGCTCTGAATGCACACGGTCCTAACAATACTCCCTCTAAAAGTTTTCGATACACCGCCGCCAGGTAAGTTCCCTGGACTAGACACTCGACACACAAATCACAGGGGACCCATCCACTTTTTTTCTTAGTATGTTCCATTTTCTTTTGAAAATCGCTTTTTTTTACTTAAGTGTCGGATACTCCCCCGTCAGAATACCCTCCGACAGTCTTTTACAGGTTTCAAGACTCTTCATCGAGCACCCGTTCGAGTTACAATGAGTCAGATTTATGGAGTCAAAATCCACTTCTAACAGATTGGCGTCATCCGTGGCAACAGACTTGAGAAACTTCATTGAGTCCTCTGGATTACCAGACCGATATGCCTCCAAAAAAGAGAACCGGAACTGCATCGAAGGCCGCATCCACTATGGACAGCCATACTGCTACCCCCACTGACACAGCCCTTCCTGTGGTGCCCACTCGCTCTACTGACAATCCTCCCGCTCATATTCAATCTCCTTGCTCAAAACAGGTCCCGCAACCCGTGCCTCAAGAACACCGAGCCATGGCTCCTATGCCGGTATCCCAAGAACGAGTCAGTCAACCTTAAATGGACAAGCTAGAGTCCAAGATTCAGGACATGAGCAAATAGTTAGAAGGTCTTAGTCGCACCGTGAGGCTTGAAGGCCAGTCTTTTTTAGGAGGATCTAGACATGTACGACCCCGATGACAAATTCTACCACTCAACTACGAGCCCTCAATGACTTCCCGTCATGACCCCGAAGACCTAAGAAGATAAATTGAGCAACTTATAGCCGATGAACTCAAATGGGCCAATGCTTGAGAAAATCGAGCCCCCTTCTACCCTATCAGCACTTCACCTTCAATCTGAAGGTCTCTTCTGAACCAATGTTCCATGACGTACTTTTTCCCCCCATGGAGAGATACGACAGAACAACTGATTCTCATGACCATACGACACACTTTGTAATGGTTATGCTCTCAAAAGACATGACTGATGCCGCCATGTGTAAATACTTTCCTACCACTCTCAAGGGGAATGTATTAACATGGTTTAACTCTCTCCCACCACTGAGCATAAAGACTTTCTCTCAACTCCGATAATAGTTCAAGGCCCACTTTGTGATAAGTTGGGGAGTAAAAAGAAAATTCACCTCTTTACTATCGTTACATCAAAGGGAGGATGAACCATTGAGGGACTTCTTAGAAAAATTCAAAATAGAGATAATAAAAGTCTCAACCTTGGACCACTCTATTGCGCTGGCAGCGCTGCTCACTGGATTGCACCCCTTGGGTATGAAAACTTCGATCATGAAGAATTCTCCTTTCACTATCCAAGAGTTCTATTCTCATGCTGAGAAATACATTGTGGCCGAAGGCACCGAGGCCTTCGATCGAAAGAGAAACCGATCGTCCAGGAGAAAACGTAGTCGATCGCCTTAGTGGCTCTCACCAAAGAGAAATCGATTAGGCCTTCTACCTCCTCGGAGGTTCAATGCTTACACCCCTTTGAATGAGACCCCCATTTGAGTTCTACTCCAAATTAGGGACCAACCTTATATCTGATGGCCTCCCCAACCCACGGAAGACGATCCCAAGAAGGACAGGACCAAGTACTGTCAGTTCCATCGCGATTACGACCACACGACTAATAAGTACAGAAAGCACAAAGACAAGCTTGAATTCTTGGTCCGAAATGGAAGGGTACAGAGGTTCACTAGTAGAGAAGGGAGAGATATGCCGAACCTCGACCGATAGGCACTGCTAAGACGGAATGGACCAGATGATCGACCAGCCGCCCCACCACTAGCTAATCGTCAAGACAAAGTGATCCTCCAAATCCATGAGTAGCGAACCTCTCGAATGCCTTATCCTCCACTGGACATTTTAGACCCTTTAGACAGTTCACAAGGAAATGAGGCTAAACGCTTGGTCGCACATATCTTCTATTCACCTAACGTCTCTGTCCCAACTCCACCAGAGGTGCTAATGACTCACCTTAGTGAAGAAACTAAAGATAAATGACCGATCATCGGTTTCACCAAAGAAGACTTAGTCGTAGTAGATCCAAATCGCCACAATCCTCTCGTTATCACTGCCAAAATCGACCCGTACGAAGTCCGAAGGGTCTTTGTCGATCAAGGAGCAGGATGCGATCTCTTACACTGGGATGCTTTCAAATGGATGGGTTTTGGCCTCGCACATCTCCAACCCCATACCGGTCCAGTCAAAGGACTCTCCAGTGAATGGATATACCCTGAAAAGATCATTTCACTTTCGATCACACTTGGTGCACCACCCAACCATGTGACAGCCACAATGATGTTCAATGCGGTCAACCTTCCCTCACCTTATAATTCTATCTTGGGAAGGCTGGGCTTGAATGCCTTGGAGGTCCTACCTAGCACGAAACAAATAAAGGTTAAATTCAAAACTCCACTCAGGATTGGAATACTATCTTGTGATCAAGAGTTTTCGGTATCCGCCTCGAAATAGTCACACGGTATGTTTCGATTGTCTCACGTAGTCTTTATGTTATTGCAATAGTATTCTTCCATTTGGCAGTAAACACACGTGACTACTTTATCGTTTGCATTTTATCGAGCTGCTGTCTTATATAGAAAAGAAATATGCCATTAGCAAGGGATCTATTTTCTCGAACGAGACTTTGTCATTTTGACTTAACGAAGGGATCTAGTTCCCCGAACAGGTCTTTGTTGCTCTGACCTATCGAAGAGATCTATCTCCCCAAACGGGATTCTGTCGCTTTGACCTAACGAATGGATCTATCTCCCCGAATAGAGCTCTGTCGTTCTGACTTAACGAATGGATCTATATTCTCGAACAGGCTTCTATGGCTCTGATCTAACGAAGAGATCTATCTTCCCAGACGGACCTCTGTTGCCCTAACCCACCAAAGGACATCCTTATTTCTCTCTTTTAAACGAATCTCAATAGGTATTGTTTGTCGAAAAGCTAGAGGCGCTTGTCGAAACGCACACTGAAGGAACACCTTTCGACGGGCCGACGTTCTCCAGGAAAGTCTGAAACAACTAAGTACGGTCGATGAGTTTATTCAAACTATTTAAATGGAAAAAGGAATATCCCCCATTATCAACATATGCTGAACAAAAGAACACGAAATAATATTCCATTAAGAATTGTTGTGATACAATGGCGTAAGAGTTATATAAATTTTAGGGGAATAAGGGGAAGTGCCAAGACCTCCTGAGAAGAAGTCCTCATAGCAACTATGCTCAGTTCGGCCGGAATACTAATCGACCTAGAAGGAATCATATTTTGACACATCGCATCCTGACTAGTAGCCCCCTAATCAGAGGTAGAACTCCTTCCAATCCAAACCGACGGATTGTCTCTTCGGCGCATCGTAGTCTCTCTATTAACTCATGCTGAGAATCCCTGAAGGCAACGGCACTTTTAAGCAAAGATTCTTCTGATCCAACCGCTCTTTGCTCCGCCACCTATAGAGACTCCTTGTGCAACTAAGCTAACACTTCAGCGGTATGCAATCGCGCCTCAAGGGCCTTCTTCTCAGTCTCCAGCCTCTCGCAATGACTCTGACATAGACCCAAGTTCCACCGAAAATTCTTTACTTCCTCCTCATTCTCAACTAGCGAGGTCTTGAGCACCTCCTCTGCTCCTACATCCTTCTTCCTTTGATCAGAAGCATCTCGCAATGTTGCGACCTGAGCGTTTAGCCGATTAACATGCTTCTCTAGATGTCCCACCATCTGTTTCCTTTGTTGTTCCTGGAACTCCGTCAGAGTCATTGTCTGCAAAAAGGGAAGAACTGGATTAGTCGATGATGAAGAAAAAAAAAACGGGACGAATTCAAAAGATGATACCATTAAACCAAGGGACTTAAGAGCCCCGCCAGCCTATTCCATGGACATCCTATGCAACTTCAAGTCGCAACAATGAAAGTCAAGTTGATCGGCTATTCTTTCTACTCCAGCCAAGTCCACATAGTTGTATTGTTTGTCTCCTGCACTAATGCCTACTATCTCTCCTGCACCATGAAATGATTGAATAGGGATAAAAGGAAGGATGGCGGTCCTATCGGACACTTTGTATTTCCCCTTGCGAGAAAGCCACAGTGGGACAGCACACGACAGACCAAACAGTTTTTCGATCAGTGCAACTTAAGTCTTTATCCCACTCGGTGCCCTCACTTCCGCAACAGACAATGGAGCCCCTTCGAGCCTCTCCACAGCAAGCGCACCCGATAGTGAAACTCTCTTGTCATCAGTGGATAGCAAATGACCAGCCCTATCAAACTCTTTTGGCTCAACCTTGGTTGGCCTCAACGTGACCAAGGGCATGCGCCCCTCGGTTTCCTCACCCGCCTCATGCCTGATGGAGATTCGAGATATACCATTTTTCTCCTTTTTACTGAGGTAAGCGCTAGTAAATTTTGGGTCTCAAATGCCCCATCGGTCCTCTCCAAAAGATCCTTTACAAATGAATCCTGACAATTATAATCTCCTTCAGTAGGGCATCGTCCACAAAGCCTAAAACATGGGCCAATCCAATCTTTTTTCTGTTAATCAAAAGAGGCCTATCAATCTTCCTTTTTTCTCCTATCAACAGACTCGCTAGAGATAGCATCTAGTCATCCGTTAAGAAATCAATGAAAATAGCTCTTTGGGTAGACCTACAGTAACGTCGACCAAATGCATGAAGCGAAAGTGACATGATGGGTTTAAAGGTTGCAACCTGAGCGCAGGCCTCCCATCAGCACAACCTTCTTTATGCACTTTACCAGAGAAAAGAGGGCTGTCAAGATATCAAAATCAAAGCGAAAGTGATAAAACCCTAATAAGGATATCACAGCAATAATAAGGTGCCAAGTGCCGAGGGTCAACGAAGTTGGAAATATGTTCCAATGCTGCAACACCTCAGTGAACGGGCCAGTACATGGTACCCTCAAGCCAAACTTCACCATTTGCTTGTATATTAGAACACAACCCTCTGGTGCTCTATTCACTCTGTCATCGTCTGTGGCTGATATCAGAGCGTAATCATTGCCCACTAATATGGTGGTCTGAACTTCTTGGAGCTCCACTATTGACATAACACTCCTAATGTCGTTAATATTTTGAAGGGCGAATTCTCTTGCCATTTCTTTTGCAAAAGATCTCTTGTGTACTGAAATAGTTCAAAGGAAGAAAAAAACTAGCTTGAGAGAGAAGGAACACTAGATCCTCTCTCAAGAAAAAACTTATAAGAGACACAAGAGATAGTTCGTGAAATATACGACACACGTTGCAAAAGGCTCTCCATTCCCCAATAGCTACTACTCATGACGTCTTTTTCATGAAACGGTATCATGAATCGGGGGTAAATGATAGAACTCTATTCAAAAGGCTCAATACATAATACAAAAGGCATCCAATAGTCAATATAAGACCTGTGATTCAATATGTTCAATACACTTAAACACAAATGGGCCTATGTCGCTCCGTTCTACTGATCGCCCCGACCCACTAAAAGAATCTATCATTCGTAGTACCCTATTCGTTGTTCAGTTGACTCTTGACGAGATCTATGCAATGGGTCCTCAAGCACATTCGGTAAGACCGAACGATAGTCCCGTTCCATCCAGTTGATAACTACTGAACATCTAAGGAACTAACCATTTTGACTCCTGAATGGTAATACTCAACCGAATTTCACCATGATTAGGTTTTCTATCTTAGTACGAAATATATCTCTTGGATAAAGAAGGAAACTCTTGAGAATCTACTCGATAAGGGAAATTATCATCTCATATAATCAAACTTTTTAAATGATAACGATTTCAAATCTCTGATATTGGAATTCCAAAATTTTCAGATCTTCTCGTAAAAAAACTAGGATTATAACGCACTAAACGCACACGACCCTGACAATACTCCCTATAAAAGCTTTCGATACATCACCGTCAGGTAAGTTTACTGGATTAAACACTCGACACACAAATCACAAGGGTCTCATCCTCTTTTTTCTCAATCTGTTATATTTTCTTTAGAAATCCACTTTTTTTGAATTGAGTGTTGGAATCTCTCCCATTAGAGCATTTTTCGACGATTTTTTGTAGATTTTAAGTCTTTTTATCGAGTACCTGTTCAAATCATAAGGAGTCGGATATATTACAACAAAATCTTTAAAAGTTTTTTTTGGTATTTTTTTTTTTCTATCTTTTCATGCACGTGGATGGTTATTTAAAAACCGCTATCTTGGATATTGTGTATTGTGAAATGATGTAATCTTCATTATTTCATATATTTTACCATATATTTTACCTTTTTTACTAGAGGGACAATTCTTGAATAGTGAATCATCGTACTTAAAAAAAAAATGTTCAGTGTTTAAGGAAAAATTACTGAAGACTGCACAGTGACAAGGACGTTGCACAAAAGGGCAAACTAGTCTTTCTGTCAAACTGATATTCTATCTGAGTTCCATCCTTCATGTGCATGCGTTTTGTTGTTTGGGATCTTATGTATAATAATCAAATAGCAACTTGAATTTATGTGTAAATTATAAAAAAAAAAAAAAAAAAAAAAAAAAACCGCAGTGGAAAGATTATCCTACTCGAAGAATCCCACAAGCACAAAAAGTGAAGTAAGGGCGCAAACTGTAAGGTAAGGTCAATAAGACACCCAATGACCAGCGAAACAGGTTTGCAACATGCCACGCGGGCCCTTAAACGTGGTCGAGTGCATACCTCCGCTTGCGCTTTTTGCCCATAAACGCAGTAGAGATCTTTTGATACTCTTTAATACTCTTTGAGAAATCTTAGTTGAGCATGTAGTTTCAGTATTCTTTTTTTTTTTTAGTTGTTTAATTCATTCAGTTGCATGTAAATAATAAAAATTATATTTCATTTCCATGTTGCTCTCTCAAATTACAATAGACTATTTATGATCCATGAACAGAATTTTTTTTTTTTGGTTAATATAATCACTTGAAAAAGAAATAAATCACAAAAATAGATAATACCGAACCATCCATAACAATTAGCCGATCACATCGACTAACGAAAATCGGTTTAACAAAGCCTTTCAGTGAAATGGTAGACGGTTACAAGAAACACTTTGTAGAGAAGGACGATATTGCTTGGTGCACCCTTTGTCGCGAATTCATTAGCAAATTGAACTATTTCTTTGCACCCGTTTCGTTGTTTTTTATGCTTCCTCTTCTGCTGTGTCATTTGTAGTTGGCAGACCATGCTAGAGTGGAGTTAGTTCATGGTGTGCTTTTCAGCCATAATATTGACATTTTTTCATCAAGTTCCCAAACGCCACCAACCCTTTTTAGAAAGCCAAGCTAGAGGAAAAAAAAATGGGTACTATTTTTATAACTGAAAAGATTTCTTGATGGAAAACCAGTAAAGAAGGAAAAGAAAGGTTATCCCTTTAGGGGCCTTTTCATGGTAATTGCCATGTGTAAGAGATGGATACCGCGTCGGGTCACTCATGCGGGTTTGACTCTAACCCAATTCTCTCACATGTTTGAAATTCAAAGAGAGAATGGATGGACTGGTTTTCAAGTGAAAACCAACTCCAACTCCCCTTCACAACCACTCTTGGTTGTTTGAATTTCAAATGATTGGGAAAAGAGGTTATTCTTACTTGAAGAAGAAAAACCAACATTGAAAAAGAACAAGAGGGTGTAGAGAACTTTGAAAGTTTTCCTAATAACTAAAGATCTATAACATATACATCAATCAAAGACTCTTGGATTATGAAAAATTAAGATTGATCCATTTGTGACAAGAACCCGTATATCAAAAGGGTTAGTGATTCAACCCTAAATTTTGAGACATCAAATTAATAATTTTGTTTTTATTTCCATCAAAATGCTATCAATGGTATCAGAGTATGTTTAGGGTGTTTCCTATTATTATTTTTTTTTTGATGTAAATCATGTTTATGGGTCAATAGAATAATGTTCATTCAAGTGTCAATTTTTTAAAATTGAAAATGGTAACTTCGAATGTAGACTATGAAATACTTTGAAAATTGAAAGGTAGAATACCCATGATGTTAGGAATTGATTTGCAAAGTTTTATACATAGCCGCCATGTATTTTTTGGAGAATCATGAAACCCTAGCCGAGAATTACATAGGAAATATATGCTTAGATAATGTATTTCATAAAAAGAAATTTACAAAGTTCAATTCCTTGTTGAAAATCCTTTCCAACCATATAAAGAACAAAAAAAATGATTTAGAAATAAGGGAGAAATCGCATTTGAAAAATCTAGTTGAGGTGTAGAAATTCTAGACTTAGGGAAGAAGATGAACAATGTAGAAAATTGAATACCATTCTCGGGCCGCAGGCTATGAAACCAAAATACCATGATCCAGACCTCAGATCCAAAAACCGAGGTCACCATTAGGATCAGAGATCCCAAAATGGGGGGATAGGCAAAATCCGGTCGCCGGATTAAGCCGGGAAGGCGGCGCATGGGCTTTACGCGTCGTCTGGGCACATAGGCGGGTCAGCCACTCGTCCCGCCACTTTGGGTGGCGCGTGAGGCGCCCTCCCTGGCCGGAATTTTTTTAAAAAATTTTTTAATTTTTTGTTTGAATTTTTTGTAATTTTAAATTATTTTTTTTGGAATGAAAATTATTTTTTATTTATTTTAAGTTTGTAAAATATTTAGAAATTGCAAAAAAATCAATTAACAGTTGAGAAAAATTTTTGAAAATTTCTCACATGTTGGGAAAAATATTTTCTAGTTTCTGGCTACCTGAATTAAATTTTATAACACCTATTTGATTTTATGCTCGTTGATTTATGTATGAAAATTTTTCTTTTTCGACATAAATTATTTGAGTATTGAGTATAAATAATTGTGGATGGTGTTATAAAATTCTTTGATTGGTTTCGTACTCAATCTGATATTTATCCTATTTTAGGGATATGGTGAGAATCAGACATACCCTTGCACCTCTCCAGAGGAATTGCAAAGACGAGAGGACCCCAGAACGTTTGGCAAAACTACATATAATGTTGTATTATAAGATGAAAGTAATGCAAACTTTGCTGCAACATCTATAGGTTATGAGTTGAAAACGCTATGAATTTCGATATTTGGGTCACTGGTTCGGAGGCGACGAAGCCAATATTAATATAATAAGGAATTCACTGCTTGATAATTTGGTTGGAATGACTGACAAAATAATAGAGGAGAACAAGTGGCTTTATCTAAAGGATTTCAGACTAAAATTGCTTAGAATGTGGAGAGTTAGAGAGATAGAGATTAAAATGAAAAAAAATGTTATCTCTAAAGATTAATGACTCTACACCACAAGCTGTTAGGAGATTCACTCCAAGAGATAGGCTTTTAATTGGAATGATTAATATGGTTACTCGCGTGTATATGGAAGATAAGAAAAAAAAGAAAAAGGAAAAGTGATTGTATATTTTTTCTTTCTTTCTTTACTTCTTTTTATGATGTATAGTTGTGTACTATGATGATATTGAGAACAATGCCATGAACATGTGATGTAATATTTTTCTCTTTGTAAATATATCAAGAATTTGCATATTTGTATATTTATGCAAGCATGTAAAAAGATATGTTCTAAATTCGCATGATTTTAGTGGGAGTTTTTAGATTGGTAGAATTTAAGTAATTCTCACTTAAGACTTAAAAGGATTTTGTTACTTTAAAATCAAATTTATGATAATCAAACATTTGGATGATGGATGATGATTGGGAACTTAGTGATCTTTCGAGTCTGTATCTCATGTTCGTTTACCATAAATTTCTTAGATTTTAAGTATAAAATTGTATGATTGAATGAGCATGAATACTTACAATTACCTCTCTTTGAGAACCTAGACCATGGCATTGAAATCAATAATAGCAGATTTAAATAAAGGTGATAAGTTTAATAGCGACAATTATAACATTTGATGCCATAAGATATGGTATGTGCTGGAAGAACAAGTTGCCTTAGAGGACATCAACCATATCATGCAGAACCCTGAAATTGGAAATATTGTTCAACAGAGAAGAGATCAAGAAGCTTACTAGGCGTGGAAGAAGAAAAATTTCACTGCACGCGACATCCTGGTTAGTTCTGCGGTTGATGATCTCATACATGAATGTGAGCAATTCCCTACTACTCATGACATATGGGTATACCTCAGAGAGAAGTATGGAGGTACCAGTATGACCCGTCTAAGGTAGTTGACAATTAAGTTTGACACGTACAAAAAGAAAGCTGATGACAGCATCAAACAACATTTGAGAACTATATCAAACATGATAAGGGAATTGAAAACGGCTGGTCACATTCTCTCTGATGAACAGCAAGTTCAGGCCTTAATCTGATCCCTTCTAGACCAGTGGGAGCATCTGAAAGTGAATCTAACTCACAGTGATAGCATCAAAACTTTATCTGATACTGCTCGCCACGTAGAACTCGAGGATAAGCGGCTTGGTACCTTGAGATCGATTTCTAATGCCTTTGTAGCTGAGAGTAGTTCCCAGAAAGTTTTGGGCTTTAAGCGAAAAAAGAACAAAAACAAAGGTAAGAAATGGAAAGATGATGATGGAGGGTCTAAGAAGAACAACTCTAACCGCAAGAACAAGCGTAAGCAATTTTGGAAAAAAAAGGACAAGAGTAAGATGAAGTACTATAATTGCAAATCTCTTGGTCATTACGTTCAAGAATGCCCCGAGCAGAAAAAGGTAGCACCTCATAACGCTTCTATGTCTATTGTAAATGTCTTTAGTACTGTTTTACTTTCTGAATCTTATCATGTGTGGATTCTAAACTCAGGAGCAACAAACCATGTGATAAAGGATCAGGAAGCGTTCATGGATTTTCGTCAAGTTTCTCCTGGTACAAGATGGATATATATGGAGAACTATATGAGAGTCGAGGTTAGAGGGATTGGCACTTGTAAGCTTGAGCAACGAAGTGGCCGAATCCTAATCTTACACGATGTTCTTTTTACACCGGAGATTCGACAAAACTTAGTTTCTGTTATTGTTCTTCTTAGACTAGGATATGACTTGAACTTTTCTAAAAATGAGGTTTGTATCTATTACAATGGTGTGTACTATGGATCTGGATATATCTTTGATGACTTTCTAATTTTGGATTGTGACAAATAAATGTCTAACTGTTATGCAGATCGTTATGCATCGTTAAATGTTTATTCTTCTAATGATGCTAATGTAAATGAGAAAGTATGGCATGCTAGATTTAGTCACATAGGGCAAGACATGATGAATCGACTTGTGAAAGCAGGACTATTGGTTCACTTATCAAAGTTGATTTACCGACTTGTGAACATTGTCTTGCCCGGAAGATGACTCGAAAACCATTTGGAAAGGCCGTGAGGGCTGAGTTTCCATTACAATTGGTTCACTTTGACATTTAAGGTCCAATGAATGTGAAGGCTAGGCATGGAATGTCATATTTCATTACTTTTATTGATAATTTCACGCGTTTTTGTCATGTCTATTTGATTGTTCACAAGTATGAAGCACTTGAGTGCTTTTGACGTTATATGAGTGAAGTGGAGAATCAAATGGATAGAACAATTAAAACTTTAAGGACAGATCGATGGCGTGAATATCTATCGAATCAGTTCAAGAATCTATGTAATGAAAAAGGAATCATTAGACAATTGACTATTCCCCACACACCTCAACAGAGTAGTGTTGTTGAGAGGAGGAATAAAACATTGCTGGATATGACGAGATCTATGATAGTACAAACTAACTTGCCAATTTCTTTTTGGGGAGATACATTGTTAACTACGACCTATATCTTGAATAGAGTGTCTTCAAAATCAGTACTCACAACACCGTATGAACTTTGAACTGGTAGAAAATCAAATCTGACTAGTCTTAGACCTTAGGGATCAGCAACATATATTCATGACCCTTCCAATAAATTTGGAAAGCTTGGTCCCCGGGGGAAGAAATATATCCTTATTAGATATTCTGATCTGTCAAAAAGTTATATATTCATCGGTGAACGCGAAGATGGTACTGTAACCAAAATTGAATCACGAAATATAACTTTTTTAGAAAATGATTTTCCTAGTAAAAGAGATATAGCACAAGGAGAACCTTTGTTTGAATTAAATAATTCAGACGATGAATCTATACCTGATAGGTTATTGGAACCGCAACAGATTGAATCCCAAGTTGATCCCAGTGGGAGGAACTCAAGTTCCAATGATCTACCCGAATCATCAGTTCGGAAAAGTGCTAGGAAAGGTATGTCGAAACGTTATTACGAGATTGAAGGGCATACCTTTATCATTTCTCCACAGGATGTGGATGAGCCTAAGGACCTGAATGAGGCTCTGTCTTGTCCTGCAAAGGAAGAGTGGATGAAAGCAATGGAGGAAGAAATGGATTCGATAAAATCCAACCATGTTTGAGAACTGGTTGATCTTTTAGTTAGGTGCAAAGCTATTGGGAACAAGTGGATTATCAAAATTAAACGAAGGGGTGATGGAGGTTTCATAGTCAAAGGCCAAGAAAACAAAGTTTGTAAATTGAAAAGATCAATTTATGGCCTCAAACAGTCTTTAAGGCAATAGTATTTGAGATTTTATAGAGCTGTGATCTCTAACGACTTCGTAATGCTAGACGAAGACCATTGTGTTTATGTAAAGAAGTCAAATAATAAATTTGTAATTTTATTTCTATATGTCGATGATATATTATTGGCCAGAAATAATATGGAGTATGCCCTAAGCATCAAAGATTGGTTGTCATCAAATTTTGAGATGAAGGACATGGATGAAGCAATTACATATTGGGTGTTAAGATCCACAGGGATCGTTCTAAGAGATTGTTAACAATGTCTCAAGAATCTTATATTAAAAAGATTATGGAATGATTTAAAATGGATAACTGCAAACCCATTGATATTCCCGTGGCTAAAGGCGAAAGTTTAAACCTAGAAATGTGCCCTAGATCTACCGAAGAGAAAGAAGAGATGTCAAAAGTACCTTATTCCAGCGTCGTTGGTAGTCTGATTTACGCTATGATGTGTATACGGCCTGACATCTGCTATGTCGTGGGTTTGGTGAGCAGGTATCAATCCAATTCAGAAAAAAGTCACTAGACAGCTGTAAAGAGGATTTTAAGATACTGAAAGGAACTGTGAATTATTCCCTTTGTTATTAAGGAAATAACTTGTTATTGAGCGAATACATAGATGCTGATTGGGGTGGTGACTTAGATAAACGTAAGTCCACCATTAGGTTATGTTTTCTTGCTAAATAATGGCACCGTCTCGTGAAGAAGCAAGAAACAGACGTGTGTATCACTGTCTACAATGGAAGCAGAGTTTATGGCTTATGCTTCTGCAGTTCAGGAGTGTATTTGGTTAAAAAGGTTTTTACAACATTTGAGGATCGTAAGCGACGCAGTGGGAGCTGTGACAATTTATTGTGATAGTCAATCAGCTACCATTTACACGAAAAATCCCAAATACCATGGGAGAACCAAAATATTGATACGAAATTCAAATTTATCAGAGACATTGTTGAAAAGAGAGAGGTGACATTGAGGTATTTACCTACGCACTTGTTCACGAAACCCATACCTAGAGATGTATTTATGAAACACGTAAAATCTCTTGGATTGCGTAGAGTGTAATTGTATTTGTATATGCAATGAAAATGATGTAATGCTCATTATTATATGACATTTGAATTTGTTTGCATTTGTGAATTCTTATGTCTTGATTGAAAAGTAGGTCAGACAAGTTTAGAAGATTGGCTCTCTCACACGAACAATCGCCTTTAATATCTGAGTGATATGTAGAGATGAGACAATGTTAATTTTTTGGTTAATTAATATAAATAAACCGCCTTAGTAGAAAACTAAGATGAGATTATCATTTATATCTTTTTTTTGATAATTTAAATAGATTTCCCACGATCCATTACACTTGTCTAGAAATCAGGTGTGGTTCTCTCTTAAAAGAGTGATTTTTTTTTTTAGGATAAGAAGAGAGAGAATCAAGTTAAGTGTCGAGACACACTTGGACTAAGACCTGTACGATACATTAATTTTTGAAATAAGACATACGCTTCTATTTGAATAGAAAAGGTATCGTAGCACGTATTTTCATACTACGTGTGCATTTGTGACCCTATGGGTAATGAGTTTGATTAATCCCTCTATACTTCATTGTGTAAGATTTAGAGGTTTGTGTTTAACCTCATTAAATACCCTTAGGACTTTTTCTCGTTTCTTGAGATTTTATTTTAGTGATGCTATTTTAACGTGTCACCAAGAAACCATGATTGATTCGGTTTTGTGATTCATGTATAGGAAAGCAACTAAGGTAAAGTGGATAGATAGTAGTATGAAAGAAAAACTGTCTTAAAACTGACACATTGTTTTTGTATTCACATTGAGATGAGTCAAGTATGCTCTTATTTATATTAGTAGAGGGATAAGAAGTACGTTGACTCTGTGTGTAGCTAGAGAGGTCTGGGGTATAGCGAGACTTGATGTCCTCATTGTATTAGATCTTGAGTTGCTACATATTCTTAATCGGTATATAGTTATAAGCTTTTGATGTACTCGCTGGTCACACGATCCATTTGTCTGTATGAAAATCGATGGTATATGAAAGCGATTGAACTAAATAAAGGTTTAACCCTCATGTGCGAATGGGAGATGTAAGAGATTGGTACAGGGTTGGGTCGCCCATACGGGTTTGACCCTAATCCAACTCTCTCACATGCTTGAAATTCAAAGAGAGAAGGGAGGGAGTGGTTTTCAAGTGAAAACCAACTCCAACTCCCCTTCACAACCACCCTTGGTTGTTTGAATTTCAAATGATTGGGAAAAGAGGTTACTCTTACTTGAAGAAGAAAAACCAACATTGAAAAAGAACAAGAGAGTGTAGAGAACTTTGAGAGTTTTCTTAACAACTAAAGATCTACAACATATACATCAATCAAATATTCTTGAATTGTGGAAAAATAAAATTGATCCATTCATGACAATTTTTCAGATCCGTACATCAAAAGGGTTAATGATTCAACCTTAAATTTTGAAAAATCAAATTAATAATTTTGTTTTTATTTGCATCAAAATGCTATCACCATGCATGAGTGGACGTCCTTGTTTTTCATTCTCCACTCCAGTACAAGGGCACATGCCATTATACCCTAAAATAATGAAATTTCCTTATGTTTGGTACAAGATCGTCATTTTCCTTGGTGCATCGAAAGAGGAGGGTAAGTAAGGGATTTACGTTTGAAACTTCTTCCCAAAAGCATCTTCGGCATCTTCATATCAGCTGGCATGATGTATGTTCAAGTGACAATTACTGTCCTAAAGTACTTCTCATTTTGGCGGTGTACTTTTGCTTTATGCTTTTTCTTGGCAATTTCCTTTGGTTGTAACAGTATGTAATGTGCATCATAGGAAAATTAAAAACGTTTTGGATTGCCATGTGTATCCTTTTTTTTTGGATAAGAATATGTATGTATCCTCTCTCCTCTCCCAACATTGATAGAATTTTTAATTTAAAAAGTTTTTAATAATTGATGGTATATAATCCAACAGTTCATAACTATAAAGTCTAGAGATTATCAAGCCTATTAGGCCATAATCACAAGATTCACAGACCATCAAGGAGTCTTCTAGTAAACACCCAAAATGAATGAAATATATTCTCGGTTGAACACCCTCTCAGTCAAGCACTCTTGCTTACGTCTCTTGACCGTTGATCAGTTAAACTCTCTCGGTTGGACCTCTTGGCCGCTATCGAATGGTCTACTATCAAGTAATGTCTCTACCTAGCAAATTAAGATTATTATCACCTAAGATTTGAATATCCTCTAATCGTGAAAGAAACTCTCCCAATAAGGAAGGAAATCTCCATATTCTCTTCCGATAAGGTAAGGAATTTTCTCGAAAACTTAAACTTTTTTAATTAATAGAATTCTGAATCTCCTAAAAATTTTTAACTATAACCCCTGGAATCTCAAAAGATATCCATCAAACTCTCCATATGGTAACTAGTGCTTTACACCTTCAAGAGAAGACTTGTCATGTACACACATGCTATATATATTAGGCAAAAGCGACTCGTCAGGTATATTCTATAACTTTACAAACACACATTATATAGAGGTTACACAAAGCTTGCAGTGCTAGAAGACAAAGGGTGGTCGAGGAGTTTGAGATGTAAAAGCATAAGTCGCGTGGTTTAGTGTGCTCTAGTTGTGTTTTGTTTCTTTTCCCTGTTTTCTACCAAAAAAAAAAAGAGGGTACACAGAACTATTCTAAAACTCTACTCAATTTGTTCTCTTTCTCTCTCATTTTTCTATTTAATTTGAGTGTCGGAGTTTTCTCAATCGAACCACTTTCAACAAACATTTGCAAATCTTTATACTCATAAAGGCCCATAAGACACATTGACATCGATACCCCGTTTAAGTCAGTAAAGCAGTTCATCTGTAAAGCAAAACTCACTATTAACAATAATTATAATAATTTTAAATTTATAACTGATTTCAAAATTTGGAATTAAAATTTAAATTGTTGTTTATATAATAATTTTAAATATTTATCAGAAAATTTTAATTTTTATCGAAAACATTTTATTTTAATTAAAAAATATTATAAATAAAAAAAAAGAAGTAAATTAAGATAGAAACTGCGTTCCAAATGTCACATAAAATATATACCAACGAAATGGGGGAGCAAAAGAAGGCTACCCGGTTACATCTGAAAATTTAGGGATGGAGCTTTTGAGCTAGGCTTAGTACGTCCCCATGCTTTTCTCCCCTTCCGTCAACCTATCATTTTTTTTTTGGATAAATAGCATATTTTTATTTATAAAATTGTATATTTTTTATAAAAATTATTTTATTTTAATTAAAAATATCATAAATAAAATCAAGCTGAAACTTGCAAAGCACATTTAAGGGTAAAAATTATGAATAGTGAGGATTGGAGCAAACACCCCAAGAGCAAAATGGTACTACCAAAGTAAATGATTGAGCAGGAGTGCATACTTGACTATTAATTTTTCTAAAATGCGTAGAAAGCCGAATAAAAAATTGTACAAGATGGAATAGTTCAAATTAAGAAGTAAATTCTCAAAAGAAGCATTCTTTTAACATTAGAGGCAAAGAAATTAGTTTTTTTTTTCTTTTTTTAATATATAGGAGAGACTGATTCTAAGATGTCTAAGGAGAGAATTCAAGTACTTTAAGGTTAAAAAAAAATGATATCAGTTAAGTTATAATTCATTAATAATAAACTTCATCGATGGTAGTACTATAAAATTATAATATTTGAATTATCACTATAAAAAAAATTGGACATCCAAAATTGATAGAAAATTGTACTTTTGAGTTATGTTGAGATCAGTGGAAGACATCAAAATTGGGAGCAAATGGAGTTGTAAAAACAATGAAAGTAGCTAAGAAACTTGTAATATTTTGGAAATTCACCTGTCTAATTAATTTAATAAAGGAGTTTGATTTTATCCAACTTAGCTCCTTGTAGAATTATAGTAAAACCCCACTAAATATTTTCATTAGATGGTTTAGAAATAGTGTCACCTACCTCCTTCGTCCCTTTTTAAATGATTATTTCATCACTTTTCTTGTCCCAAAATAAATAATAGTTTTTTTTTAATCAATATGTTACATAATTTTACTATTAGGCCCCTGAAATTTAGACCAAACAAATTGACTAAGGGGGCATTTTAGGAAGAAAAAGACATTTAGGGAATAAAGTCAAAGTAATTAATAGTTTTTTAATATGTGTATTTAAGTAATTTTATCACTTAAATTGGACAAATTAAAGTATTTTTACTATATAATTTTACTATTAGGCCCCTGAAATTTAGACCAAACAAATTGACTAAGGGGGCATTTTAGGAAGAAAAAGACTCTTAGGGAATAAAGTCAAAGTAATTAATAGTTTTTCAATATGTGTATTTAAGTAATTTTATCACTTAAATTGGACAAATTAAAGTATTTTTACTATATAACAATAGATGTATAAATGTGTCCTCAATATAAAAATTTTATGAATGTCCACATTTATTCAAGAATTTGAACAGATAACCTTAAATGTCTGTATTCATTCAAGAATTTATAGATTGCCTAAAATAGTTTGTACATGTGCAATGAAAATACAAAATGTACTAATTAGGAAGAGCGAGAATTTAAATATAGGAAATTTAATTAAATATCAAGAAAAACAATTGAAAATCTGGATACAAATTATCTAGGGATGCAATTGGTTTGGGTTAAACCGTTAACCCGAACCAAATTTTTCAGTTTGGTTCGGTTATTTCTTTAAAATAAAATTTCGGTTCAAATCGAACCAAACCGAAATTATTTCGATTCGGTTTCGGTTTTATTTTTTAAATTTGGTTCTATTCGGTTTGAACTGAATTAGTATTATTTTAATATTTTTATATTAAAAAATCTAATTTAATTAATTTTTTTCTTACATTTTTATGATATTGAAATGATAGATTATGTTATATTATTTAAAAAAATATTATTAATAAGAATATTTTTCTCTAAAATTATTTTTGATATGGTTTAAATAAAAAAATATTATTTTAAAATATAAACTAATTTAAAACTATTCTTAAATTTAAACTCTAAATAGTTCTAAAAATATTATATTTAAACAAGAGAAAAGGAAACTCATGTTTTTTACATATTAATGGTAAATGATATCTCCTTATATCTAAAAAAAAAGTGACAAATGAAAAAAAAAATTCGGTTTAAACTGAACCAAACTAAACCGAACCGAATTTTTTTTGTTCGATTTGATTTAAACCGAATTAAATTCGATTTGGTTTTTTGTTTAAATTTTTTTAAAATTTCAGTTTTCGGTTCGATTCGATTCGGTTTGGATACTAAACCGAACCGAACAGAACCGTTTACACCTCTAAAATTATCTGTGAATATATGAGTGTCAAGCGTTTAATTGAAAAAATAATTTTAGATTTGAATAACTAAAGTAAGAGAATCTGAACAAATTGAATTAATACGTTTATTATTATTATTATTATTATTATTATTATTATTATTATTATTATTATTATTTTAATTTTCTACCCATAGTTTATTTTTATTTCTTTCTTTGTATTATTTTTATTTTTTAATTTTATTTTTCTATTTTTCTTTCAAGATTTAATTTTATATTGTTATTATTATTATTATTATTATTATTATTATTATTATTATTATTATTATTTTCTCTCTCTTCTCTATCTTATATTAGTCTTTTAAATAGCCAATCTTAAAATTTGTGTTTAAGGTTTAATTTTTTGTTGTTGTATTATTCATTATGAACATCCAAGGAAGAGTCTTGTAAAAGATTTGTGGATATCCACATTTATCAAAGAATTTGATCGGTCATGAGTTTTATGTTCACAATCATCCAATAATATGAATAGTTATAAATTTAATTTCCTCTGATAATGTAAATTCATTATTTAAATTTATTTATCATATTTATGTGAAGCAATGCAAAAATCTTTTTGAGAGACTACAAATAAAGTGAAAATGCTAAATAGAGTGTACTAAGAGGAATAAAATCATTCTTTTTACACCGTCTTCTATATTTCTTTCTTTTGAATTTGTTTTATATATATATATATATATATATATGTATATATATATATATGTATATATATTTGAATTTCATAATAGAATGAATATTATCAATTTCACCATTCGAATCTATGTACTACATTTGTGCAACTTCAAAATTTATTTAAAATAAATATATTAAAACCAAGAAAATGACCGAATCACTAAAGTTTTAGGAAAAAGATCATGAATTGACTAAATTATTATTATATTTATTTGGGTCTTGTGCAGCTCTCTTTTTCTATACAGGCTAAGTGTGGAATCAAAGTTTCGATTCCAAATGGTAGTACCCTAATCAAGGCCTCTAACAATCTATATACATCCAAACAAAGTTTGGACACACTTCTAGTTACTATTATTATTAATTTTTGGTTACCAGGGATGAAAGATCAGCCCCTGAATGAAGCAAAATCCCAAATATCACTTAACAAATATCAGTAGTCCTCACTAGAGAGAGATAAACTCATGAACCCCTGGAGGGACCGTTGGACCTATACTTGCTAAGGTATCATCACACCTATTGCCTTCTCTAGGAACATACAGAATCCTATGGACAATTGTTTTTCTCATCAAGGTATGACATTCCTTGACAATATAATAATGAGGGCTGGTTAGCGCTATTGGTGAAGAGAGCTCTTCCACTACCTATGTCAAATCCAGCTCAAAGATAACCAGGAAGTGTTTAGCCCAAAGTAGAATGGAGAGGCTCTCCTAAACACTAAAAAGTTCGGCCAAAGAAGCATCAGTCATCCTAATATTTGCTATGAAAACTTACATCCACAAACCATATTCATCGCGAACTAAACCCCGGGCTCCGGCTACATTGTTACCAATATTCGAAGAACCGTTGATATTTAGTTTAAACAATCATGTCGGGGGAGGGTTCCATCTAACTCATAATTTAACCTTGGCTGATTTTGTAATCCCTCCAACTATGGCTAACCAGCCATCCTTCACATATGCTCGGGCCATTTAAGTCACCATTTCAGCACAAAACTCTACCCCATCAAAAACCATCCTACATCTCTATTTCCATATTGCCCAAAAAATATAGATAAATTATAATGACCAAGGGATTCCCAAATGCATTGCATGAGTCTTACAATTCCGAATTAGCCAATCATGCATTTGGACTAACCCTATTTGTGAGATAGTGGAGCTACCTATAATCTCATCCCACACTGCCTTCGTCTTACTACAATTATGGAATAGATGTAGCATAGTTTCGGCCTGCTTGTCACACAGGGGACATGTAATTCGTCGAGAAACCCCTTCAGAATCTTATGTCATTTGTCATTATCGCCTTATGCATTACCATCCATAGAAGGAACTTGACCTGTTCCTGGCACTTTAAGCTCCACACCTAATTATACGAAATTGTTGGAACTAAAGATGAGGCCCTCCATGTCAAGTTATAGGCAAAGTGGACTAAAAAGGTTCTCAACTAACGGCTGGTCTAGCAGACCTATGATGGAATTTCGGGTCCTGAGGAATCATAATAGCTCTAATCTCTTCAACTACCTCTGCGGGTAGTAAAGCCTCTAATTGGGGAACATTCCATTGATGGTCATGGGTGGTAAACTGACTTACCCTCACCTGTACCGACTCCCTCAACTGGCCATATGGAATCCGATGACTCAGCGGTTCCGATCCAACATATTTGTTCGACCAGAATTTAATTTTTTCCACTTACCAAACACCATCTAATTCTCCTAACAAGAGTCTCCCTTGCTTGTAGCAGACCCCTCCACAAGGCAAAACAACCATAGCTTTGCTGACAAGACATGAATTCCTCCCCCTTAAGGTATTTGGCTCGTAGAACCTGACACCAAAGAGTCTGATCCCTAGAGACCATGCACCACCCCAGTTTTGTTAGGAGAGCCATGTTTGTTGCTCGAGATGTCCTGATTCCTAATCCACCCTATTCCTTAGGTTGACAAATTGTCTCCCATCAAACTACATGGGTCTTACGTGCCCCACTGATTCACCCGTCACAAAAATGTTGTTGGATTCTATCCAATTTGTTACAAGTGCTCGTAGCTAGCCATGTCGAACTCATAGTGTATGTTGATATAGAAGAAGTCACAACTTGTATCAGAGTTCTTCATCCAGCTAAACTCAAGCATTTCTGCTTCCAATTTATCATACTTAGCTGGACCCTTTCCGCTAGATATTGATACTACATGTGAAATACTTATCCCTAGATCAATGGAACACTCAAATACATCCCAAGATTTCCAGTAGTGGGGAGTTGACATTGAGCTGCTAGGCAATGCTTGAGAGACAAGGTGGCTCATGGAGAAACAAATAATTTTGACTTCTGTGAATTCAGAACTAACCCATTACAATCTGCAAACTCTTTGAGACACTTAAGAATAGCCTCCATATAATTTGGCTTAGCATCCACAAACAATATTAAGTCATCTACAAAAAATAAGTGAGAAATGCTTAGCCCCATTCTAGAAGTACAGAAAGGCATCCAATGTCTCTTATCCACTCGGTCCTGAATCATGTACGATAGCTTCTTTATCACAAAGATAAAGAGATAAGAAGACAAAGGGTCCCCTTGTCTTAGTCCTCTCCTTAGTTGGCAATATGGAAGAACCTCCCCGTTCCACAACATAGCGGATTGAGCATGAGTGATGGAAAACATGATTAATCAACACAAAATCTCTAGAATGCGGAAGTTTGCCAAAGTCTGAGCCAAAAAAATCCCAACTGACACTATAATAAACCTACTGGAGATCCACTTTAAGTATCTTTTTCCAACGTTTACTATATGATTTGCACAATGAAAGCACAATCTCCTGCTTTATTACAATGTTTTCAAGTGTGTAGAAAGCTATTCTGGCACGGACCTACCACCTTCTGAAGTATAGGTCATAAACGTTAAACCAGAATGACAAGTGTTGGAGATGGGTACTGACTCTACAGATACCGGCTCCTTGATGACTCGAACGGTTGTCGTTGATGGGATATGAAACCTACAAAAACCACTGGAGGGTGTTCTGGCGGAGGCTCCGATACTCAAGTCAGAAAAAATGATTTTTAAATGTAAAGAAGTAGACCAAAAGTTTAGAGAGGGAGAAGTTCCCTGTGATTAGTGTGCCCAATGTATAAGGTCAAGAGAGCATACCTAACCTGGAGGGTTTAAGGGTTTTTTATACCTAATAGAGTCATATGCTTTCGGGGCGTTGTAACCCTACTTTCCTTATGGAAATGATCCGAAAATCTTGGGAGTTCAGTATTCCGAAATGATCGTGATCTTTATCATATGAAAACTTTTATTTTTTGGAGAGATCCTTTTCTTATCTGAAAGATCCTGGAGATACTGCTTTTTAGTGGGGAATCAGAGTCGTTAGAGTGTTTTGACCTTTCTTTAGGATTGATAGAGCCATTGACTATCTGTCGGTTGTTAGGCTAATGCAAAACCTTCGGGGGTTGACGAACCAGGGGCTAAGCACCCAATCGGGGAGATAAATCCCATTTGGCAAGTCTTGTTCGATAGGCGGGGTGACTAAGGTCTTATCGTATGGGAGATGGGGTGACTAAGGCCATTCGGTAGATTAGTTAAGTAGTCGTTTGATAATATTGGGTTGTGCTCGGCCATCGGTTGGTAGTTATCCCTTGTGAGCCTTTTGTGTGGGCCTTTCAAGTTTTGACCCTTTGAAATGGGCATTGGGCCATGTCCTATCATTTGTCCCCTACTCATGGTGTTTCTTCATGAGAAAGGTACCATGAGTAACCATTTTTGCTTATGTATTGACGCTACGTGTCGCCGTTGGGGAATGCGGATCGCCTTTTGGCGCTTATTCAAGGCTAGTTGCTCGTATATGCTAAGTACTTTCATTACTTTTTCTTCTTTGAAGGCCATTTAGAGAAGTCATTTCTAACAACAATGGCGAAAACGTCCGCTACTCAAGTTTACCCATGCATTAGTGATATTGTGAGCACTATGTCTGTGAAGGAGCTTCAGGAAGTCTAGACTAATATGCTGATGGATGACGATTACACTTTGGTGTCCGCCACGAACGTCGATAAGGCTAACATGGCATCGGAGGGGTGCGTACTGATATACTAGTAATTGGTTAAGTACAGATTAAAGGTTCCGTATACAGGTCCTTTTGCATAGGTACTACGATGTCGTTGGAACATATTTCCGACCCTCCTGATCCCAAATATCTGGCGTCTGATAGTTGTCGTAGCCTCTCTGTTAGGATTTTGTTGTCTTCATTTTAATTTCGACATCCTGTCGTCTATTTTTATCTTGATGAGATACGGAAATAGTGGTTCGACTAAGGGCTGGTACAAGCTATAGATTTGGCTTGAGTCTAATTAGAGATTCTGTTATAAGGAGTCCATCGACAAGAATTGGATACACAAGTTCTTCTTCATGGAGTTCTTAGATAAGAGTCGTATCCCCATGCTTCCCGACGCCAATGAGGGGCCTTCTTTAAGGCTGAAGCCTCCAGCCATATCTAAGTATGACCGTTTTGTTCGATCGGTCGGTGGTTATTGTAAGTCCACCGATCGAAGTATATGGGTTGATTCTCTATTAGATGATCAGATGCTGTCTTTAACTGGCCTTCTGGTTGGGGAGATGAGGAAGATCGATAGGCCCCTTTTATTGGAAATAGGAAATATCGAGATGGTTGACTTCGTAAACCTTTTCGATGACGCTATACGGGAAAAAGTTATCACCGATAAGCAGGTTCGGTTGAGCGTAAAGAGATCTCTTCAGGAGTTCGTCAAGGCATTTTTGGCCCTCCAAGAGTCTTCACCTCCCTTGTCGAAAAGGAGGAAGACTTTGTCGCCTTTGTCTTCATTAGAGCGCGGGCCAGTTGTTCTGCCTGAGTGCTTAGATTCAACGATGGTTATACCATTAGAAGCTATTGTCTCGGAAAGAAGTGAATCGATGAGGAGTGGGAGCATAGGTGAGGGCGAAGTAGGAGGATTGGAGGATATTTCCACATCTGGCGCCAAGGTAGGACTGAATATTTCCACAATTACAATGGAGAAGATGGTGGGGCCTTCATCTGCTATCCCGGTTTGGCCTTCATGCAAAGGAAGTGCAAGGTTTCTGATGGGGCTGCTTTACCTCCTGTAACTCCTGTTCAATCTTTTGATAGGAAGAAATGTTTAAAAGAGCGAGGGACTGTCGTCGTGTGTATCAGGGACATGCAATATAGCTATATAGATATGTTTGAGGTAGATCAAATCGTTAGCCAGTTAGACTTTCATCGATGTGAACTCGATCTACACAGGATATCTCAGGAACAAGTTGACGGGGCCATTAAATCTTTTGGTTTGATGGTATCACTCTCTTCATGTTTATTCAGTTTTTTCTCCTTCTTGCTCCTTTCTGATCCATCTTTCTCTTCAGACAATGGCCTTTGAGGAATTCCAAGAATAGCAGAAGAGATAGGTGGTAGACCACTTGGAGGGATGTGTCATTGAATTAAGCAAACAATGCAAAAAGATAGAGGCAGAGGCCAAGGTACGCGACGCGCGTCTCCAATCGGTCGAGAGGCTGACTCAGCTTCGTGAAGAGTCTCTTCTGGCGGCGGAACATAAGATAGTTGACCTAGAGAAGTCTCGCGTGAGAGACACTACTACTTTTAAAGATTCCCAATATAAGTTGATCGAAAGATTAAAATACGCCGAAAAGATAATTCACCGAATGGGTCTGAGTGATGCTCTGTCCCCAGCTGAGGAGGTCGTTACGATTCAAAGTTCGACTGTCGTCCCTGAGGCCCCTACTACAGTCTCAACGGCTAGGAGATTTGCTTCTCGTGGAGTCTCATTATTTCCTTCCGACCATATGTAGCCTCTCTTTAAAACTTTGTACCCCAGTGCCTTTTGCTTTGAGTGGTCCCTGCTCTTTGTTATCGATTGAGACTGCCTTGTAACACATTGTTATAGTTCTTATCATGCTCATCAGACGGGATCAGGATGACTTAGGCTTGATGTAGTAGCCCGTTCGACTAATAAAAATTTTAGATAGAGGGACCATGTCCACCCATTCGGTGAGTTCCATCACTTTTTGATGATACGTTCGATCGGTAGGAAACTTTAGATAGGCGGGCCATGTCCACCCGTTCGGGGAGTTCTATCCCGTTCGTTTAATAAGATCAAGGCAACTTAGACCCAATGTATGATTAGGAATTTTAGATGTTAGGGTCGTGTTCACCCGTTCGGGAAGTTCCATCCCATTTTGATGATACGTTCATTCGATAGGATTAAGGCGACTTAGACCCAACGTACGATAAGAAACGTTAGACGCTAGGGCCGTGTCCACCCGTTCTGAGAGTTCCATCCCGTTTTAATGACACGCTCGTTTAGTAGGATCAGGGTGACTTAGACCTAACGTACGATAGGAAACTTTAGATATTGGGGCCGTGTCCACCCGTTCGGGGAGTTCCATCCCATTTTAATAACACGCTCGTTCGGTAGGATCAGGGCTACTTAGACCCAACATACGATAAGAAACTTTAGATGTTAAGACCGTGTCCACTCGTTTGGAGAGTTTTATTCCATTTTAATAACATGTGAATTCGATAGGATCAGGGCGACTTAGACTCAACGTATGATAGGAAACTTTAGATAAGAGATGACTTTTCCGTAAATCACTGAGGGTCTCATGTCACGAGCCGTTATAGGAATGATCACGAAATGATGAGAAGATGCAAAGCCCCCTCTCAGGGAAAGAGCATTGGAAACTCTGGGTCATACGTCGGACAAATACTAGTGGGAACATAAGGTTTATGCCAGATGCATTTACCATCAATCTGAAGGATCACCCCTTTTGGTCCGTTGGGGTGTGGCCTGGGGTCTAGTCAGTTAAGTGGTTCATTCTCCCACGGTAGATTACGCCGCTCTAGGAAAGTTAGATTCCTTCCTTCTGTACTAATGAATCTCTATAGTCTACTACTATGAAGCAGGAATTCCAGCTCGTCGATGAACCTCTTGCACTTATCGATCATGTGACCATAATCCCGATAGAATTGACAGTACTTGGACTTATCTTTCTTAGGGTCTTCCGCTGTGAAATAAGGGGATCACCTGACGTACAATTTGTTTTTAATCTGGTATAAGACCCAACTTGGGGTCTCGTTCCGCGACGTGTAGACATTAAACCTTCCTAAGGGCGGTGCCCCCGGCTTGCTCCTCCTTGGGGAAGGTTGGCAAGGTAATCGATTACGTTCTTTTCTACTTGGACGATTCTTTCGCTGATCGAATACCTCCGCTTCTTTTGCCACAATGTATTTCTCGACTCAGAAGTAAAACTCTTGAATGGTTGAAAGGAGTTTCTTCGTAATGGAGGTCTTCATGTCGGAGGAATGCAGGCTCGTTAAAAGAGCGGCTAATGCAATTGAATGGTTTAGAGCTGGAACCTTTAACATCTCTGGTTTAAACTTCTCCAGGAAATCTCTCAAGGGCTCGTTTTCCCATTGCCGCAACAATAGCAAGGAGGTGGGCTTTCGTTTGGCTCCTCGACTGATTATAAAATGAGTCTTGAACTACTGTTGGAGTTTGGTGAAACTCTTGATATAGAATAGTAGGAGAGAGTTGAACCACGCCAGGGCGTTGCCCTTGAGTATGGTGGGGAAATGCTTGTACATTGCCACATCCGACGGGTCCCTAGAGACCATGACTGTTATGAAGTGAGCGGCATGATCGTGGGAATCAAATGTCCCATTGTATCTCTCCATAGGTGTCAGGTAGACGTCCCTTGGTATCAGTTCCAGGGAGATCTTCGGATCTAAAGGTGATACTCCTGAAGAGTAGAGGGGGTCTTCGTCTCTCTTCATGCCTGTTTTTCTAAGCTCGGCGGCTATAAGTTACTCAATTTATTTTTTCAGATTCTCCGGGTCGCAACGAGAGGTCACCGATGGTTCATAGTTTACAAGAGGCACTTATTGCGGGAGACGTTCATTTCCAGAATCCGCTGCGGATGAGTGGCCGTCTGACCTAAGGGTTCGGCTCAGTCCTTCTAGTTGTTTACTCATATTTTGGAGTTTTGACTCTAGTTTTTCCATTTGGGGATGGTTAACTTGTTCTGGCACAGGGGCCGTGATCGACTATTCTTGAATCGTAGGTTGTAGGACCTACTCCGGATGAGATGGTCGAGAAGAGACCGCACGATTATGAATGGAGTGATCGAACACCGCAGGAGGGGCGACTTTAGAGGCTGTTGCGGTACGCCTATCTATAATGGGGCGGCTTTCGAATTTCTCATGATCCTTCTCTTTGGAGGCATGATTGTGTACTCAATTTGTTGGTCATACAAAGGTGGTAGCCCTTGTCTGTTCCCACAGACGACACCAATCTATTGGAGGTGGGTATTGGCTCCACAGATATATGCTCCTTGATGTCTCGAACGATTGTTGTCGACGGGATATGAAATCTGTAAAACCCGCTGGAAGGTGCTCCGGCGGAGAAAGTTCCGACGTTTAAGTCAGAAATAGCGGTTTTCGAACGTAAAAGTGCAGACCAAGAGCTTAGAGAGGGAGAGGTTCCCTGTGATTAGTGTGCCTAATATGTAAGGCCGAGAGAACATACCTGACTTGGAGGGTTTAAGGATCTCTTACACTTGATAGAGTTATATGCTTTCGGGGCGTTGTAAACCTAATTTTCTTATGAAAACGATTCAAAAATCTCGAAAATTCAATATTCTGAAATGATCGCGATTTTTATCGTATATGAATTTTCGTTTATTGGAGATAACATTTCCTTATCTGAAAGATCCTAGAGATACTATTCTTTAGCGAGGAATCAAAGTTGTTAGGGTGGTTTGACCTTTGTTTAGGATTGATAGAACCATTGGCTATCGATCGGTCGTTAGGTCAATGCAGAACCTTCGGGGGTTGACGAACCAGGGGCTAAGCACCCAATTGGGGAGGTAAATTACATTCGACAAATCTCATTCGATAGGCGGGACAACTAAGCTCCTATCATTCGAGAGATGGGGCGACTAAAGTTTTTTGGTACACTAGTTGAGTCGTCATTTGATATTACTGAGTTGTACTCGTCTATCGGTTGGTAGTTGTCTCTTGTGAGCATCCTGTGTGGGCTTTCAAGCGTTGACCCTTTGAAATGGATATTGAGTCGTGTCCCATCAGCAAGAATTTTATAACTTATATTTAGGAGACTAATCGGGCGGAATTCATTTAGACTTAACGATTACAACTTTTTAGGGATTAACACAATTAGGGCCTTCAGAAATTATAACAATTACGATATTTAAATCTTTTTAATAAAAAATAAATTGAATATAATATTAATATAATATTCATCTTAATTAAAAATAAATGGAATATAATATTGATGTATCACTAATAATGTAAAATTTTATATTAGAAATTATTTGGGGATGATAATGGGGGAATTATTTATTTTTTGAATTTAAAAAATAAAATTTTGCTAAAAAATGGGTAAAATGAGGGGAAGGTTAAGCAACAATTCACTTTTGAGTTGAAATAAAAAAAATAAAATTTGTGAGAATGATTTAATCCGTCAATAGATTTTATAACGTTGGAATTTATCGGATTAGTTCTTACCGTCTGGTGAAAACCAAGAAAAAGAACAAAAAGCAGAGTTCATATCCGACTCAATGTTTGAGGTACACAGATAAACATGCTGACTGGGAAACGACAAAGAGCGTGCGCGGTACATCTTGTCGCCATTGAAAACGTGGAATTGAAAATTCAGAATCTTGTTTATGACATAAACAGTTTCCGAAACCCAATAGAAATTGATTCTTCACTTCCCACTTGTTGTGCCTTTTTAGTTCTTCAGTTTCATAACCTCCACTCCAATTGTGAACTCCACTTCCACCGTAAGCAATTGCATTGCCAATTCCCTTGTTAACTTCAATTGGGTCTCAAACCGAAGTTGGGTTTGTTGGGCTGGATGATCTCAGCTTGGAAATGACTGCTTCCCTTCTTCGCTCTGGCTATGCTGTTCAAGCTTTTGAGGTAATAATTTATATCCTTTATCACTACTTTTCCTGTTGAAATTGGGATTTTTTTTCCTTTTCTTATATTAATGGGCTATTTGGGTTTCCGGGTTTTAGTTGGTTTCTTGATATTTGAAGAAAATGTTATTTATTTTGTGAACATAGTTGTATATCGCATTTTTGTGACTTTTGTTTCTGAATTTGTATTCCTTTAATAATCTCCTGGGTCTTGATTGTTGACAAATGTGTTACTCAACAAGGTAGGTAGATTTCGTCTAACCGATTCAATAACATTCTAGCAAATTCTGATTGCTGCGTGCCTGTTATTAAGACCTCATTATTGGAAATGTTACCAGATAGGCCATGTGATGCCCTCAACTTGTATTAGTGAAGAAGAATATTTAGAATGTGCTGAAGTTTCTTTATGCTATGGATGCCACACTAATTTGGAAACGACATTCCAACTCGGTTGAACCCATATCCAGTATGTTGGTGTCTGCAGTAGGGATTTAGGTTTCCTTTTGTGTACCTTATGTACAAGATTGTCCCAATGGATTTAGGATCTGTAAGTAAAAGAATGTAGTTGCATTTGGATGGCCATATAGTCACCACCACCTATTCATCCATATATGGAGTAAGGATGCGGCTCAAAAGTGACAAAACAAGTCATCCTTGTTCTGTAGCTTCCATTGAGGTCTTTGTTCACAGCATGCTCTCAGACAATCAAAGATAATCTGAAATTAAGAAGACCAACTACTAGAGATGGATAAAGATGTGTTCGATGGTATAACTTATTATGTTATAGGTTCTGTGGTGGATGTTGCTGGAAAATAATAGTTTTCTGCTGACTTATCTTTAAGCATGTAAGACATTGGGCAACTAGTAAAAGTAAATCTTTCCACCACCAGCCATTTGGAATTTGTTCTGGGTCTTCAACCCTCATCACTGATGAAGGTTTGAAACCTTGTAGCCCCTCTCCCTAGTTGTTAAAAGGATCTAGCCAATTGTGGCAATTATAGTTTTTTGTTTGTTTGTTTGTTGTTTTTTGTTTTATATCTTTTATTGTACTTTTCCATAATAAGTAGTTGGTGAGCTAAGACTTCCATCTTTTCCTTATTATTATTCTCCATGCTTGTCCTGCTAAAATCTTGGAATTTGATCTTTTATTAGTAGCAATAATAAATGGAATTATTATGTCTACCCTTTGTATTTAAATGAAGATTATCAGTTAGAAAATCAAGCAGAAAATTCCTTAAGGTTTGAGTTTCTAAAAAACTGAGAGATGATAAGTTTATTTTGAATGAGTTTTAGAGCTCGTAGGGTTCTCTCCAGCAAGCCCCTAATATATTAATCAGTATAGGCTCGAAGGGAAGAAAATCCTTAAATCAAAACAAGTAAACCAATCCCTATTTTTATTACCAAGTAATTCTCTATAACTCGATTGTGAGCTGATGACTGCGATATGAATGATGTATTTATTGGAAACAAATATTTTAGAAAAATATTTAGGAATTAATAAGAAAAAAGGATTCTAGAAAAAAATATTAACTTTCTTATTTTAGTTTATAACAATCTTTTTAATTAGTAGTTAACTTAAAAATTATTTTAAGATCTTTTTAAAATAGTAGCTTTTATATTAGGAATGACTATTGGAATTTGTTTTTAGTAGGATTTCTATTTTATTGTAACTTCTAGTTTCTCTATTTAAAAGGGGTATGATCAATAAAAGGATAAGTCTAATTTCTCATAAAAGAAGTGTGTTGAGAAACTTGTTAGGGAAAGTTTCTAGCCATAAAAAATAAGGTCTAAGAGATGGAAAAACTCTAGCAAGGGAAGAGAGGAATTCCTTGTAGGGTATACATCGACTAGATTCTATATTAGAGGTTATATCAATTCGGTATCAGAGCCAACCTTCATGGAAAATTCTATAGAATGGTTTGACCGGATGGAGAGATTCACGAGGGAATTCGAGCAACGAATGGAGCGACAAATGGAGTAACAAAAGGAGCAACAAATGGCCAAGGTGGAGGAACTCCAGCAACAGTAGACAACGCTGAGCTCGCAGATGGAAGGAGTTCAGTGAAAATTGTAGGGGGTCAGCAATGTCCAGGTGAGGGGAAGCAGCATTCGTACCCTTACAGACCATACAAAGGAGCGAAGTGTTCGGCACAAAGGAGGGACTGCCATTCCTAGATTCTCTAAACTGGAATTCCCATCATATGATGGGACTGAGGATCCCCTGATTTGGATCGATCGATGTGAACAGTTTTTTGAAAATCAAGGAACACTTGCAAGGGAAAAGGTGGGGCTGGCAACATTCCATCTTAAGGGGGGAGCTCAGCTATGGTATTTCAAGGTTAAGTAAGAAGGAGGGTCATGGACTAGGAGACAATTACTGAAGAGTGCCACTTGAGATTAGTTCCTCCCTTGAGCCTCAAACCCCTTGGCGAGTTGGCCAATTTAAAACAGGTAGGGACAGTGGAGGAGTATCAAAGGGAGTTTCAGTCCTTGTTGGCTCGCACTTCAAAACTCTCCACGAAGCAACAAGTCAGCCTATTCATAGCTTGACTCTTGGAGGGACTGCGGTTGGAGGTGGAATTACAGCAACCTGAGAGCTTGGGGGCTGCTATGAATTTGGCCCGCACATATGGAAGAAAACAAAGGAGCAGCCATTCTATGTTCGGAGGGAACTGCAGGACAACACTTGTGTGTAACAGCCATTAAGACTGTCATGCACTCTAATTATCAGAGAAAATTTTGTTTTCGCCTATGAATTTTCCAATGAATTTTCAAAATCTTTCCTTTTGGATTATCACAAATTGACCCAAAGGGTAACCTTCTCAATAACTAAAAGATCCATTCAAGGAACATTGGGACTCTTGAAGTTTGAAGTAAGCTATTGAATTAACTAAACAATGTGAGATATGAATTTGGTTGATGGAGTTGTATGTGTCATGTAACAAATTATCAGTAGGTGGGAGAAAGTTTAGAGAGAGAGAGGGAGGGAGAGAGAGATTTCAAGTAACTTATAAATCAAATTAGGTAAAAGAGCACAAATAGTAACTTAAGATTAATATAAATAGTAGGAGTTTGGGAAAAACAATATCATCCACTTAAAAATATTTTTCCCCCAAAAGAGTCAAAATAAATTAAAACTATTGAATGTTTTTAAATTTACCTTTTTTTTCAGAAAATTAATAGATTAGCAGATAATTAGCCTATAAATAACAAATTAATCCACCTTATTAAGGTGAAGGTATAAAAGAAAGTAACTTACAAGGAAACAATTATGAACATTCGATCTTATACAACATTGAAATGGTTTATAGAAATATAAAATGAGTTCTTGTAGTGATACCCAAGTGATAAAGAGATCTTACTCTAGTGTCTTCTTCGAAATCTAGTGTAAGATATGAATTTGGTTGATTGAGTTCTATGTGACATGTAACAAATTATCAGTAGATGGAGAGAAAGTTTAGAGAGAGAGAGAGAGTGAGAGAGATTTTAAGCAACTTTGAAATCAAATTAGGTAAAAGAGCACAAACAAGATTAATATGAATAGTGGGAGTTTGGGAAAGACATGGTCACCCACTTAAAATGATTTTTCTTTTCCCTAAAAGAGTCGAAATAAATTAAAACTATTAAATGTTTTTAAATTTACCTTTTTTCAAAAAATTAATAGATGACCAGATAATTAGCCAACAAATAACAAAGTAATCCATCTTATTAAGGTGAAGGTATAAAAGAAAGTAACTTACAAGGAAGCAATTATGAACATTCGATCTTATACAACATTGGAATGGTTATAGAAATATAAAATGAGTTCTTATATGGATACCAAAGTGATAAAAAACTCTTATTCAAATGTTTTTTTTTTTTTTTAATCTAGTGTTCAAATTTTCATGAACTCGTATACTTTTGCAATTTTCGCGATCCCTATGTGACAAAAAAAATAAAAGGAAATATAAAATGAGAAAACAGTAGTGCCCTACTAAATAAGGGTTATTTTGCTTCTAGTTGATCTGTTAACACCCAATGGCCCCAGTTTTGCTCTTGAATTTTATTTTTATTTTTATTATTTTTTAGAACCTCATTCAGGATTGTGGTCTAGTTTGTCTAACAAGAAAATTAACATGATACTTTCCAATTGAGTTAAAAAGCATTGGTTTCCAGTTGAGTTGCACACTGCTCTGCTCCAGTTCCATTCCAATCCATTTCTCTTCCACTCATTCCATTATAATATTGGTGCAAAATTAACCAGTGCGGGCTTGACTAGGTTTGGGTTAGGCTTGGGCCCAAAACACTTTTTTGGGCTCAACATGGTCCGACCCAATCCATCCTACATACTTTAGGGCCTTGGATCCATAATAAGGACAACATTAATTTGGGCCGGGCCGGGCCGGCCAAGTGAAGCATAAAATATTTAGTCAAAATGCACCCTTTTCTTTTTAAATTTTACGCATTTTTCCTATGCCTACCCAAGCTGCTGTGGCTCCTGACATCCTGGCCATATAACAAAAATGCTAAATTACTTTCCACAGTGAATTTATAAAATACAATTACTCAAAAATTAAAATTACACAGGAGATAGTTTAGAGAACAACCCTAATTTAGTCTAAAATTGATTTTTATATAATTCATGAGACCAAATTTTTGATTTGATTGATTCTAACAAAATAATAAATGGTGTGAGAAATTTTCAATGAAATTTAGAAATTTAAGGTATTAAATTTTGAATTTTATAAGGTTCAACAAAAATTATTTATAATGTATTTTGATAAGCTTTAAAAAGAATCACCTAAAGATGATTCCAAATTTAAAATTTATCTAAAAATTGATTTTTTTTCCAAACCCACAAGTTATTGAGATCGAATTCGATATAAAGGATTAATTTTTCAACCCATGTGAGCCCCTTCTTGGTTTTCAAGCCCATAAATTCTGAGGCCCATTCCACTAATTGGACCTTATTCTATTCTAAGTCCAAAGAATTTTTTTTTTTTAACCAATGAAAACCAGATTAATTTGGTTCAAACAATTTGGAGTTCAATTTGGAGATTGGTTTTCCTAACTTTTACTTTTCTATTTCCAAGATATTGGTTAAGAAAATTTAATATTTTATCTCTTCTATTCGCAAAGTATTGTTCTAAAGTAATCCTCTTAAAATGTCATTATGCTATCATCATTCTAATGGTGGGATTCTTTTCCCCAATTTTCAGGATGCTCCCATTATGCAGTAGTTTATATGGTAGAAGATGCACATAAGTTTTCTGTCCCTATAACTACATTATTAACCCAATAATTTGTGAAGCAATGGAACTTTATATTTAAGGAGCTATTGTCATTTTTTTATGAAGCCAGTAAACCTAAAAATTGAATTCAAAACTAAAAAATAAAATCTAAAGTATTTAAGATAAATCCCAACTAATCGCTTCATTAACATCTATGTCCCAAACCAAAGCTTGTGCTTTTGATCTTGCTCGTCTCTTTAAAACCTTAGGAGGTTGTTGCCAACATGCCATATCATCTCTCCCTGACTTGAAAGAACTTGACTCTAGAAAGTTGAAAGTATGGAAACCATCTCAAAGAGCCGAATTAAGCTGTTGCAACTCCTATTCTATAGCCCAAGTGTAATATGAAAGTGGACGTATCTTCTGCCTAACAAAAAACTTGGTGAATGTGATTTGCAATACGATCGTCTTGGAAGTCTACAATTTCTTCATCCCCATCAACAAATACAACCTTGTGTTTCATTTTGATAGGATCAAAACTATGAATGACACCTTAAAACTTCTGATCCAATGGCTACCAGATCTTAACCTTAGAGTTAACCAAGTGTTCATTGAAGTCTTTATCATCAGATGCTCACTCTTTCCCTAGACTATAAATTTCTTCAATCCAACCAACATAATATTCAGATTTCAAAAATCATTTTGAAACTGATAAACTCGATATTGTCTATTAATGTTTGAACATCCAACAAAATATCAATAGGAACAAAATCAAAGAAATATCAATCCAGTATATAACATGAGCCGAGATAGGTAATTTTGAATTGACACCATTGATAGTCTTCCTGGGCTTTCCATCCAACTACACAATATTATATTTCTTAAGGGCCACAAATGCATCTCTCCTCCTTGCAAACACAGCTTCAGCAGAATCTTGTAATCAAATATCAGAGATGAGAATACTTCTCAATAATAGAAACTCTCAAGAAAGATGTACCAATGAGATAAGAATATGAAGCTGCAATGTATTAATTGTCTACAGGTCATTCAAAAGCAACAAATGGAATTAGGAAAAACAATTAAATTTATCATAGGATGCCCCACTGGCAGAGGCACTAGGGACTATAGTAGCTGGTCAACTGAGTGATGAAACACATTTAAAAAATAAAAAATAAATAAAAACAAAAAAAGGCAAAATCAACAAAACTAATCAATTAAGAAAATAAGGTACTTATGGAACTTCAAAATGAAAAGTCATACATTGGCATATATGCATTACTACTAGCAAAACATTTTATAGTATAACCCTTTTCAATAGAAACACCGTGATCAACTGTTAATGCAATGCCCTTCAAAGTTTTTAGGAAAAGAACTAAGACATAACATAATCTATTATTTAAATCTGGAAAGGAGGAGAAACATAAGATGGAGGGGGAAATAGGGGGAAGCAAGAGAGATAAAAAGAATAAGAGAAATGTGTTTGGCTTGATAGGAATGCTTGATTTTAAAGTTGGGATCCCTATGTTTTTTTTATGGCATCCAATGGTTCTTTGCTTCATTATGGTGTTCATCCATTAGGCACAATATTACAGAAGAAGGCCTTTGTGTCAAAAGATGCACACAAACACAAAAACAGTATTTATACAACAGATTGTGCAATAAGTCTGAAGAAAATAGCATACCCGAGGACAACGTGCCCCCATTTTTTCAAATGCACTAGGATTCTATAGAAATGCAACTACTTCATTAATCTCATCTTTTATTGAGTCAACACTTGCAAAGCCTTTTACTCGTATTTGGGGATTTTTCACTCTGCAGATAAAACAGCCATTAGCATTGACATAAAATGGTCTGGGTGCTTAATTATCCACCCAAAAAAAAAGAATAAATGGAAAATGATCCACACAAAGAGTAAATGTTTTAAGCTTCATTTGATCAAAAACAGATCTTATTGGGTCTATGCCATCCTTCTTTTTGCGACATATTCTCCTTATCTTGAACCGAAAATAAGCATTCTGCAAGATGAGAAGCAACAAGAATTACATTGAGTGGTCAACTAAGGATGGCACAAAGTTAAAGCAACAAAATAAGTTGTCTACACTAGGCAGGAGTGAATCTTGTTGAAGTAAAGTGATGGCCATCTAGTAAACTTTCTGAGAATTAAGTGCACAATACCTATAAAGCTTGCCAGATAAAATGAAATTATTAATTCAGCGTGAAATGCTGATCAGAATACTGCAAAATCTATGATTCTGTGATTTCTTATTCAGGATCAAAATGGATCTCAACAACGACATTCAAGAAGTAGAAGCATTCATATAAATAAGGGACTTTAAAGACTGCATTCCAAAGTGCTTAGGAGAGTGTCATAGAGGACTGTCATCTTTAAAAACACATATGTTGCAAAAAGGACAGAAAGGAAAATCAAACTCATCTTTGGGGATGATGTTTTTTGTGTGTGTGTGCACCAAGTCTTTTTTTTTTTGGGTGGGGGGCAGGGGAGGGCAAAAGAGAGTGGCACTAAATAAAGATTATAGGCTAAAGGAGGATAAATTTTCAGAGAGTGGGAATGGAAACATTCAATAAGTACAAGTTGCAACATAATTATAGTCAATGGATTACAATTGCCAGGAACTAGGAAGTGGGTAATGTTATTCGAGGTGTCTATATTTTTTTTCCTAATAAAACGAGAAGAAATAACATTAAACAGAAAGAACTGTACAAGGAGGAGGGATTATCCTATAGACAACATTGAAAAAAAAGGGAAGCAAAACAAAGATGAGACCTAAACATATGAAGCTCTCCGATCCCTTTTACCATAATAGGGACAAAAAAAAAATCAAGTCATAGCACTTATCCACAAAACTTTAGCTTTCTTACCAAGACCGAAAATTCAGAATTTCATCATAGGAAATTCTCCACCTTTTTTTCTTTTTTTCTTTTGGTTTACAAAGAGGAGGGAAAAGACTCAGAGCTATGACCAAATGGTCATGCTGTTCAATGCAAACCATGCTACCAAATCATCTACGTTGCTTGGACATACCCATTACTTCCCAGAAATATTAGAGACACTACTTGGTATTCTCCAAGTAAGTCAATAATGCAAGAAAAGATGGTCTACTCAACCCTATTGGAACGGAATACAAATATTTAGTGATAGAGCTTCCAATGACCTTCTATGCAAAATCTTCAAATAGCACTTCAAATTCCTGAAAAGAAACTTTGTACATCATGATGATAGTTATAAACGTCAACATGAAGTGAACTTTACAAACAAACCTTGATAATGACATAATACTCCGTCATGTACCTTCAAGGCAACAAACGTAGCACCCCAATCAAGCCGAATTCTAGCATTTTCCACAAGCCTCTTGGAGATGGCATAGGGAACAGCTAGGGGGCTCCATCTCCCACCTGTTCCTTTCCTTGTTATACCATGTCTTTGACACAATTCTATCTCGGTCCAAAAGTACACGCTCCTGAAATGTAGACCAAACATAACCTGAAAGAATTTAACCAAGCTAAATGGGTAAGACTGACATGATTGTACTCCCATCACAAAATTTTGAAGAGTTGGCGAGAGAAAGAAAGATGACTATTATATTAAATTATGCTTAGCACAATTTATAACAAAAGAATAAAAAATTAAAAAATGCAAATGTAATGCTTACATGTGACTAATATCTACACAATAGTAGTGATCTGACCAAAAACAAAAAACGTACATAAGGTAGATTGAGAAACCAAATAGAAACAATAAATACTATAGATTCGTGAACCAAACAAACCTTAATCAGCTTCTCTTCTTCCCATCATTCAAACCACATGAATGATAGGAAGAAGAGAAGCTGATTTAAGTTTCCCCAGTCCATAGAGTCAAATCAGTCCAGTACTTACACCCCAGGTGAATCATAAGAAACCATTCATAAATAGTGTCTGCATGGTAGATGAATAAGTTACGTCGTATTTATAACTACTCATATTGATTCCACCATAAAAGTACTTTAACATAAAGCTTGGACTCCCAGAAAATCTAAGAGAAGAGACAGCAAGTATGCACAATTATTTTTAACACCATTGATGAGCATGAATTTTGTTACGCGTTATAATACAAGTGATGATAATTCCACCACAACTTTGTTGAGGTAAAACCTACCAGTCTTCAGGCCACATACTGTTTCTAGATCATTCTGATCATGTTTATTGCTGCATCAAATGTAAAAATGGAGCCACTATAAGATTCAAAATTGAGTAGAGATGTAACCGAAGAAAGAAAGTACAGGTAGAACTAAAAACATTCAGATATTTATTTCTTCAAGACAAAGGAGAAATTGCACATGACACAAATATTCATATTACCTAATGCAGTGTCAAAAAAAAGGACCGATTCAACAAAATTTACAGATTTTGCAGCACTACATGACTAGAGAGAAGCACATCAACTTAAGCGTGAATCCTGCATAGACCAAACATGTTAACCGAAACAAAGAAAACACAGGATGACACGGCTCAGTGTTCTAAATGACAAAATCTTAAGTTCGCGGCACTACATTGGATTTGGTTATTAACTTTTCTTGTTCACATAATATTATACTTAACTTAATTAAGCAACCAATTACTCATGAGTTTTCTTGCCTCCTCAAATTTATAAAAAATTATATAAATGGGATTCAACAGTGTTAAGATAATTGTGACTCAATCACGCAATGAAAGCATATAATAAATTTTCAGAATCGTAAATAATTGAGTTTGTAGTATACCTTAATGGGTGATATAAAAAACTTTAGAAACCGTAAACTCTTATCTCAAACAATTCGTAATCGGGATGATAGCTACAAAACTCGAACTATCACCTTAGCATTGTCACGCCTCGAACCGAAGCCGTGAACAACCGCCCGTTATCCCGGATGTTGACTTTATATAATCAAACGGGCTGAGCCTCACCATAAGTCGGAGGTCCATCCAATACCATATATCAACCTGTTATATATCAATATACATAGGCCAGCGCGGCCTTAATCAACAATCTCCTCAGATCCTCCAATCCCTGTCAACCATCCAGAATAACGTAAGTCTAATAACAGTCCTACACTGGACCTCTACTGCCATGTCCCCATCAAAGGCATGAACAGTCGCCAGTTACCCCTCCTATAATTTAGAGGTGGCACTGAGCAAACCTAGAAGACACTTCTAAAACAAGACATGTTTCCCAAAGTAAATATACACAATAGTACAAGTCATGCCTTAATGCAATAGAATATAATTGAAAGTTTCAATAAGATATACATATATTACATACAGTCATCCCTTTTTATACACAATGGTCTATCTACAATCCCAATACAAAAATATACAATTTCATTTGGAAAATCTTTCCTAATATCATATTGAGTACCTAATCACAGCCTCGATCTCTAACAAAAGTCTCGTGTATTGATAAGTCTCAACGCGTCCCACTATAGCTATCTTTGTACACAATAGAAAATGAGGGGTAAGTATCAAGGAAGATACCCAGTGAGTGGGAGGGAATATATCATGTGTTCAATGTGTCGATGAAAAATAGAGTGTCAAAGTTCTCAATAATTCCATATATTGTAAGAAATTATGTATAATGCTCAATTTATCATAAATCATTCTTTTCACATACATTTCAAACACATGCATCCATGTCATCAAATCATGCTAGAATAGAGCTTGCCAAAATCAGTCTTGGTAAGTGTCAACCGTGACCAATGACAGGCGCATCAGGGGTTTTGTATGCAATAAGTTAGAAAAGCTCTCTACCCTGATATTGGTGACGGACCTCATTAGGTGCTAGACTACAGTGCACCATAGCCCTCCCCCTTATGGGTTCAACCTGACTAGTATTGTGTCGAATCACTATACATTTACCATTTTCTGATGTCATGTGGGATACCTTTCGCAGAAGCGTATCGGGTACAAATATGGATCACCCTACACATGCATCCTTCGTAACAATGGAATGGGATTTACCCGTATCATCATCCAGTCAATCACGTATCATGTCACATTTCTCAAGCAATGTCAATCATTTCTACAAGGATAATTTTATAAAACGTGTATAAATCAAATGCAATGGCACGATTTTATCTTTTAAAACTCGTTTGGATGCATATACAAGGCGTAAAAACATGTTTGTGGACACTCCATCAATTCACAAAAACATTTCAAAATTCATTCACAATTTCACGTCACATATTCATTAAATCATGTTTGTGTCAGAAAATAATTTAAAATATGATATTATGCATCAGACACATAACATAATAAATTCCACTCACCATATACAGAAGGGTATGCCACTCCCGACACAAATCTCGAAGCACACAAAATGCTCCTCTCAATATCACCAACGAGGCTCTATAAATATAATATAGAATGTGTGTCACTAAAGAGATCATATGATGCGTGTATGATGATGTAAATATGATGCAACCCTAGTTATAGACAAACCTAGGGTTTTTCAAAATCAAATCTTGCATCATTCTCGAGAATCAACCACAAGTTCCTCAACTGGGGTCAAAATTAGGAAATTCCAATTTTTATGGTTAGATCACATAAAAAATCACACGTTTTGTGTTGAACTTATCTCCAAAATCTCGGTGGAAGATTCCTTAAAGTCCACATTTTCAAACCAATCCAAATCTCACTTTCCATTCTGTCCAGTTTGAGCAAATTTCCCATGTGTCGCAATCTACTCATGCAAATACTCTGATTTTTGATTATGTTGTAGCTAAGAACAGGGCTACAACTTCCTAGTTGGGAACTTTCTCGGATTCCTAGTGCAAGTCCATAAAATAGCACCAATTATACCCATATTATGTTTTAGAAGTCTGTTCTAACCAAATTTTGGTACAGCCCCCACAACTTTTAATACCCAACTTCAATTTACCTGAAATGTTTACAGTATTTAGAAGACACATAACCGTACTTCTTTCATGTTTTAGATTTCTCCCAATTATGCCTAGAATGGGTCTAAAATGGACCACCAAATTCTTTGTTCAGTTTTGGCCAAGAAGCAGAATCCTTTCTGCACAGTTTTGGAAGATTTTGTATAACTTTTGATTCCCTCGTGTAAATTGGCTGATATTTTCATAGTAGGTGGCTCAGAAGGAGATATACAATGTTTCTTCTTTGAGGTTTTGCAAACAGGGGCAGGAAAGGGGTCGTACAATGCTACTAATTTTAGTGTTGGAAAATGGATGACCCTCTGACGAGTTTCAAAAGAATGACTGTAACTTTTGAAACAGGGGTCGAATTGAGGTGATTCTTATCTCGTTGGAAAGATAAGACATGGATCTACAAATTTTATAACTATATTTCAGGTTGATTTGGACCTACCTCAAAACTGAAATAAATTCCACCGCCAAAACAGGACAGAACATCTAACTTTGAAAAATCACTAAAAATTCAATTCTCTTCAGAATTAAACGAATCATATCTCATTTTAAATCTATGAGAGTCTAGTTTTATATGGAGAGGACCTCACTAAATTTGAATTTGTGCATAAAAAGTTATTATAGAAAAACTATAGTCTGGTCAGTTTGCCCTGTTTTGCAGAAATTTACAATTTCAATGTTTACATCAATTCTTTCCTTCCTCTAAATTTTTAGCCAAACATAACTAATTTTCTTCACACCTTTCCCTATCATTTTAAATCAACAAATATCCACATATATTCATCATTTTCACATAAAAATACTGCACAAATAATCTGCATTTAAGAACTAAATTCAGCTCCTTAAAACATAGCATTTTCATTCCAATTCTCTCCTAATACAAGTTCAAATTTTCTGCACACCCTTGCTCATATTTTATTTGGGTTACACCTAGACTCTAGATTATAAAATCATGCTAGAACATTAATTTAAATCATTCACACAAGTCCTCCCAATTTCCATCAAAGTTCAGAATTTTTATTTACCTCAAAATGTTGATGCTTTAAGCCCAAATCAAGATCCCTTCACAAGATCAATTATTCCTCCAATTTCCTAACTCTCGGCCATACAAGATTTACCATGTTAGCTTTCTCCTTTTGATCCCAAATTAACATATGTTTTACTAGGGTAGATGTAGAGTCTCTTACTTCAAAATGGCCAGCTGAACTTGAAGAAAAAAAACTGGATTTCTCCTTCCTTGTCTCTCGGCTGTCCCTTGGAATCTCACCAAGCAAAACTCCTCATTTTGGCTTGATTTTTGGATATGTTATAGTTGAAGGTGTGAGGAAATCATCTATGAAAAAATATTTGGGTAGTATGTTGGAAAAATTTGGAGATTCCTCACTAGAAACTCACAGCCATGGAGAGAAAATAATGAGAGCTTTGTGTACATCTTCTTTGGACATCCTACAGTTTTGGCCTTTCCTCAATTACAAGCACTCCTTCACTCTCTAACACTCTAATCTTCATTAATTACATGTCTCCCAAGATCTAATGGTCCATAATTCTTGATTCTATTTCAATTTAATCCTCACCGTTTATCTATTTTCAAGAAAACTCACACTTTCTTACACTAAATAGTAACCTTGTCTCCCACTAACTCAAATCCAATGGCTCACATTAATCCATCCATCTTCCATTTAATCTCCACCCTTGAATTCATTTAAAAAAATAATAATAAAATAAAATAAAATAAAATAAAATTCTTTCTTCTCTCTATCCAAATTCATCCACCTCACTCTCTCTCTCTATATTCTCTTTGTTTAGTCTTTATTTAGGTAAATACATTTATTTAAATTTCTTCTAAATTTTTGTAAATTGCAAGTAAGTACCTTGACTTATAAAATTATAAATTGACCTCGAAAATTTTTAAAATTTCAAGTTAGACCCAAAACCTCATTTTAGGCCTAACTTAATTTATTTCGCATCAAAACGTGATCGTTTAGTCATGCCGCGGCTCATTTCTGTCCAATTAGAGTTTTTCGAACGATTTTCTCTCCAATTTGGCTCTACGAAGTACGATTCACTTATATTTGAGATGTCTATACATTCTAGAGTCATTTTCATTATGTTTGGACCCTCTCTGGTCATTTTGAAAATTTTTAATTTTCGGCGATTTTTGCCGAAATTCTCGAAAATGATTATAACGGAAAAATTTCTGAGTGAATTTTGCGCCATGAAAGATACCGATGTGTCGGTGTTACAAGCATCACAATGACTCAACCCTCAACCCGGTGATTTTGTGATAATAAAAAAAAAACCCTCAAATAATATGTTTTCACTCTCTCTAAAATTGTTCTTCTCCACAATAGTTAGAGCAACCACTCAATTCTCACTAGAATTGTAATTTACGTCCAACTCTCATAGTTGGTTATAAGGCGGTTACAAGAACATGGGATAATGGGGTTAACCATTATCCCTATTTGAATTTATTTTTTTTTTTTTTACTTTGGTAAAATGCCCCAATATGGGCATTTACCAATATCTCCCAGTTAGTTGCACATGGGAGCATTTTATTTCCGTCATTAGATCATAACTCATGCGTTCTATCGCATCACCCTGTTGGGCTTTCATACAGGATTGGACGTCGTGCAACAGTGAGTATACCTGCACACAAAGACTTTTCGATACACCTGTTAAGATGATTGAGTGGTCACCATTAGTACCAAAAGAAAGTTTGTTATACCCCAAATCCAAGACTAATTACATCCATCGAGCTACTTTCCCCATCAAAAGTAATCCCCAAAAATACCTACATGGACGAATATAAAAGACCGATTGGTGAATATAGCATAGTGATGTAATGTCAATTAATCTTCCTTTTCTCAAACTAGAATCTATCAGTCTCAACTCAGTTACTTTCCTAGATCTATCCCTCAGACCTCAATTTATCTTCCAGACCATCGGTAGATAGAGTAAAGTAGCAAACACTGAATCAGGAGCTCAAGAAATAGGTGAAAGTAATAAGAGTACAAGAAATCCCTCCCAATAGATCTCAGGTCTCACACAATGGGGCTCAGGGATAAATTTCAAGTTATTGTCTCAAGTATTACAACTCCCACTATCCCAAGTTATCTTATCACATGCGGTGTGAAACATTTGCCATATTATTATTCCTCCATCTCTCAAAATGACATATGTCAAATTTCTCTAACATTGTATATAACATCGAAAATTCAGTGTTAGAAAATTTTCATAAAAATTTCATATAAAATTCCTTGTGAAATGCCGGGAAAAATTAGACGTGTAAATTTATTTTTGGACTTAAACGGTAATACCTTGAATTTTCTATGGAAAGAATGATAAATAGTTTATAAAAATATTATAAGTTCATATAATATCAGGAGGATAAAATGGCTTAGTGGAAAAAAAAAATAAATTTTGGGATGGCTCAAAAGTGTTGGGTTCATCCTAAGGGCTGCAATCAACGACAATATTGAAGGCAATTAAGTGAATGCAATAAGGGAATGGAAAGTCAAAAGAAAAAAACCATGTGACCAATGAGAGAAAATGAAGAAGAAGAAGAAAATCGACTTGTGAAAAGAAGGCAATCATAGCATTTAAATTAGAGTTCCAATTGCCCCAGATATTTAAATGAGCTTAAGGGGTAAAATAGAAATTTTACCCCAAATTAAAAAAAAAAAAAATTCATTATAAAGTTTTAGAGGGGCGATGGAACTGCCAAGCTCACGGTTCAACCGTCACTCAAAATATGTATATATATAAAAAATATACATATATAATAATAAAATAAAAATAATAATAAAAAAAGTATATATATATAAATGTGTGTACATTGCTCTTGCAGTGGAACCACCTGAGGAGAGAACACGGTAGAACCGCGCTGCCCAGGCAGTGGAACCGCCAAGAGGTGTGGTAACCGAAATGACCAAAATGGCCTCCAACTTCAATAAAACTTGAAACATGGGAAGGACAAAAAGGTAATTTCACATTTCTACTATCATTAACCCCCAAATTTCATTTTTTATTTCTTTGTATTTGACTCATTTCCTCTGCTCTCCAAATGCAAACTCTCTCTTTTCCCACTCTCTGTTTTCACTCTCTTGCTCCCACACTCTTGATTTCTCTCTCTAGAAATCAAATACCCTTTGTTAAATCACTTCACTAAACTCCCAAAAACCCCAATCGAACCTAGAGAAGGAAGAAATTTTAGGAAGTGCCTAGAGTTTTTGAAATGTGATGCCAGAGCTCAGTCTAACCAAGGAATCAAGGTAATTTTTTTATTACCCTCGCAGATTTAGTGCCATTATTTATGAATTTAATTTTGATATTTGAAATTTTGGGATTCTGTAGAGAGAGAAAATTAAGGTTTGAACAAAATTTCATCTTGGGTGAACTTTGTAAATTCTTTAGATTTATATTTCTCTAACATGAATTTGAAATATTAGCTTTTTAACCGAGAGATTTGATTTGGAAATTTAGGTTTACGGTTTGTATGATATGAAATTGGGGAAAATTTAAATGATAATTGTATATGCATGTAAATGATGTATAAATGATACAACTAAGATGCATATTCTTGGAATTAAAAGAAATTATGGTTTGTGCAAAATTAGAGAAAAATTTATAAACCCTAGAAATTGAGGTGATTTAATGTTAAATTCATGTTTACCACGTTAGAGTTAAATAATTGGAGCTTAAAAGGGAATTAAAAGATTACTCCTGAATTAATTGTGAATTTTTTAGGAATTAGGGTTTGAGGTAAATTAGAGAATAATCGAATAACCCCAGTGTCCCAAGAAATTAAATGATTACTCGGTACTTATTTTCTTAGGCACAAAGCATTTGGATTCAAATAGGGATTGAACAACGCTGAGGATTAAATTGGGAGTGATCACCCTCCTAAGAGGTGAATGATTTCTTACTTGTACTTAAATAAGAAAAATTACTCTTATAAAAAATGTTTCATTGAATTTTCTAAATGATTTTTGAATTCTTGGATTTTATATGTTTTAGTGTATGTGGAATGTCCCAAGGAATGAATTTGAAATTTTTTATGCATCCTAATGGTTTAAATGAGTACATGTGCCATGTTAATTTATTATTGATGCATACTATGATACTGGTTATTTATAAATGATTATTGAATTGATGGCACATGGAAATAAAATGGAGCATTTATTGGCTTAGGGAGGAAGAACCTGATCTCCATAAAAATGACTAGTCATTTCCCTCTACGGGACGACTCGACGGGGTGACGTAGTGGGGTTGATAGACCATGGGATGTAGCCGAGCATGTGCGGTACATTCATGGCTGGATATAATGCCTACGGGTGTGGGATAGGTTGGGTGCACCACGAACTAAAACCCACAGACAACACCAAGGATGGAGGCATTTTAAAATATAAAATTTTTAAAACCCTTCGCGGTTCCACCCTAGGTCATGGTAGACCATTGTTGGGAAAATGATTTTAGGCTACTCCAAGTTTAAAAATACAAATTTAGGGATGCATATGAGACTGGACTTGATAATTGTGAAACATGATGATTTGAAACTATTGGCTCGAAATTCATTTTTATTGGAAAGAAATTGAGAATACTATAATGATTTGAGAAATCTGCTTTTGATATATCCACCACACAAATTCTTGTTTTTGTACAACTTATATATCACTCACTGGTATATTATATACTCATCCTCCCATTCCATTTTACAGAGAAAGCTTAGTTGATTCGAAGACGTTTAAGGTGATCGAAAGAACTTTTTTTTGTTGGACGTTATCAGGTAATAGCTCTCTTATGGCTTAAGGTTCTTAGTGGACCTAAATGGGAGACAAATTTTGTAATTATTTTTGAAAACTTATTTTGTAACTTTAATTATTTGTTTTGTGATTTAAATGTGATTTGTATATTTAAAAATTGAGGACCACCCCTTTGATTTTCTTTGGATTTTATTTTGAAAATTATTTTGATGAGATTTGGAATGGCTGGGTAGGCCAAACTGCATGTGTTCATAAACAGGGATAGATCAGGTGGATCCTTGATCGTGTGATATATGTATGCATGATTTTAAATGGGGATGGACTAGATAGTCCTTTGATTTTGAAATGATACAACTTGTTTATTTTGATGGAATTCATTATTTTGAAAAAAAAAATTATTGTATGAGTTAAAATGCCTTGCGTTGTCCCGGTATATGGGGAGGTTCTGCTCGTATGATGAGGTAACATGACGGTTGTTGCATGCTCGACTCGAGGGTTGAGGCGTGACACTGTACAAGTCTGGGACTCAGTCCACACATAGGACTTTACCTAGAGATCTCATAGAGAGTACCTTAGAGATAATATTACAAATCACAGGTGATTTCTAAGATCTCAAATCTGGCTACTTACAGACAACATGGATGTGGGTACGTCTATGTCGATCATATCGCATATGACCTCATCTTGAACACATATCAGGGCGACTTATATTCTAGCAGGGCTACTCTCAAAACCTCTTCAGTTAGAAACCATCTCATCCCCGCTCACTCAGAGTTGGAGGTGGTCACTTGTGTGAGAGAGTCGACCTTGCCTGCCTAACATATCTATTATCACATCACAAAATATATATATAATAATAAGGTAAATGCATTAATTAAAATATAACACAAGTGTGACTGAATAATGTACAATAATCATATATATAGAAAAATCAATCAATGTCGTCAATAAAGTATGAACCGAAAAATGTCAAAAAGTGTCTAAACCCAATGACTCTCTATGCCCTAAAAATGAGTCTCTAGTAATGGGTTTGGTAAAGGGGTCAGCCACCATGTTGTGTTTAGAAATGTATTTGACGGTCACTTCACCCTTCTCAATTATGTCTTTCACAAAATGGTATCTAGTGTCGATGTGTTTGATCTTACTATGAAACTTAGGGTCTCGAGTGTAAGCGATAGCTGCCTAATTATCACAATAAATCACTACTGACCTCCCACTTTCTGGTATAATCCCTAAGTCATCTAATAATCTCCAGAGCCAAACACCCTCCTAAACTACAACTTAGCAAGCTACGAACTCAACCTCCATCGTAGATAGAGCAACATAGGTTTGCTTCTTGTTGCTCTAAAAGATGGCCCCACCATTGAGTAAGAAAGCAAAACCTAATGTCGATTTGTGTTTATCCAAATCGCCTCCCCAATCGGCACCCGAATAACCCACAAGGCGCAAATCACCTCCTCTGTAACACAAGAAGAAGTTTATAGTTCCCTTTAGATATCGAAAAATCCTTTTCACTGCTCTCTAGTGACCTCTTCCAGGATTTGCCTGATATCTGCTCACCACACCGACTGCATAATATATGTTAGGTCGAGTACACAATTTGCATACATTAGGCTTCCTACTGCACTGGAGTAAGGTACTTTACTCATTTCCCTTACTTTTTCCTGAGTTTTAGGATACATTTCCAGGCTGACGATCGGAGTATCTATGGGATTACAGTCACTCATCCCAAAGCGCTCGAGAATTTTCTTAATGTAGGTCTCTTGTGAAGAGCCAACGTTTTTCTGGAGCAATCCCTTTGGATTTGAACTCTGAGGATGAACTCAGCTTCACCCATGTCTTTCACGTCGAAACTGGATGACAACCATACTTTAATGGTCATTAGATACTAAATGTTGTTCCCAGCCAACATTATGTCATCCACATATAACGACAGGATAACAAAAGAGTTATCGGACCGTATTAGATAGACACAATGATCCTCCTCGACCATCGTAAAACCATAGGATATCAACTCCTCGTGAAATCTTAGTTACCAGCTCCTGGATGACTACTTCAAGCCGTATATCTACTTCTGAAGTCAACAGACCTTATCCTCCTAACCTACTAGAATGAATCCAGGGGATTGTTCCATGTAGATCTCCTCATCCAAACTCCCATTAAGGAAAGCGGTCTTAACGTCCATCTAATATAACTCCAGATCCATACTAGCGACAATCGCTAAAAGTAAACGAATCGATATAAACTTGACTACTAGGGAGAAAGTCTCCTCATAGTTAATGCCCTTTGTCTTTGTGTGATCCTTGACTACCAGACGGGCTTATACCTCTTTATTGATCCGTCAGCCTTCCTTTTGATTTTGAGAACCCACTTATTCCTAATGACCTTTCTATCCTCAGGTAAGTCAACTAGGTCCCAGACCCTGTTGACTCTCATTGATTCTATTTCTTCCTTTATGGCCTGTAACCATTGGTTTTTCGCTGGACCCTTGAGAGCCTCTCGGAATGTCCTCGGCTCTTCATCGTCCTCGGAAGTCATAATAAGGATCTCATTCTCAATCAGGAAACGACGATGAGGTATATGTCCCCGACTACTCCTATGAGGAGAGAGAGCCGCTTCATCTTCAGATGGACCTCTCCCACTAGGATCAAGATCTGAAACAGGCTCTTAAGTCTCTCCACTGGGCACGACTGAGCCACTAGGCTCATCCATCTCATAGATGGTGAAGTCTTGATCTATTTGTCCTCTCTTAGGGAAATCACTCTCAAGAAACGTGGCATCATGAGACTCAATCTCAGTGACAGTGTCATCCATATGTTCTCCTAGGAACACATATCCCTTGGAGTGTTCAGAGTATCTAATAAAGATATACTTCTTTCTTCACAGGCCTAACTTGCCGTACTGATGCGAGAAATCATGAACATACGTGGCACAACCCCATGGCCTCAAATGGCTAAGGTTAGGCTGCCTCCCTATCCAAAAAGCTTGTATGGGTTGCTGACTACGGATTTCGTCAGAACACGGTTAAGGACGTAGGCGGCAGTCAATAACGTATCCCCCTAATGGGAGATAGGTAAATTGGCCTGCGCCATCATAGACCTCACAATCTCCAACAGAATCCTATTCCTTCTCTTAGTTACTCCGTTCTACTGAGGAATAGCAAGAATAGTCAGCTGTCTCGTAATGCCTCTCTCGAAACAGAGCTCTTTGAACATCTCAGACAGATACTCGTGCCCTCGATCGGTTCTAAGAGTTTTTACCCTTAAGTCTAGCTGATTTTCAACCTCACTAATAAACCTTTTGAAGCACTCTAGTGCCTCAGATTTATGCAAGATCAGGTAGATATAACCGAAACGTATGTAGTCGTCTATAAACGTAATGAAATACATGGCTCTGTTTCGGGCTCTCACATTCATGGGTCTACAAATGTCAGAATGGACCAATTGCAATGGAGTTTTAGCTCTCATTGCTTTCCCAAATGGTTTTCTCGTAGCTTTTCCCGAAAGGCAAAACTCACACAAGGGCAACTCGACCTTGGTTAGCGGGCCCAACAGGCCACTGTAGCTAACTGACCTATCCTCTCTTACCTTATGTGGCCAAGTCTGCTATGTTATACATTCACATCATCAACTACACTATCAGATGCAAAGGCAATAGGAGAAAAAAGATAAATCTCATAAAATGAAATCAAATCTAGTACATAAAGTTCCTCATGGACTAAATCGGAACAAATTAAAGAACTGTCATAATAAATGGAAACATTAGAGTTTCCTAACAAAACAAAGTATCCTAACTGGTTTAGAAATCGGACAGATACTAGATTCCACCTAATCTTGGAAGCATATAACACATCATGCACATACAAGATTTGGTTACTTCGCAGCACTAGCTTGTACATATCAATTCCCCTCACTTCTACAAATGCTTCGTTCCCCACATATAGCCTCCTCGCATGGGGACTGAAATGGCGGACCTCCACGTATGCGCTCCTGTCACGAGCAACATGGTCCATAGCTCCTGAGTCTACAATCCACAAAGGAGAAGAGTTTGCGAGCATCACATTTGATGACACATAATGCAAACCATGTAAAGAAGAAAGTCATACGTTATGCTCGCCAAACTCGCGTGTGAAATGTCCATGCTTGCCACATACATAGCATTGGACCTTGTTCTTATTGAGCTCATTCTTCTTGCATTTCTACCCTTTGTCGTCGGTCTTGACAGGTTGCTTCTTCTTACCTTGGCCCTTGGCTTTCTTCTCATGCTTACGCCACTTGCGCTTTACTTCACGGGAGCCCTTACTCGACTCCATGACGTTAGCATGAGCAGAAGAAGACCTAGCCACCTCCTGGCGTAACTCCTCGAGCTCACAGTGCCTACTCACGTCCATGAAAGTTTGAATACTCTCAGTCTACGTGAGGTAGGTCTTAACCATATCCCAGGAGTCAGGCAAAGACTGGATCACACCAAATACCTGAAACTCATTAGATATAAGCTCCTTCATACTTTTCAAAGAGTCAATCATACTCGTCATATGCATCAAATACTGTTTCATAGTATAATCAGGCCTGTTCTTGTACGGATAAACTTATAGGTCAACATCCTCAACTTAGGAGCTGACAGGGCACCGTAATGCTCTTCCAGAGCATGCCAAATCAACATTGCAGTAAGATACTATTCATAGACTGGAATCAGCTCATCGTGCATGCTATTAAGAATGATCACCCAAGCTTGGCCATCTTTCTTTTTCCAAGCACGATATACCTCCTAATCCTGTCTAGCCTGTGCCGTGGTACCCTCTCCGGGGTCTACCATCTCGTGCTTAAGAACTTCCCCGAGCTCTTGTTCCTCAAAGACAAACTAAACTTTCTAGTGCCATATATCATAGTTATTACCGTTTAGCTTGTTTCTGTTTACGATATCAAAAATGACAGTCTTTGTTGCAGCCATGTCTCTATCATATAGAAAAGAGAGAGTTAGTGACAACTGATGCTTAATATCACAATTTTGTGCACCCTATAAATCACCAAGATCTAAATGATTCGAGTTGGTTTCGGTTCACAGGAGCAGGTCGGAACTCGAAACTCGGATCCAGATCCGTTCGTGGGTCGGGTCTAGGTCTGGGTCGGTGCTGATCCGGTCTAACCCGGGGAGCTCAAGTGCCTCAGTGTGCGTGAGCTCCACGCGCCTGCCTCTCTTACACGCAGGCGCCTGTAGGCGTGTGTCGTGCATGCACCTGAGTATCGGGCCTTTTCTTCTTCGCCTAATGGTTTTTACAACCGGGTCCTTCGACCCGGATGCTGGAAAAACACTTTTTCGGTCCCGTTTTCATCAGATTTTATAGGAATCTCTAATTCCATTTATTCCAACCATCCTTGAGTTGATTTTTGGAATAATCATGCCCTAATCTCGGCATATTTTGAGTCCAAAATTCTGGCCTTCACGGCTAATTTTGAAACTCCACTTTCTGGATAATAATACACTACATGCATATCAAAATGTAGATCATGATCTCAGGATTCTATATTTACCATTTTTATGCAAAGATTTGCCTTAAATCTTGAGAAAGCTGGGTTTGAATGTCTCGATCACTATTCATGCCTGAAACTTCAACCGAAATTTTCTTGGTCTAAACGGGCTCAGAAAATTACGAAAAAATTATTTTCATGATCTACATGACATGGGTAACGTAGTGGTATAATTGGATTTATGAAAATCATCTGTGATCCAAACCCCAAATTTTATACCCTATATATTTTATATCCAAAATTAATTCTGAAAAATTTATTTTAAAATAAATCTAACAATATACCAATGTTAGATAATTATGATTCTATCATGCAATAGAAGCATACAATAAATTTTTGGAATCATAAATGGTTGAGTTTGCAGTATATCTCAACGGGTGATGCAAAAAATTTCAGAAACCACAAACTTTGATCTTGAACAATTCGTAGTCAGGATGATAGCCACGAAAATCAAACTATCACCTCAGCCACACAACATCTTAACCTTCAATGCAATGATTTTGTGACAATCAAAAAATACCCTCAAATAATATGTTTTCACTCCCTCTAAAATTGTTTTTCTCCACAATAGTTAGAGCAGCCACTGAATTTGTAATTTACGTCCAACTCTCATGGTTGGTTATAGGGAGGTTACAAGAACATGGGATAATGGGGTTAACTATTATCCCTATTTGAATTTTAATTTTTTTTTTTACTTTGGCAAAATGCCCCTACATGGGCATTTACCAACAAACAACACATAGATAAATAAAAGAATTACGGTTATATCAAATAAAAAGAAATGCAACAAAAAGAAAACTAATGCAAGAAAACCCAGATTGAGAGAACCCAGAAGACTAAGGTAAAAACCTATCGAATGATTTTTTGTCCAAGGTCATCGGTTAGGAAATTCTTTGAACAGTTGGGAATCATAGAAAAACTTGGATCAGAGACCAATTAAAGCTCTTCAGAAGCCATAGTTCATGGCTAAATGGAATGTTGGGAATAAAATTACTAATTTTTCAAATATCCATTTTCTTGGACATTTTTCAATAAGACAAGAAGATTCATGTTAAGAAGAGAAAGAACAAAACAAAGGATGGGAATCCTCTCCCAGAAGAAGAAAACTAAAGAAGAACCAAAAAAAAAGACCAAGGAAATAAAGAGCTAAAAAATGTGCCAAAGGACTAAACCACCTATTTGGGCCACTAGGAGGAAATCATGATAGTAAGACTATCTAGTATAAGACTTGTTTTTCTTTCTTTTTTCTTGGCAAAAACTATGGGGAGAGGCGAGTAAGGCAAAGGAACCCACCTGGACATACCATATAAGTTCCCACACAGATACAAGAGCCTCTACTTGAACTATAGTTAATTGAGCAAGGCTAGGGGCTGTAATCACATCAAGATGCTAGAGATCCAAAACCAACGCTGCTACTGACTTTTGACCTTGAAAAACATAGAGTACTATCCTTCATAACACTAGGCTACCATGTGATTGGTCTATGAAGATGTAGAGGTTAATTAGAAATTCCAATGTCAGTTTAAGAGCACGTTATCCTTTTTAAAAGGAAAAAAGAATAATACATACATGAAGCAAAACACTCAGAAAAGATCTTCTACATGTATATTTCTGTATGTAATTGCTTAAAATATTCAAATTAGAGTTTCTTAAGGTTGTATCCCCAAGACATGATGAAGTCAAATTTCAATATGGCTAAACAGCCAACAAAATGTACAAGCAAATTATTTAGTCTTCATATCTCAATAAAATCAAAAAGGAAATTCCTAGAAAGCAAACCTATTATGCCAGTAGCCAAAAGTCCAAGGTACTTGGTAATCGGAAAGAGATGAGAAACACTAGTTTGATCCAAAAGATTATCCTATAGAGCAAAAACCATGACCATTACTCGGAATGAAAAATCACCACAATCAAACTCTATAACAAGCAAAGACACTCACTGGAACCTTCTTCTGAGTGATGACACAGATGGACTCCTTTCCCCGAACACCAATAGAGGTTATACTAGCAGCTTTAATAGCCTTGAAAGCATACTCTAATGAACAAATTATAAAATCAGAGAGATTTGAAAATATAGAAAACCTAATCGAAGAAAGAAGAAGATGAGTAAGATTCAGATCCGATGGAAGAGAGAACTCTTATTTACTTGGAAGAGATGACCTTTGGGTGAAAAATTTTAACAAATTGAGTCAATTATAAAGTTTTAACAAATTGACCTTTGGAAGAGAGAAATCTTAGTTACTAACAAAAATTTTAATGATACAAATCAATGGTGTCGATGTGTAGTTGGTTATCATGTCGGTCAAACACAATAAAGGCCCTGGTTCAAGTTTGGGTGATGCCACACTTGCCTATTCTCAAAGCTTACTTGAATAAAGCTTTGTGCTCCGCACTTTAACCCGAAATAATGGGTTAAGAGAAGCTTAATCTTTCTATTATCAATATGTTTTTATAGTATCAGTTGAACTCAACTTGGGTTACTAATAAAATTTTAATGACCCAAATGAAGGGTGTCATGTTGTATTTGGTTATCACGTGATTCTAACACACTGAAGGTCAAGTTGGCATCTGGGCGAAGGCACACCGGCCTCTTCTCAAGGTTTGCACAACTGAAATTTTGTGTTCCATAGGTTATTTCAAAATAATAGGATAAAAGTGGTTTGATATTTTTATTTTTAATTTTTCTTAGAGTATACATCACACCCAAATTGAGTCAATTATAAAGTTTTAATAACCTTAATCAATGATATTGTAGTGTAGTTAGTTATCATGTCAATCTGGCACACAAAAGGTCTCCAAATTGAGTCCCGACGATGTCACGTTTGCTTATTCTCAATGCTTTACACAAATAAATTTTTCTTCTTGGCATTTTAATTCAAAATAATTTGACAGGATGGGTTTAATGTTTAATTATCAATTTTTTAGAGTATTAATCAAACCTAAATTGTGCCACTAATGGAACATTAATGAACCAAATGAATGTTGTCATAGTGTAGTTGGCTATCACATTGGTCTAATACACTAAAGGTGTTTGGTTTTTGGCTAGGCAATGCCATACCTGAGTCTTCTCAAGTTTTGTACAGATAAAATTTGGAGTTTAGCACATTAATTCAAAATAATAGGATAAAAGAGTCTTAATTTTTTTATTATTAATATGTTTTAGAGGATCAAACTTAAATTGAGTCACTAATAATATTTCAATGACCTAAATGAAAGGTGTCATGGTCACTACAAAAAAATGGTCTTTAGTGACCAGAAATTTAGTAATGATCAAAATTCTGGTCACTAATAATAGCCTTTGGAGACAAAAAAAAATTGAAAGTCTTCGGTTCGAGTTTGGGTGATGCCACTTCCATCCTATTCACAAACTTTACACAAATAAAATTTTGTGCCCAGTGCTTTGATACAAAATAATGCGTTAAGAGAGGTTTATTTTTTATGAATATTTTTTAAAGAATGAGTTGAACTTTAAATTGAGTCACTAACAAAACTTTAATGACTCCGATCGGAGGTGCCATAGTGTAGTTGATTATCATGTCACTCTCGGCCACACCTGCCTATTCTCATGGTTTACACAAATAAAATTTTGTCCTTGGCACTTTAATTCAATATAATGGATTAACAGAGATTTAAATTTTTTATTATCATTATTTTTCCTAGTATTAGTCAGATCCAATTTGAGCTACTAGTAAAATTTTAAAAACAAAAATCGAATGTGTCGTAGGGTAGTTGGTGACCATAACAAAATAAAGGTTCTTGGGCGACATCACATGTACCACCTCTCAAGGTTTATAGATATAAAACTTTGTACTCAGCACATTAATTCAAAATAATCGAATAAGAGAGATATATTTTTTTGTTATCAATATTTATTAAAGTATTAGTTGAACTCAAATTGAGTCACTAATAATATTTCAATGACCCAAATGAATGATGTTGTGTTGCTGTTGGATAACACGTTAGTCTAACACACTGAAGATCTCTGGTTCCGGTTCAAGTGACACCACATCCAACCTATTCTCAAACTTTACACCAAAAAAAAAAAAATTGTGCTCATCACTTTGACTCAAAATAATGTGTTAAGCGAGGCTTAATATTTTTGTTACCAATATATATATATTTTATAGAATTAGTTGAACTATAAATTGAGTCACTAATAAAACTTTGATGACCCAAATCAATAGTGCCATGGTGTAGTTGGTTATCATGTCACTCTTATACAATTAAGTTGTCCAGTTTGAGTCAGCTTGTTGCCTCACCTGCCAATTCTCAAGTTTTACCCAAATAAAATTTTGTCATCGGCACTTTAATTCAATATAATGGATTAAGAGAGGTTTAATTTTTTTTATTATCAATATTTTTTCTAGTATCAGTCAAATCCAAATTGCGCCACTAATAAAATTTTAAAAACTAAAATCTAATATGTGTCATGGGGTACTTGGTTACCATATCAGTCTTGGTTACCATATCAGTCTAACAAAATAAAGGTTCCTGGGTGACACCACATATGTCACTTCTCATAGTTTACAGATGCAAAATTTTGCACTCGGTACTTTGATTCAAAGTAATCGGATAAGAGAGACTAAATTTTTTTTTTTATTAATAGTTTTTTGAGCATCAGTTGGACTCAAATTGATTCACTAATAATGTTTCAATGTCGAAAATGAATAGTGTCATGGAGTAGTTGGTTATCACATCAATCTCACACACTAAAGGTCTCTGGTTCGAGTCTAAATGATGTCACACCTACCTTTTCCCATGTTATGCACAAATAAAATTTTGTCCAAGGCATTTCAAGTCAAAATAATGGGCTAATAGAGGCTTAATTTTTTATTATCAATTATTTTATAGTATCAGTCAAACACAATTTGAGTCACTAATAATATTTTAGCAACCCAAATCAAAGGTGTTGTGGCATAGATGGTTATCACATCCATCTAAGACACTAAAGGTCTTCAGTCTATGGCTAGGAGATGCCAAACCTATTTCAACTCATGATTCGGACAAATAAATTTTTTTGTTTAGCACTTTACTTCGAAATACTAGGTTAAGGAGGCTTAACTTTTTAATTCTCAAAACTTTTTGGAGTACTAGTCAAACCCAGTTTTAGTTACTAACAAAAATTTTAATGACCCAAATCAACGATGTCATGGTGTAGTTGCTTATCACGTCAGGCTAACACACTGAAAGTCTTCGGTACGAGTCCGAGTGATGTAACACATGCCTACTCTCAAACTTTACTCAAATAAAGCTTTATGCTCTGCACTTTAACTCAAAATAATGGGTTAAGAGAGGCTTAATCTTTTTATTATAAATATGTTTTCATAGTATTAGTTGAACTCAAATTGGGTAACTAATCTAATTTTAATGACCCAAAAAAAGGGTGTCATGTTGTATTTGCTTATCATGTGGTTCTAACAGACTAAAGGCCTTCGGTTTGCATTAGGGCAATGCCACATCGGCCTCTTCTGAAGGCTTGCATAAATGAAATTTTGTGCTCCGTGGTTTAAATCAAAATAATAGGATAAAAAAGGTTTTATTTTTTTTATTGTTAATATTTCTTAGAGTATATATCAAACCATAATAAACTTTGAATAGCTTAAATCAATGATGTCGAGGTGTAGTTGGTTAGCACATCAATCTAACACATTGAAGGTTTGCAAATTGAGTCCTGATGACATCGCGCTTGCTTATTCTCAATGCTTTGCACAAAAAAATTTTTGTTCTCGACATTTTAATTCAAAACAATTCAATAGGAGGGGTTTAATGTTTAGTTATCAAATTTTTATAGATTATGAGTCAAACCTAAATTGAGTCACTAATGAAACTTTAATGACCCAAATGAATGGTGTCATGGTGTAGTCGGCTATCAAGTTAGTCTAATACACTAAATGGTTTTGGTTCATGGCCAAGCAACGATATACCTTCATCTTCTCAAGTTTTGTACTGATAAAATGTTGAGTTCAGCATTTTAATTTAGAATAATAGGATAAATGAGTCTTAATTTTTATTATTAATATTTTGTAGAGCATTAGTCAAACTCAAATTGAGTAACTAATAATATTTCAATGACCTAAGTGAATGCTGTCGTGGTGAAGTCGGTTATCACGTCAGTGCAACATACTTAAGGTCTTCGGTTCAAGTTCAGGCTATAACACTTTTGGTCTATTCTCAAACATTACACAAATAAAATTTTATACTACGCACTTTGTCTCAAAACAATGTGTTAATAGAGGCTTAACTTGTTTATCATCAATATTTTTTATAGATCAATTGAACTATAAATTGAGTCTATAATGACCCAGATCAATGTTGCCATGGTGTAGTTGATTATCATGTCACTCACACGCAATCAAGGTCTCTAGTACGAGTCAACGTGTTGGCACACTTGCTTATTCTCAAGTTTTACACAAGTAAAATATTTTTCTCGGTACTTTAATTTGATATAATGGATTAAGAGAGGTTTAATGTGCCATGGGGTAGTTGATTACCATGTGTGTATAACAAAATATAGGTTCATGAGCAACACCACAAGTGCCACTTTTCAAGATTTACAGTTCTAAAATTTTGTACTCAGTACATTAATTCAAGGTAATCGGATAAGAGAGACTTAATTTTTTTATTATCAATATTATTTTTGAGTATTGGTCGAACTCAAATTGATTCACTAAAAACATTTCAACGTCCTAAATGAATGGTGTCATGGTGTAGTTGCTTATCACGTCAGTCTCACACATTGTAGGTCCCTTGTTCAAGTCTAGACAAGGCTACACCTACCTATTCCCATGTTATGCATAAATAAAATTTTGTTCTAGGCACTTCAAGGCGAAATAATGGGTTAATAGAGGCTTAACTTTTTATTATCAATTTCTTTTATAGTATCTGTCAAACACAAATTGAGTCACTAATAATATTTTAGCGACCCAAATCAAAGGTGTTGTGGGGTAGTTGGTTATCATGTCTGTCAAACACACCGAAGGTCTTCGATCTATGACTTGGAGATGCCACACCTACTTCTACTCATGATTCACACAAATAAAACTTTTTGTTTAGACTTTAATTCGAAATACTAGGATAAAAGAGGCTTAACCTTTTTATTCTCAAAATTTTTTGGCGTAATAGTCAAACCCAATTTTAATTACTAGTAGAAATTTTAGTGACCTAAATCAATGGTGTCATGGTGTCGTTGGTTATCACGTCAGTCTGACACATTCAAGGTCTCCAATTCGATTCCGGGCAATGCCACACATGCCTATTCTCAAACTTTACTCAAATAAAGCTTTGTGCTCCGCACCTTAACTCGAAATAATTGGTGAAGAGAGGCATGATCTTTTTATTATCAATATATTTTTATAATATCATTTGAACTCAAATTGGGTTGCTAATAAAGTTTTAGTGACCCAAATGAAGTGTTGTGTTTGCTTATCATGTGATTCTAATACAATGAAGGTCTTCGGTTTACATTGGGGTGATGCCACACTGGCCTCTTCTTAAGGTTTGCACAAATGAAATTTTGTATTCTGTAGTTTAATTCAAAATAATAGGATAAAAGAGGTTTGACTTTTTTATTATTAATATTTCTTAGAGTATATGTCAAACCCAAATTGAGTCAATAATAAAAATTCAATAACCTTGATCAATGATGTCAAGGTGTAGTTGGTTTTCACATTAATCTATCGATTAAAGGTCTGCAAATTGAGTCCCAATGACGTTATGCTTGCTTATTCTCAATGCTTTGCACAAATAAATTTTTGTTCTCAGCATTTTAATTCAAAATAATTGGATAGGAGGGGTTGTTTAATGTTTAATTATCAATTTTTCTTAGAGTATAAGTCAGACCTAAATTGAGTCACAAATAAAACTTTAATGACCCAAATGAATGGTGCCATGGTGTAGTTGGCTATCAAGTTAGTCTAATACACTTAAGGTGTTTGGTTTGTGGCCAGGCAACACCATACTTGCCTCTTCTCGAGTTTTGTAGAGATAAAATTTTGAGTTCGGCACTTTAATTTCAAATAATAAGATAAAAGAGTCTTAATTTTTTTATTATCAATATTTTGTAGAGTATCTATCAAACTCAAATTGAGCCACTAATAATTCAATGACTCAAATGAATGGTGTCATGGTGTAGTTGGTTATCACGTCAGTTTAATACATTGAAGGTCTCTAGTTCGAGTCTACCTGATGCCACTTCCGACCTATTCTTAAAATTTAAACAAATAAAGTCCCTAATAAAACATTAATGGCTTAAATCAATGGTACCGTGGTGTAGCTGGTTATCACGTCACTCTCACATAATCAAGGTCTCAAGATCGAGTCAGAATGTCACCAAACCTACCAATTCTCAAGTTTTACACAAATAAAATTTTGTCCTCAGCCCTTTAATTCAATATAATGGATTATAAGAGGCTTAATCTTTTTATTATCAATATTTTTTCTAGTATCAGTCAAATCCAAACTAAGCCACTAATAAAATTTTAAAAACCAAAATCAAATGTGTTGTAAGGTAGTTGGTTGCCATATAAGTCTCACAAAATAAAGGTTCCCATGTGACACCATATGTGCCTTCTCGAGCTTTATAGATATAAAATTTTGTACTCGATACTTTAATTCAAGGTAATCAGATAAGAGAGACTTAACTTTTATATTATCAATATTTTGTTAAGTATCAGTTGAACTCAAATTGATTCACTAGTTATATTTCAATGTCCCAAATGAATGGTGACATGGTGTAGTTGGTTATAATGTCAATCTCACACACTGAAGGTCTCTGTTTGAGTCTAGATGATGCCATACCTACCTATCCCCATGTTAAGCACAAATAAAATTTTTCCTATGCACTACAAGTCAAAATAATGGGTTAAGAGAGGCTATTTTTTTATTATCAATTTTTCTTTTATGTTATCAGTCAAATGCAAATTGTGTCACAAATAATATTTTAGCGACCCAAATCAAAGGTGTTGTGGTGCAGCTGATTATCACGTCTGTCTAACATGCAAAAGTTGTTCACTCTATGGATGGGAGATGCCACACCTGCTTCAACTCATGATTTACACAAATAAAATTTTTCTTTTTAGCACTTTAATTTGAAATACAAGGATAAAAGAGGCTTAACTTTTTTATTATCAATATTTTTTGGAGCGCTAGTTGAACCCAATTTCATTTATGAAAAAAAATTTTAATGGCCGAAATCAATAGTGTCCTGGTATAGTTGGTTATCATGTTAGTCTAACCCACTGAAGGTCTCCGGTTCGAGCCCAGGTGATGCCATTTCGGGCCTATTCTCAAACTTTACATAAATAAAATTTTGTGCTTAGCACTTTGACTCAAAATAATGTGTTAAGAGAGGCTTAATTTTTTTATTATCAATATTTTTTATAGATTCAGTTGAATGATAAATTAAATCACTAATAAAACTTTAATGATCCGAATCAATAGTGCCATGGTGTAGCTGGTTATCACGTCACTCTCACGCAATCAAGGTCTCTAGTTCGAGTTAGCGTGTTGCCACAGCGTTCTATTCTCTAGTTTTACATGAATAAAATTGTCATTGGCTCTTTAATTTAATATAATGGATTAAGAGAGGTTTAATACTTTCATTATCAATATGTTTATAATGCATTTTTTGAACCCAAATTGGTTTGCACCAAATGACGGGTGTCATGTTGTATTTGCTTATCATGTGATTCTAACAAACTAAAGGTCTTTGGTTAGCACTAGGGTGATCCAACACCAGCCTCTTTTTAAGGTTTGCACAAATAAAATTTTGTGTTCCATAGTTTAATTCAAAATAATAGTACAAAAGAGGTTTTATTTTTTTATTATTAATATTTCTTAGAGCATATGTCAAACTGAAATTAAGTCAATAGTAAAATTTTAGTAACCTTGGTTAATGATGCTGAGTGTTGTTGGTTATCACGATAGTCAAACACACTAAAGGTTTGCAAATTGAATCACAATGACGTCAAGGTTGCTTATTCTCATTGCCTTGCACAAACAATTTTTTTTACTTGGCATTTTAATTCAAAGTAATTGGATAGGAGGGGTTTAATGTTTAACTATCAATTCTTCTTAGAGTATGAGTCAAACCTAAATTGAGTCACTAATGAAACTTTAATGACCCAAATGATTGGTGTCATGGTGTTGTTGGCTATCAAGTTAGTCTAATACACAATAGGTGTTTGGTTTTTGACTAGGCAATGCCATACTTGCTCTTCTCGAATTTTGTACAAATAAAGTTTTGAGTTCAGCACATTAATTCTGAATAATTGGATAAAAGAATCATAATTTTTTATTATCAATATTTTGTAGAGTATCCGTCTAACTCAAATTGTGTCACTACTAATATTTCAATATCCCAAATGAATGGTGTCGTGATGTAGTAATCACTTCAGTCTAACACACTGAAGGTCTCCGATTAGAGTCCAAGTGATGCCACTTTGGGCTGATTCTCAAACTTTGTGCAAATAAAATTTTGTGCTAAGCACTTTGACTCAAAATAATGCGTTAAGAAAGGCTTAATTTTTTTATTATCAGTATTTTTTATAGATTCAATTGAACTATAAATTGAATTGCTAATAAAACTTTAATGACCAAAATCAATGGTGTTGTGGTATAGTTGGTTATCAGATCACTCTCAGACAATCAAGGTCTTGAGTTCGAGTCAGCGTGTCGCCACACCTACCTATTCTCAAGTTTTACACAAGTAAAATTTTGTCCTTGGCACTTTAGTTCAATATAATGGATTAAGAGAGGTTTAATTTATTTTTTTTATTGTCAATACTTTTTCTAATATCAATCTAATCCATGTTGAGTCACTAACAAAATTTTAAAAACCAAAATAAAATGTGACATGGGGTAGTTGGTTACCATATGAGTACAACATAATAAAGGTTCACAGGTAGGACCACATGTGCCACTTCTCAATGTTTACAGATATAAAATTTTGCACTTGACACTTTAATTCAAGTTAATCGGATAAGAGATACTTAATTTTTTTATTATGAATATTTGTTTCAGCATCAGTCGACCTCAAATTGATTCGCTAATAATATTTTAATGTCCCATATGAATGGTGTCGTGGTGTAGTTGGTTATCATTTCAATCTCACACAATGAAGGTCTCTAGTTTGAGTTTGGATGACAACACACCTACCTATTCCCTTGTTATGAACAAATAAAATTTTTTTCTAGGCACTACAAGTCAAAAAAATGGATTAAGAGAGTCTAAGTTTTTTATTATCAATTTTTTTTTTTATGTTATCGGTCAAACACCAATTGAGTCTCTAATAATAATTTAGTGACCCATATCAAAGGTGTTGTGGTGTAGTTGGTTACATGTTTGTCTAACACACTGAAGGTTTATTGTCTGTGACTGGGAGATGCTACACCTGCTTCAACTCATGATTTGCACAAATAAAATTTTTTGTTTAGCACTATAATTCAAAATACTACACTACAAAAGAATAGAACTTTTGCGACAAAATTTGCGATGAATATCTATGAAAACTTCATTGCTAAAAGTATTTGCAATGAATTTAGCTACAAACATAATTTCGTCACTAAAAACTTGTCGTAAATATTAGAGATGAATTAGAAAGAATTTGTCGCAAATTTTGCAATAAATAATTTTTTATCGCAAATATTAGTGACGAATATTTTTTTCATCGCAAATTAGAGATGAATTTTGCAACGAAAAAGTTTTCATTGTAAAATTTGTGACAAGCAATTTTCATCACAGAATTTTTGATGAATATTTAGTGATGAATTCTGCGACGAACAATATTTCATCGCAAAATTTGTGATGAATTGTATTAAGTTCACAAAATTTGCAACAAACCATTTTTTGTTGCAGAATTTGTGATGAACTATGGTTCGTTGCAAAATTTGCATCCAACTGTTTTTGTTACAGAATTTTTTGCTAATTTAGTAACTAAATTAGCAACAAACATTTTGCGATGAATTTTGTGACAAACTTTACAATGAATCTAAAATTTAGCGACAAATTTAGGGACGAATCTAGAAAAGGTTAGTAACATATTTTGCAGTGAACTTGAAAATCAGCAACGAATTTTGTGACGAATTTGGAATTTTTGTACCAAAAATCAATTTTAGTGGCAGTTTTTCCCCATTTTCCCCTATATGCCCTATTTCTGTCTGTACACATCTAGCAATATCATCAATTAACCATCCAATAGCCATCAACATTAAATTTCTCCTATCTCTACTCATCAATCAACTAACCGTCCAACAATATCAATAAACTAATAATTCAACAACAATATCTAATCATTTTAACAATGTCAAGAGTCACAAGAACAATAGTATCAACAACAATAACAACAATATCAAGTCACAATATTCATTGTTTAAGAAACCAGGTTCAAATGTAATTATCAAATAACAATAAACAATCTCAAAAAGCACCATCATCATCATTATCATCAAATATATCATCATCTTCATCATCACCATCACATCACAAGCATCATCACGAGGAGATAGAAAAGGAATAATCTAACTTAAAGTGGGGTCTAACCGAAGATGCTGTAAGATGAGCCTCTACTGTGCACATACCTCTTGAAGTTGTTTTCTCTTTGCTTTTGCTATGCACGTACTTCTTTAAGTTTGTTATCTCTTTGTGCTAGTAGGCCCTTCAAGTGGCTCACCTCTTAGGTCAATTGTATTATTTCTATCCTTACTAGTAGTGGGCTAGGAAAAGATGGACCAATAATTTTGCAAGTCCTTTTCAAAGAACCTATTCCAAGTACCAAGTACTCTTCTCCTTTTTGCTCCACTAGTTACCTCGAGCCATAGAGTCATACCATTAACAGATGGCTTAGATGAGCCAGCATCATCACTACACTCGAATTCCTCTATAATAGCTCATCATATTTCTCCTGCATTGTCATAAGAAAAATTAGAAGAAAATTAAAATAACAATGTAATAAACTATCCAACAAAGAAATCAAAGTTCCCATTGAAAGTTTAATAATATAATAAAATACCCAACAAAAAAAATAAAATGTAAAATTTCGTTCATCATTAAGCCACTGAAAATTAACAATAAGACATAAAAAATAATATATCTATCACACATTCCAAATTTAAGAGACTTATGAAATAGAAATTAAGCTCACTTCTATTTAGATTGCAAAGACATTACCATCCTCAAAATTTAATTAATAATGATCAAATAGAAGAGCATATATTAGGAATCAAAGAATTAATTTAGGCAATGAAAAGAAACTTGGTAGTGACTAACTTAATAAATTCATCTTCCAATGTTGTTACGGTAGGTTCAATACAATATGTTCAAATCAACATTGAAAATGTCTATAAAACAATTGGAAGTTTTGAAATTACATACCTTAACTACTCTAGCTCTCTCTCTACTCCACATCTTATCTTTCTTTTGGAATGTCCACGTGAAAGTGTCTACAAATGATGACTTAGTTCCCATTTCCTTGGCCTAAAAAAATACTGTTAGAGCATCTGTGAAATAGTTAAAAAATAATTGAATTAAATTAAAAAAATTAGTATTTTAACAAAATTACCAATCTATTTCTATGCTCATCAATATTGATTGAGCCTCCTATATACATGGCAATGATTCCCTAGAATTACAAGATCAGTTATTCTTGTTCTACTCACTCCTTTGTCTGCTCTCATTGGATTCCTAAAAGTTCATAATCCTAAGCCAATTCTCTTCAGTGATGCAGTTTGGCTTCCTTTTGCTAGTCTTTGCATGATTTAACACCCCTTGGATGTGATAACCATATTTTTTTGTAAAAAATTTCCTTAGTCTCATCCCAAGTGAACCTTCACTACAATAAATAAAAGAATAATTAGTTATATTAAAATTATAAACTTAGTTATATATATAAACTGAGGGGCATAACTTATCATGAACTCTCTCCACCATAGCACTTTTGTATCTTCTAGGATATTTGTGAAAGACATCCAAACTCCTCCTTAATGGTTGTTTACTATTCTATTAAACTCGTGAATAACATGTACAGAATTTGTGAATCTGTCATAAAGTTACAAACAAATAATGATAAGTAAATAAGATAATTAAAAGAATTAAATGCTACATAAATAAAAGAAACAATAGTGATGAAATTTTAAAATTTTGTACTTACGAATCTTTGCAAGAGGATATCACTTCTTGCCTGTCTTCTCCCTCAACATGTGAATATTGCACTGAAGGTGCAATGGAAGAAGATGGCGAAGGTGCATCAGAAGAGTGGGAAGGGGAATGGAAAGGTGCAGCTAAGGCGAACTATAAAGCTGAAGATCGTGGTCTTTCACACTAACTCGTCTATGGCCCCCATGTCGATGTTGTCAATTATAAATGTTAGAATATTAAAGAAAATAAAAATTTCATGTTCATTAGATGCAAAATGGAATACATAAAGACCTTACCATATTTAAATTGACATACTAAAAATCGTCTCCAATGAAAATAAAAATCATCTCCAATGATCTATAAAAAGAAAAAAGACTATATATTAGCAAATAAATAACAATATATAATGAAAACTACACTAACATTTGTAAAACAATGATTAAAAAATAAATAAAAAAGTTCAAGTCACATCATTTTGGCCTAAATGTATTTTCTCAGACAAACAATTAAAGAAAATTCAGTCTGCTATTAGACAATCATAAGGAATCTCAAGAAATCAAAATCCAATGTAACTCTTTAGTTTGGTAGGTTTATTATGATAACCTACCTAAGTATACTAGATATATTAGATTCTTATTGTATTAAGAAAATAAAACTTACCCACCATAAAAAATCAAAGTTCTTATTGTCATCCTCATTTTCATCATTTGTCTCAAAATTAGATTCTTCAACATCATCATCATTTTCATCCTCATCCTTGTTATCTGTCTCAAAATCAGATTCTTCAATGTCATCCTCATGAATTTCACTTGGATTCACATCTATCACTACTCCACTTGCATCTTGTGATGTTGGAATATTATATTCCTCAGTTTGAATCATGTTGGTGAATTCCTCTTGTTGATATGTTATATCTTCCTAGCATTCCTCGTTTTCTTTCCATGCTTTTATTTTACAAACAACCCACCAATCAATTATCACATTCCAAACTAGGATATAATGCATAATATACTTGAATCGCTGGTTATGCCAACACAAATGGTTCATATTTTTTATACAATTTTTTATAATTTATTTTGATCAAATTAAACTTTGGGAGCACATTCATCCCTTTGACTAGGTCAAACCATTAGCACATATATAAGATGACTGGCAATTCTATTTCAGGGTTCTCTATCTCTAGAATTTTATCCAACAAACCATAAAAATCATCTTTTACATCTCCATCATTGGATGATTGAATATAGATCCCACTATTTATTATAACTTTTTTGATTCCATATTCTTAAGTGTGAAAATTATACCTGTTTATGAAGTATGTAGGCCAAGTTCATGCCCTTGAGTTTGACCCCATGATAGATGGATTAGCAAATCTTGCTCAACTTGAGTTTGATTACTTTAAACCTGAAGTAAAGTAAACGTGTTAATTTATTTGTTAACTAATTATTTATAAAATTTTAAGACTACTTACATATGTTTTGAACCATGCTGCAAATTCTTCATCGCACATACGATTGAACTCATTCATCGATAGTTTAGACTATGAATTTTGAAAAATACTACCTTAAAAGAAGACAATTTATGTCACAAAATGTTTGTGACACAAAAACAAACATCTATCTGCAAATGTATATTTAGTTGAAGTATAGCAACACTTCTAGACAGTTCAGTAAAATTTATGTATGGGCTGCTCGCCATTCTTTACTAGACAAAAATCTAAGCTTACATGCCCCACTTGGTTGACCAAAATAGTTAAAAGTCGAGAATGATTTCGAACTGGGATCATCAAGACTCTCATCATTTCTTCACGCCTTCTGCCTCTTGCATTGTACATGAGGCTTGAAATAGTATGAGGCAAACATTATCACTTCCTTTACCATATATGTATTAACAATAGAGGCTTTGACCTATATCTTATTTTTCACTTTTTTCTTCAAATGATATAGGAATCTAATTATAATGAAACAAAATGTATTAGAAAATAATATATAATAAAATTAGTAATTTGACATGTATTGAAAACAAAGTGTATAAAAGAAGGTAAAAAATTCACCTTTTAAATGAATATATCCATCAAAGTTGAACGGGACCAGCAACTTTGGCCTCATAAGGTAAGTAAACTAAAAGGTGCTCCATGAAATCAAAAAATGATGGAGGAAATATCCTTTCTAAGTTATATAGGACGATTGAAATATCTATCTCCAACTTTGCCATGTGTGATTCCTTCAACATTGTCAGCAAATGTCATGAAGGAAAATTCTTAACTCTGTAACGGTGCCTCATACAAAATTTGGTAAAAGTTCCCTGAGAGCAATAGCAATAAGGTTTTCCATAAATATATGACAATTATAACTCCTCAAACCAATAAACTTGCAATCCTTTGGATTGACACATCTCCCAAGATTTGAGATATAACTATCAGGAAACCTTTACAATTTTAACTATTCACAAACATTCCATCCTGATCCTTATTCAATATATAAACTGCCTTTGGTTTTGGTCTCTTACTACTTCCATCCATATTAAATGGAGGTTAATTACAAAGAAGTCACATATCTTTTCTTGCATTCAAGTTGTCTTTCATATTTCCAGTGATATCTATCATTGTATTTATCATATTATCAAAAATATTTTTCTCTATATGTAACACATCGAGATTATGATGAATCAAATGAGTTTTCCAATATGGTAGATCCCAAAATATATACTGTTTGGTCCACCAATATATACTTCCATATCCATATGTTGTACCATGTGGGTCTTCAATAACAGATGGAAAGTGAAGCACTCGCTCCAAAATTTGTTCATTAGTTAATCTCAACGGAGGAGGTGATTTTTCAATTCAATTCTTAGTGAACTCTTCTTTATTCCTTTTGAATTTATGATTTAGTCGAAAAAATTGTCTACGACAATCAAAATTACTTGCCTTCTTACCATGTTTTAATCTGAATGACTTTGATCTCTCCATGCAAATCGTATGTCCTAAGATCCTAACGATACTTCATCCTGATAACATGCTATAAGCTGGGAAGTCATTTATTGTCCACAAAAGAGTAGCCTTCATTACAAACATTTGATCAGTATGGGCATCATATGTAGGAACACCTTTATCCCATAGTTGTTTTAACTTTGCAATCAGTAGTTGCATATAAATATCTCTTAACTTTTTCAGGTTTTACAAGACAGGCACAACCAATATCAAAAACATATGGGGTGTCTTCATGTACATATCATATGGAAGATTGTACGGAGTTAAGATAACTGGCCAGCATGAATAAGTTTTTCCTGATTTGCCAAATGGAGCAAACCCATCAGCACATAGACCTAACTTAATGTTTCAAGTCTTTTTTGCAAACTCAAGATATGTTCTATAGAAATGTTTCCATGCCTCTACATCCAAAGGATGACACATTAGCCCCTCTTCTATTTTATGATTTGCATATCAAGTCATGTGTTCAGTAGTGGCCTTAGATGCATAAAGCCTTTGCAATCTAAGAGTTAAGGGCAAATAAAACATTTGTCTATGTGGTTTATGTCGCTGATTTTAACCCGACCTCCTAGTACTCTTGTATCTAAATTGGTTAAAGAATTTATAAAATTCTGTATTTTCATCATCTCCCCAATATAACATATAGCTATCTCTACAAACATCAATCCTTTCCATCGGAAGACCTGAGTCTTTCACCAGTTTTTTCATATTGTAGAAATAATTTGGCATGATATTATCATGAGGCAATACTTCTCTAATTATTTGAAAAATATCATTAAAGTAATCCTTAGAGAAATTATACTCTACCTTGACATTTAATAGTCTTACCATTAGTGATAACTTAATGTGGTTGTTACAACTAGCCACAATGGTTTATCTACAGCTCTTAACACTTCTTGAAATTGATGCGACAAATAAGTTTCATTATTTGCATTCTCATTAACATCTCTTACTTCTACCTCCTTCAATGGTGATGCATTACTAGTATACACTTGTTTGGAACAAAACTAGTACTTGCATGGTTTAGTTCGGGAACAAAATTCTGACCCTCTACATCAATTATCAACCTCTGATATGGATTCAATTGATCATAACAATTCTAATCCCCTTTAACTAAAAAATGTATGTTTCGTCAATATTCTTCATCAAATATAAATGGTTCACTGTGACAAGTCTAATTATAGTAATTTGGTGTAAAACCAAATTTATAAAGATGTTCTCTAACTTTATCAAACTTATGAAATTTCCCATTATGACACTTTCTACATAGACACCTTAACTTATTCCCATCCGTAAACTCAACCTTACTACTATCGAAATCAAAAAATTGTTCTAATCCAATAATAAACTCATAAGTTAAACCTCAATGTTCAGGTACGTTCTTTTATACATCCAATCTCTATTGTTCTGTATTTTCTTTGCTTAAAAATATAAGATTTATAAAATATTAATAAAAGATACTACTAACAAAATGTATTTGATCGGAGTAAAAAAAAGAAAATTACCTTGCTTATAAGGAGGGTCCTATTCTTCTCTTGAATTCGATCACTGAAATCACATAATTAAATAATATATTAGTATCATATATATATACTATCAATAACATAAATTATGTATAATGTATTAATTTATAACAATAATAAATAATTAACATATAATAAAAAAATAATATAAAAACATTAACATATATAAATGAAAGTAAAAAAAAAAAAAAACATACAAGTTCCTCTATTGAAATGGTATGCAACATGGAATTCAATTGTGTATAATTAGATATACATATGTCTTTATTTATGTTATTACATTGTTTCGACTAGACATAAAAAATATTAACATAATTACATTGCTTTTAGGTCTTTATTAATAGTTGACCATGCTAAATGACAATGGCTGGACATAAAAAATCAAGTGAAACCACTACTGATCACAATTTTTTGGCCAAAAGGAAAAACTTGTGTCCTTCCAAAACAAAAGAAAAATAGAAAAATCCAAATGAAAAAAGCAAAAGAAGTGATAAGGACTTTGGTCACCTTCTCCTTCTCTTTTATTTGCCTTTTTTATACACTACTGTAAAATTGTAACACCGAAAATTCGGTGTTAGAAATGTTCTGTGAAATATGGTGAAAAATTTTAAATTTTGAATTGATTTTTGATTTTGGGGTATAAATTTTAAAATTTTTGGTATAATTAAAATGCCGAGTCGTAAATTCGTAGTGCATTCTATTTTAGGTAAATTTAAAATTTCATTATAGTAAGAATATAAAAATAAATATAAATATATTGGTATTTATAAAAAAAAAAAAAAAGGGGGGGGGGACAAAACGCAGCAAAACGTTGCGTTTTGCCCCAAATGAGGATTAGGGCTTTTAGCCCTAATCCCTCTTTCTTCCTCCCCTCTTTCGTCTCTTTCGCTCGCCGCACTCCGCCTCTCTCCCTCACCACAAACCACCGCAAGCCACCACCACCGTCGTCTCCCTCCCTCTACTCACTCTCTATTTCTCTCTCTATTTTCGGTCTCTGCACTCTCTCTCCCTTCGCGATTCCCCGTCGCCATCTCGATCTCACCCTCCATCGATCGCCACCACCGCTGCCACCGCGAACCACCGCGGTCGCCACCTCTTCGTCCCGCACCATCACTCTCTATCAATCTCTCCCTCGCAGTCCCTCAGTCAGTGTCTCTCACTCTCACCCTCGCGCGACAGCGACCTCGCGCTCTCCCCCCTCACTCGTGTGATGCTCTGCGCGAGCATCCCTCTTCAGCAACCCGCCCTAGACCAGCAGTGAGTGGACATTTGAGAATCCTAGTTAGACTGCGATTCCTGCCTCTCTCAGGTAAAGGCTGAGCCCTAAATTTGATTCTAGGGTTTCGATTGTTCATGGTAATTGAGCTAATTTACTGAACCAAACTTCGATTTGGTAGCTTTGCAGATCTGAGGGTGGATTGAGGAGACTTTTGAGCGAGGATTGCGAATCGCAAGAAAACCCTAGGTGAGGGATTTTCAATCCCTTCAATACTCAGACTATTTGTCTAATTTAGGTTGAGAATAAGTGTAGATATATTCTAAAAATATGCTAGATCCGTAGGAAATGCGTTATTCTTGAAAGTCTGTATGAAATGATGGAAGTTAGGTCTAGAATTTGATATAAATTTGACTGCGAAGCATGATAGAATGTCGTAGATAGTATTAGAGTTTTGTTTGATTGATTTGCGTAGTTGTTCTTGAGATTTGAATTGAAATTGGAATGAATTAAATTAAGATTATGTAATTTGGGAGAAAATTGATAAAATTGAGGAATATTGTAAATTTAAAGTCGTTAGTGATTTGAAATGATCCTAGATTGATGAAACGAAAGTTTAAGAATATAATTGTGTAGTTAAGGCTATTTTAAATAAAAGGAAAATTTGAAAACCCTTTTATAGAGCCTTAATTGATGATTATTCGTGTTGATTGGTCTAGGTTGACCTTTGGAGACTCGAGGGGAGTCTTTTTGAGTTGATTTCGAAAATAGGGAGTGGATACCCTCCCTAGAGGTGAGTGGATGGATCGTTGTGTAGTAAATAAGCAAAATATCTTTAAATTCTTTGATAAATGATTTGAAATGATTTTCATATGATTTTTACGCAATTATTTGTGATTGTGGGATGTCTGAAATGAGAATTTGAATTATGAATGCATCCTATGTGATTTTACATGAATTTGTGCCATTTGTCCTGATTACTTGATTGGTAAATGCTCGTAGCATGATTTGTGGATTGAATTGATAAAATATGACACATTGTTTGAAATGGAATGATTGTGAAATGATGGTGCACGAGAGAAATGGCTATAGTCATTCCCCCATGGAGCGACCCGACGGGGTGACGTGGATTGGGGTTTTATATGCGAGAGAGGTATGCGGCCTCTGCTCTGCCACGTCGGACTATCCGGATTGCACTCCGGTGAGGTTCGAGCCAACGCCAAGGAAGGGGGTAGTTTGAAAAACTGAAATGGAAAACCCCTTGGCGGGCTTCCGTCTTGGTTCGGCCAAACGCAAGGCGGAAGTGTTTTCGATGGGACCCTTGTGATTTTCTGAGAAAATGTTTGATATGGATGCATATTTTATAAATGATGTTGAATTACTGAAATGTTTGGATATGGAAAATGATGTTTGAAGTATGCTTTGACATTCTCCACTTTCACCCCTTATTTATTACACAATCATGCCATTGCACTCCACTCACTGAGTATTTATAATACTCACCCCACTCTTTAACATTTTTCAGAGGAAGATTAGATTTGTGACAGAGATTGGAGCTTGGGGAGGGCCTACCAGCTGACTTTTGTAGGTATACATCATGATGTATAGTCACTTTTGGATCTGAACTGAATTCCATGGAAAGGAAGACTTGTACAATTCTTTTTGGTACGGATTTAATCGATACTTGTTTCCTGTATAGGAACAAGTATTAATGGAATCCCTACGTGGTTGTTGTTTACTTTCTTTCTCTCCTAGTTTTGGTAAAAAACTCATTTTTGAGTGGGACATTTGGTTTGTAATATTGAGAATGGTTATTTTCTTTCGATTTCACGAAGTCTTGGACAACTCATATCGTTTGGATCTTACGGACGTTTGCTTGATTCTTCAGGCGAGTGTTAGTAAGATCTTACGACTATGTTTTGGGACTTCCTGTTTGTTAAGTGCTTTCCTTATACTGTGAACTTTGAAATGGCTTGGATGGCCATATTGTGTGCCGTGCATGCACAGGTTCCCTCTCCCCGATTGTGTGTTGATGTGTAAATGCGCATGTACAGGTTCCCTCTCCCCGATGTGTGCTCGTGTGTACAGGGATGGACCGGATGAGTCCTTGCATGTGTTTGTTATGTGATGTTTTCTGTTTTTATATGATTGATGTATGGAAAGAACTGTGATGCTGTCTTTGTAGCCTTGCGGAGTCCCGGTATATGGGGAGGTTCTGCCCGTATACCGAGATTTCACGGCGGCTGTCGCGTGGTCGATCCGAGGATCGGGGTGTGACAAAAATAATGCTTTCTTTTAAAGAACTTCAAAAGGAGTTCCTTTTACATATCATCAACGAATAAATGAAGAGAAAATGGCTTTCATACTTTGTAAACTTTTAATTTTAATTTTTTTTGGGTAAATTTGTACAATTATAGAAATTTGAGAAAAAAGAGGCATATTTCGAGTTTCTCTACATGTGTTACTTGTTAGCTTTATATACTAGCATAAGTCCTCAAATTTCTTTCATTTTGATTTTTTTTTAAAAATAAATTTAAAATTTTCAATGAAAAAATCTAGCACCTCAAATAAATCGAAGGTCATTGGGCATTGATGAATAAATCGAAGGTTTTTCCTAGCTTTCACCTCTATTTCTTTTTGTTTTTTAACCCAATTCTATTGTTTGCAATAATTGTACTTATAATCATAAAAAAAGTCATTGTTTTTCTATTTTAATAATTATTAAATAATTATTTATTATGTTAGTATAATTATATTAGGAGATTAAACCACCCATTCGATATATGGCTTGGAAGAAGTTTCTAGCTTTTTGTGAATATCTTTTCCTCGTCTACCAACAATTGGACTTAAAATTCTCCCAAAAAGGGCTTGCAATGAGACGTTCAATTTATCAAAGGAGTGGATACGGGATTAACATTCACAACAAAGATCTTTTAAAATAAAATCTTAGACAAAAAAGATCTAGAGAAGAAAGAGAGGTCCAAGACAGTTTCGCCTTTTGTGAAGTCCTTATAAAATATTCTTTTTTTATTGATCTCTTTGGTTAAACTGCTCCATATTAGGGCAACAAGTTTTTTATTTTTATTTTTTTTATGTGTGTTCTTCATTTTGAATCTTCCCCACATTTTGTAGAGAAATCCAAATTTCAAAAAAGAGGTGAAGATATAGGAAAGGATGTCATTTTACCCTATTTGACAATTATAGTGTCCATCTAAAGAGAAAGAATAACAGTTTTATCATATTGTGGACAGCCAATGTTTACTTGAGGACTGATATCATGTGGATTACGAAATATATTTCTCAGATTTACAGCTCTCAACACTAATCCTACAGTTGCATAGTTAAACCCATTGAGAAGTGCATCAAGGGCTTCTTAACCATCTATCCGCCAGCCAATGTTTACTTGAGGACTGATTTCAATAGGATTAAAAAATTTAATTTTTCAGACTAATATCTCCCAACACCTAATCCGACACCTACACAGTTGAACCCAATGACATCAGCATCAATAGCTTCTCAACTATCTATTTCATTATAGTTCAAAATCTCAATTGATGATTAGAAGTTTATTTATTCCTAATATATTTACCCCTTGGTCTTTGCTTTTGGTGCTTTCTTGTTCATCTCCTTTTTCAAACTTTTCCCACACTAAACCTAGGCCCAAAAGACTTTGAAATGGGTAAAGAACCCCAAGATGCCAAATTTTAATTAGGCCACCAGAATTGCATGGGATAGAGCCTAAAGAAGAAACCAAATTTTATTAGTTAACTCCAACTACTTTGGTATACACTAATGTTCCATAAAAGAACGCAAGTATACAATAATGTTCCATACAAGATAACCGATGGCTTATATAAAAATAAAGTAACTGAAAAAAAAAAACAAATATACTAGCCGCATAACCAAATAACTCATGAACCTCTGGACACCAAAAAATCCATAGAGTCACGAAGCGAACAAGACCAAAGAACACACCATGAATAACAAGAAAATTAAATTAATTTCTAAACTAGTATAACAAATCCAATTAAACAAGCAATCTAGTCACACACCATATCATCTATAACTCATCAAAATATTTTCTAATTACAATAAACCATAAATTAGGGGATTGGAAAATAACTCCAAAAATAATCTGATTTGAGAAATCAGCAGCATTTATTAGAGATGACTAATTCACATGGTTGACATTTTGACATATCAAGTGTCTGTAAATGGCAAAATTAGAGTAGACCCAGACAATCTTAAACAGATAATAATCATGCATACGAAGCCAATCAGTCAAACAACTCTAAATGCAACAAACAACATAAGGACCATTATTTACCTTTAGTGACTTGCATCCCTGTTTAAGGACCATAAGGTTATTATCATTAATACCAAAGCATCCTTCTAGCGGGGTGAATAAAGAAAAAGCAATATTAGCAAGGTGAACTACATCTTGAATGAGAAGAGATACTTTTAGAATAATACTTAATAAAAAAGAGCAAGAAACCTCATTAAAAGTTAAAGAATCCAATTTCCAACTACTAAAACTATATTTAAAAAAAAAAAAAAAAAACCAAAACCTAGTACCAAACCCCAGATAAGATACACTGCCAACTAATCAACAACTTGTTAAAGAAACCCAAAATAAAACATGGATAATAGATTAAAGCACCAAAGAACAAAAATCAACAAAAATTAGACAAATTGCAAATGAGAAATAAAGCAATATTAATAAAAATTTAATGGAGGGGGCATCAGGTCTCCAAGATGATAGCATCGGCGAATGATTCAGACCCAAATTACCATTTGTCAAATTAACTTTCAACATATGCCCTCACCCAAAAAAAAACCCAAGTATTGAAGAGAAAAAAAAAGATTGTGATTTTGCAAATATAGAAGAAAAGTTTGATTCTAAGAAAAGGGGTTATTAAAGGAAAAGACGATCAGAGCCTATCGGGATTCATGAGTAACTTCACCAAATAGAAATTTTAGTGGATTAACAGACCATGAATCTTATCATCATCTCATCTTTTCTATGTTATGACTAGAAACCCTAATAGAGAGAGAGAGAGAATTGGCAAAACCTAATAAAGAGAGATGAAAGCTCAAAACTTCTCTGATGGTAGTGTCGCCATCACAGACTTGACTCGGAAGAAATAGAGTCTATGGTACAAGCATTAAAATTTCCCCACCACTTTCATTTTACTACTTAATCAAATTGAGAACAATGAAGAAAAATGGCAACAAATCTTGATGCTACATGAATTATACCCTAATTTTAGTGAGATATATATGTTCACAGAAGAGAGAGAGAGAAAAAAGGAAGAAACCCTAAATCGTTGGATGAGTAAGGAATAAAAGAGTTAGATTAATGAGAAAACCTAAATCCCATGTTTATCTCTCTCTGTTAGAGAGAGAAATGTGAGGAAGCGGGAGGGGTCGATCCCTGCCCCACTTTCACCTCTCTTTATAAGAGAGAGAAGCACAAGTGAGGCACTTAACCCTTCCTTGTCCCAGATCCGGAGGTAGCACCCAAGAGAGAGAGAGAGAGTAGAGACTTATCTACTCCAGGACCCGCAAGAGAGATATCGAGAGGGGCGAGATAGAGAGAGAGAGAGAGAGAGAAAGAGAGGTGTGAGAATGGGTTTGGGAGTAGAAAGAGAAAGAGAGACACTGTAATGAAGGATTGGGTTTAGGAGTAAAGTAACAAAGGAAAAAGAGTACAACCAAAAAAATGCCTAAGTCCTTAAATAGAAATCAGTAATGAACTAACTTAGCAATGAATAGAGGTGTTCGTCAGAAAATTAGTGACGAACACTTGTATTTATCACTAAATCAGTGATGAAAATGGTGGTTTGTCACTGATTTTGTGATGAGCAGAGCAATTCATCATTGATTTTGCAATGAATATTTCAGTTTGTCACTGAATTAGCAACGAACAGATCTAATTGTCACTGAATTTGCAACAAAGGCCACCTTTTGTTGTTGATTTTGCGACGAACTTTCCTGTTCATCACTAATTTACAACAAATTTAGCAACAAATATGCAAGTTGTAATGAATTTAGTGACGAATATTTAATTCCATCCACTCAACTATGAAATTAGTGACAAACTATCAATGATATTTTGTTCAATGCAAGCAACAATGAAATTACAAATAAAAAATATTCATTATATTGATCATTAATCAAAGAAATTTTCTTTTTCATACTTAGATAATGCCTTAAATACATAAACAAATTTTATAACTCCGTGACTCATATAAATATATGCTCACATGTTCATTTGAATAAATTCTACCACTATAAAAAGGTAATACTCTGTTACCATCTTCTTATATAAATAAAAATTAAATGAATTATTTATTGTCAAAAGTGGTCGATTTGATGAGAATCTTAACATTCACTTTGTATTCAAACAGATTTTGTTATTTCAAAAAGGGTAAAAAATAGAAAGACAATTGAAAAAGTTACATAAGAGAGGTTAAAAGGAATTAATCGCAAAATTAGATATGAGATTTGAAATAATTTTGAATTTAATGACAAATTTAGAGATTTAATATCTATTTGTGGCAAATTAGCGACTAATTTAACAATGAATCACAAAAGTTATCCCTAATTATCGACACATTTAGCAATAAACAATTTTATTGGTTGCCAATTTAGTGACGAACAGATTTGTTCATTGCTGATTTTGTAAAGAACATGAAGATTTATCATAGAATTAGCGATGAACATTTCCGTTTGTAATGGATTTTGCAACGAAAAGTCATCTTTGTCATGGATTTGCGATGAATATGATAATTCGTCACTGAATTTGTGACGAAGAGTCATGTCCATCATTGATTTTAAGACAACATGACCTTATGTCATTGGCTTTGCAATGAGCATTGACGTTCGTTAATGATTTTGCGATGAACGTTAGCATTCATCGCTGATTTTGTAACGAACAACCTTGCTTATCACTGAATTTGTGATGAACATATGTGTTCATTGCTGTCTATTCATTGCTAATTTTGTGACGAACAGATATGTTCATCACTGAATTTGCGACAACATAAACTTTGGTCACTTAGTTTGTGATGAACTTACCATCATTGCTGATTTTGTGACGAATGGACATGTTTGTCACTGATTTTGTGACAAATGGGCATGCTTTTTGCTGATTTTTGTGACGAAAGGTCCTCCTCATCGTTGATTTTGTGACAAATAGAAGTGCTTGTCACTGATTTTGCAATGAACATGAAGTTCATCACAGATTTAGCGATGTATGAAGAACATGTCCTTTCATCACTATTTTGCAATAAACATTTTTGTTCGTTGCTGATTTAGAAACGAAATTTAACTTCATTGCGAACTTAGTGACCAAATTTTTGTTTGTCGCTAATTCTATGATGAATATTCTTTTATCGCTAATGTTGTTAGAAATTAGCAACGAATGATGATTTTGTCACTAATTTCATTACAAATTAGCGATGAATTTTTTTGTCGCTAAAATCGTGGTTTCTTTTTTGTAGTTCTAGGATAAAAAAGGTATAACTTTTTTCTTATCAAAATTTTTTGGAGTGGCAATCGAACCTAAATTCAGTTACTAGCAAAAATTTTAATGACCCATAACAGACTGAAGGTCCCCGGTTCAAGTTTGAGCGATGCCACACGTGACTATTCTTAAAGTTTACTCAAATAAAGCATTATTCCCTACACTTTAACTCGAAATAATGGGTTAAGGGAGGCTTAATCTTTTTATTATCAATTTATTTTTATAGTATCAGTTGAACTCAAATTGGGTTACTAATAAAATTTTAATGACCCAAATGAAGGGTTTCGTGTTGTATTTACACATCACGTGATTCTAACAAACTGAAGGCCTTTGGTTTGCATCAGGGTGATGCCACACCAGCCACTTCTCAAGGTTTACACAAACGAAATTTTGTGTTCTGTTGTTTCATACAAAATAATAAGATAAAAGAGGCATGATTTTTTATTATTATTAATATTTCTTAGAGTATATGTCAAACCCAAATTGAGTCAATAATAAAATTTTAATAACCTTAATCAAGGATGTTGAGATTTAGTTGGTTATCACGTTAATCTAACATACTAAATGTTAGCTAATTGAGTCCCGACAACTTCACATTTGCTTATTCTTAATGCTTTGCACAAATAAATTTTTGTTCTCAACATTTTAAATCAAAATTATTGCATAGAAGGGGTTTAATGTTTAATTATTGATTTTTCTTAGAGTATGAGTCAAGCCTAAATTGAGTCGCTAATGAAACCTTAATGACCCAAATGAATAGTGTCATGGTGTAGTTGGCTATTAAGTTAGTCTAACGCACTAAAGGTGTTTGGTTTGTGGCTAGGCAATGCCATACGTACCTCTTTTTGAGTTTTGTATAGATAAAATTTTGAGTTTGGCACTTTATTAAGAATAATTGGATAAAAGATTCTTTTTTTTTTTATTTTCAATATTTTGTAGAGTATCAGTCAAACTCAAATTGAGTCACTAAAAATATTTCAATGACCAAAATGAATGGTGTCATGGTGTAGTTGATTATCACATTAGTCAAACACACTAAAGATATTTGGTTTTTAAGTCCAAGCAATGCCACTTCCGGCCTATTCTCGAACCTTACACAAATAAAATTTTTTGTTCATCCCTTTGACTCAAAATGATGTGTTAAAAGAGGCTTAACTTTTTTATTATCAATATTTTTTATAAAATCAGTTGAACTATAAATTGAGTCACTAATAAAACTTTAATGACCTAAATCAATGGTGCCATGGTGTAGTTGGTTATCACGTCACTATCATGCAATCAAGGCCTCCAGTTTGAGTCAGCATGTTGCCACACTTGCCCATTCTAAAGTTTTACATGATAAAATTTTGTCCTCGACACTTTATTTCAATATAATGGATTAAGAGAGGTTTAATTTTTTTTATCATCAATATTTTTTCTAGTACCAATCAAATCTAAATTGAACCCCTAGTAAAATTCTAAAATCCAAAATCGAATGTGTCGTGGGGTAGTTGGTTACCATATGAGTCTAACAAAATAAAGGTTCCCAGGCGACACCTCATATGCCACTTCTCAAGGTTTACAGATATAAAATTTTGTACTCGATTGTTTAATTCTAGGTAATCGGATAAGGGAGACTTAATTTTTTTTTATCGATATTTAGTAACTATAAGTCAAACTCAAATTCAATCACTAATAATATTTCAATGTCCCAAATTAATGGTGTCTTAGTACAGTTGGTTATCACGTCAATCTCACATACTGAAGGTCATAGGTTTGAGTTTGAATGACACCACACCTACCTTTTCCCATGTTATGCACAAATAAAATTTTTTCCTAGGAATTGCAAGTCAAGATAATGGGTTAAGAGAGACTTAATTTTTTGTTATCAATTTTTTTATGTTATCAATTAAACACAAGCAGAGTCACTAATAATATTTTAGCAACCCAAATGAAAGGTGTTGTGGTGTAGTTTGTTATCATGTCCATCTAACACACCGAAGGTCTTTGATCTATTGTTGATAGATGTCAGACCTGCTTCAACTCTTGATTTGTAAAAATAAAATTTTTTGTTTAGCACTTTAATTCCAAATACTAGGCTAAAAAAGGTGTCATGGTGTAGTTGGTTATCACATCAGTCTAACTAACTGAAGGTCTCCGGTTTGAGTCGAGGTGGCACCACACTTGCCTATTCTCAAACTTCACTCAAATAAAGCTTTGTGCTCTGCACTTTAACCTGCGATAATGGATTAAGAGAGGCTTAATCTTTTTATTATCAATATGTTTTTTATATTATTAGTTGAACTCAAATTGGATTACTTATAAAATTTTAATAACCAAAGGTGGTGTGTTATCTTTGCTCATCACACAATTCTAACACATTGAAGGTCTTTGGTTTGCATCAGGGCATTGCCACACAGGCCTCTTCTCAAGGTTTGCGCAAATGAAATTTTGTGTTCCGTAGTTCAATAAAAAAAATTGGGTAAAAAAGGACTAATTTTTTTATTATTAATTTCTTAGAGTATATGTCAAACCCAAATTGAGTCAATAATAAAATTTTAATAACCTTAATCAATGATGTCGAGGAGTAATTGCTTATCACGTCAAAGCAACATACTAAAGGTCAGCAAATTGTGTCCTAATGACATCATGCTTGCTTACTCTCAATACTTTGCACAAATATATTTTTGTTCTTGACATTTTAATTCAAAAAAATTGGATAGGAGGGGTTTAATGTTTAATTATCAGTTTTTCTTAGAGTATGAGTCAAACCTAAATTGAGTCACTAGTGAAACCTTAATGGCCCAAATGAATGGTGCCATGGTGTAGTTGGCAAGTTAGTTTAATGCACTAAAGGTATATAGCTTGTGGCCTGTCAATGCCATACCTGCCTCTTCTCGAGTTTTGTGCAAATAAAATTTTGAGTTCGGTATTTTAATTTAGAATAATAGGGTAAAAGAGTCTTAACTTTTTTATTGTCAATATTTTGTAGAGTATGAGTTGAACTCCAATTGTCTCACAAATAATACTTCAATGACCCAAAAGAATGGTATCGTGATGTAGCTAGTTATCACATTAGTCTAACACACTAAAGGTCCTTGGTTCGAGTTCGGCGACGTGACTTTAGGCCTATTCTCGAACTTTACACAAATAAAATTTTGTGCTTAGCACTTTGACTCAAAATAAAGTATCAAGAGAGGCTTAATTTTTTTATTATCAATATTTTTTTATAGAATCAGTTGAATTATAAATTGAGTCACAAATAAAACTTTAATGACCCTAATTAATGGTGCCATGATGTAGTTGGTTATCACGTCACTCTCATGTAATCAAGGTCTCCAATTTGAGTTAGCATGTTGCCACACTTGCCCATTCTAATGTTCTACACAAATAAAATTTTGTCCTCGGGACTTTAATTCAATAAAATGGATTAAGAGAGGTTTAACTTTTTTTATTATCAATATTTTTTCTAGTATGAGTCAAATCCAAATTAAGCGACTAATAAAATTTTAAAGACCAAAATCGAATGTGTTGTGGGGTAGTTGGTTACCATAAGAGTCTAACCAAATAAAGGTTCCCGGCAACACCACATGTGCTACTTTTCATGGTTTACAAATATATAATTTTGTACTCGGTACTTTAATTCAAGGTAATCTGATAAGGGGCACTTAATTTTTTTTATTATCAATAATTTTTCAAGTATCAGTCAAAATCAAATTGATTCACTAATAATATTTTAATGTCCCAAATGAATGGTGCCATGGTATAGTTGGATATCACGTTAGTCTCAAACAATGAAGATCTCCAATTTGAGTCTAGATGATGCCACATGGACTTATTCCCGTGTTATGCACAAATAAAATTTTGTCATAGGCACTACAAGTCAAAATAATGGGTTATGAGAGGCTTAATGTTTTGTTATCAATTTTTTTATGTTATCAGTGAAACACATATTGAGTCACTAATAATATTTTAGCGACCCAAATCAAAGGTCTTGTCATGTAGTCAGTTATAACGTCCATCTAACACATCGAAGCTCTTTGGTCTGTGTTGGGAGATACCACATCTGCTTCAACTCTGAATTCAAACGAATAAAATTTTTTGTTCAGCTCTTTAATTCGAAATACTAGGATAAAAGTGGCTTAACTTTTTTATTATCAAAATTTTTTGTAATACCAGTTAAACCCAATTTTAGTTACAGACAAAACTTTTAATGAACTAAATCAACGGTGTCGTGGTGTAGCTAATTATCAAGTTAATCTAATACACTGAAAATCTTTGGTTTGAGTCTAGGCGATGCCACACATGCCTATTCTCAAACTTTACTCAAATAAAGCTTTATGTTCTACACTTTAACCTAAAATAATGGGTTAAGATAGACTTAAGCTATTTATTATAAATATGTTTTTATTGTATTAGTTAAACTCAAAATGGGTTAGTAATAAAAATTTAATGACCCAAATGAAGGGTGTCGTGTTGTATTTGCTCATCATGTGATTCTAACACACTGAAGGTCTTCAGTTTGCAACGGGCAATGCCAACCAGCCACTTCTCAAGGTTTGCACAAATGAAATTTTTTGTTCTGTAGTTTAATTAAAAATAATTGGATAAAAGAGGACTATTTTTTTATTATTAATATTTCTTAAAGTATATGTCAAACACAAATTGAGTCAACAATAAAATTTTAATAACCTTAATCAATGATGTCAAGGTCTAGTTGTTTATCACGTCAATGTAACACACTGAAGGTTTGCAAATTGAGTCCCAATAATGTCACACTTGCTTACTCCCAATGCTTTGCACAAATAAATTTTTGCTCTCAACATTTTAGCATAAAAAAAAAAATTGGATTAAAGTGGTTTAATGTTTAATTATCAATTTTTCTTAGATTATGAGTCAAACCTAAATTGAATCACTAATGAAACCTTAATGACCCAGATGAATGATGTCATGGTGTAGTTGGTTATCAAGTTAGTCTAATACACTAAAGGTATTTGGTTTGTGGCCAGGCAACACCATACCTATCTCTTCTCAAGTTTTGTACAGATAAAATTTTGAGTTTGGCACTTTAATTTAGAATAATAGGATAACAGAGTATTAATTTTTTTGTTATCAATATTTCTGTAGAGTATGAGTCGAAGTCAAATTGAGTAACTAATAATATTTCAATGACCCAAATGAATGGTGTCGTGGTGTAGTTGTTTATCACGTTAGTCTAACACATTGAAAGTCTCCGGTTAAAGTTCGTGGGATGCCACTTCTAGCCATTTTCAAACTTTACACAAATAAAATTTTGTGCTCAGCACTTTGACTCAAAATAATGCGTTGAGAGCAACTTAATTTTTTTATTATCAATATTTTTTATAAAATCAGCTAAACTATAAATTGAGTCACTAATAAAACTTTAATGACCCTAATCAATGGTGCCTGTAGTTGGTTATCATGTTAGTCTCATGCAATCAAGGTCTCCATTTCCAATCAGGGTGTCACCATACCTGCCTATTCTCAAGTTTTACACGAATAAGATTTTATACTCTTCACTTTAATTCAACATAATGTATTAAGAGAGGTTTAATTTCTTTTTTATCAATATTTTTTTCTTATATCAAAAAATCCAAATTGATCCATAAAATCGAATGTGTCATGGGGTAGTTGGTTACCATATGAGTCTAACAAAATAATGATTCATGGGTGATACCACATTTGCCACTTTTCAAGGTTTACAGATTTAAAATTTTGTACTCAGCACTTTAATTCAAGGTAATCAGATAAGAGAGACTCAATTTTTATATTATCAATATTTTTTAAATATCAGTCGAACTCAAATTGATTCACTAATAATATTTCAATGTCCCAAATGAATGGTGTCATGGTGTAATTGGTTATCACATCAATCTCACACACTGAAGGTCTCTGGTTCAAGTCTGGGCGAGGCCACCCAAATGAATGGTGTCATGGTGTAGTTAGCTATCCGTTATTCTAATACACTAAAGGTGTTTGGTTTGTGGCCAGGCAATATCACACGTGCCTCTTCTCATGTTTTGTATGGATAAAAGTTTGAGTTCGGACTTAAATTCAAAATAATAGGATAAAAGAGTCATAAGATATTTTATTATCAATATGTTTTAGAGTATAAGTCAAACTCAAATTGAGTTACTCAAAATATTTCAATGACCCAAACGAATTGTGTCGTGGTATAGTTTGTTATCACATTAGTATAACATGCTAAAGGTCTTAGGTTGGAGTCTGGGCGACGCCACTTCGAGCGTATTCTCAAACTGTACATGCTCAATACTTTGACTCAAAATAATGCATTAAGAGAGGATTAATTTTTTTGTTATCAATATTTTTTAAAGAATTAGTTGAACTATAAATTGAGTCACTAATAAAATTTTAATGATCCAAATCAAAGGTGCCCTAGTGTTGTAGGTTATCAAGTCACTCTCATGCAATCAAGATCTGCAGCTTGAGTCAGCGTGTCGCCACACCTATCTATTCTCAAGTTTTATACAAATAAAACTTTGTCCTCGGCTCTTTAATTCAATATCATGGATTTAGAGGTTTAATATTTTTTTTTATCAATATTTTTTTCTAGTACTAGTCAAATCCAAATTGAGCCACTAATAAAATTTTAAAAACCAAAATCAAATGTGTCGTGGGGTAGTTGGTTACCATATTAGTCTTATAAAATAAAGGTTCCTATGCGACACCGTATGTGCCATTTCTCAAGGTTTACACAAAAAAATTTCAAACTCGGCATTTTAATTTTAGAAAATCGGATAAGAGAGGCTTAATTTTTTTATAATCAATATTTTTTAGAGTATCAGTCATACTAAAATTGAGTCATAATAATATTTCAATAACCTAAATAAATGAATGTTGTCATTTTATAGTTGGTTATCACATCAATCTTACACACTGACAGTCTCTGATTCGAGTCTGGACGACACCACACCTACCAATTCTCATGCTATGCACAAATAAAATTTTGTCATAGGCACTTCAAGTCAAAATACTAGGTTAATAGAGGTTTAATTTTTTATTATCAATTTTTTATAATATCAGTAAGACCCAAATTGAGTCACTAATAATATTTTAGTGACCCAAATCAAAGGCACTATGGTATGGTTGGCAATCACATCCATCTAGCACACCGAAATTCTTCGGTTAGAGTCTAGGGGATGCCACACCTGTGTCAACTCATGATTCGCACAAACAAAATTTTCTGTTTAGCACTTTAATTAGAAATAATAGTATAAAAGATACTTAACTTTTTTATTATTAATATTTTTAGGTGTACCAGTCAGACCCAATTTTAGCTACTAACAAAATTTTGATGACCCAAATCAATGGTGTCATGGTGTAGTTGGTTATCATGTCAGTCTAACACATTGAAGGTCTTCGGTTCGAGTCTGGGTGATGCCACACATGCTTATTCTCAAATAAAGCTTTTTGTTCAATACTTTAACTCAAAATAATCGGATAACAGAGGCATTGTTTCTTCATTATCAATATTTTTTAGAATATCAGTCATACTCAAATTGAGTCTCTAATAATGTTTTAATGGCCCAAATGAATGGTGTCTTGGTGTAGTTGGTAATCATGTCAAGCTCAAAAACTAATGGTCTCCGGTTTGAGTCCGGATGATGCCACACCTACCTATTCTTATGTAAGACACAAATAAAATTTTGTCCACACATGCTTATTCTCAAACTTTACTCAAATAAAGCTTTTTGTTCAATACTTTAACTCAAAATAATCGGATAACAGAGGCATTGTTTCTTCATTATCAATATTTTTTAGAATATCAGTCATACTCAAATTGAGTCTCTAATAATGTTTTAATGGCCCAAATGAATGGTGTCTTGGTGTAGTTGGTAATCATGTCAAGCTCAAAAACTAATGGTCTCCGGTTTGAGTCCGGATGATGCCACACCTACCTATTCTTATGTAAGACACAAATAAAATTTTGTCATAGGCACTTCAAGTCAAAATAATAGGTTAAGACAGGCTTAATTTTTTATTATCAATTTTCCATAGTATCAGTCAAACCCAATTTAAATTACTAACAAAATTTTAATGACCCAAATCAATGGTGCCGTGGTATTGTTAGCTATCATGACTGCCTAACACAATAATGGTCTCCGGTTCGAGTCCAGGCGATACCATAGATGCCTATTCCCTAATTTTACTCAAATAAAGCTTTGTCCTTAGCACTTTAACTCGAAATAATAGGTTAAGGGAGGCTTAATCTTTTTTTTAATCAATATGATTTTATTCTATCAGTTGAACTCAAATTAGGATACTAATAAAATTTTAATGACCCAAATGAAGGGTGTCGTGTTGTATTTGGTTGTCATGTGATTCTAACACACAGAGGGTCTTCGATTTTCATCTGAATGATGCTACACCAGCCCATTCTCAAGGTTTCTACAATTAAATTTGGTGTTCTGTAGTTTAACTCAAAATAATAGGATAAAAGAGATTTGATTTTTTTAATTTTAATATTTCCTAGAGTATATGTAAAAGCCAAATTGAGTCAATAATATAATTTTAATAACCTTATTCAATGATATTGTGGTGTAGTTGATTATCACATCAATCTAACTCATAAAGGTCACCAAATTGAGTCCCGACAATGTCACGCCTATCTATTCTCAATGCTTTGCACAAATAAATTTTTGGTCTCAGCATTTTAATTCAAAATAATTGGATGGGGTGTTTAATGTTCAATTATCATTTTTTTATAGAGTAAGTAAAAAAAAATTGAGTCGCTAGTGAAACTTTAATGACCCAATTGTAAGGTGTCATGGTGTAGTTGGCTATCAAGTTAGCCTAATATACTAAAGGTGTTTGGTTTGTGGCCAAGCAATGCCACACCTACCTCTTCTCAAGTTTTGTACAGATAAAATTTTGAGTTCGACACATTAATTCAAAATAATAAAACAAAAGATTTTTAAATTTTTTATTATAAATATTTTTTAAAGTATCGGTCGGACTCAAATTGATGCACAAATAATATTTCAATGACCCAAATGAATGGTGTCGTGATGCAATTGGTTATCAGGTCAGTCTAACACACTGAAGGTCTCCAGTTTGAGTCCAAGTGATGCCACTTTTGACCTATTCTCAAACTTTGCACGAATAAAATTTTGTGCTTAGCACTTTGACTCAAAATAATGCATTAAGAGAGGTTTAATTTTTTTGTTATCAATATTTTTTTGTAGTAGTAGTCAAATACAAATTGAGCCACTAATAAAATTTTAGAAACAAAAATCAAATGTGTCATGGGGTAGTTGGTAACCATATCAGTCTAACAAAATAAAGGATCCCTGGTAACACCACATGTGCCACTTCTCAAGGTTTACACATAAAATTTTGTACTGGACACTTTAATTCCAAATAATCGGATAAGAGAGGGTTAATTGTTTTATTATCAATATATTTTATAGTATCAGTTGAACATAAATTGATTCACTAATAATATTTCAATGACCCAAATGAATGGTGTTGTGGTCTAGTAAGTTATCACTCAGTCTCACCTGTTGAAGGCCTCCGGTGTGAGTCCGGATGATGTCGTACTGGCCTATTCTCATGTTATGCACAAATAAAATTTTGTCCTAGGCATGTCAAGTCAAAATAATGGGTTAAGAGAGGCTTAACTTTTTGTTATCAATTTTTTATAGTATCAATAAAACCCAAATTAAGTCACTAATAATATTTTAGTGACCCAAATCAGAGGTATCGTGGTATAGTTGGTTATCATATTCGTCTAGCATTCGGGAGATGCCACACCAGGTTCAACTCATGATTCACATAAATAACATTTTTTATTTAGCACTTTAGTTCAAAATAATAGGAAACAAGAAGCTTAATTTTCTTATTATAAATATCTTTTGGAGTACTAGTCAAACAAAATTTTAGTTACTAAAAAAATATTAATGACCCAAATCAACGGTGTCATGGTGTAGCTGGTTATCATGTTAGTCTAACACACTAAAGTTCTCCAATTCGAGTGACGCCATCCATGCCTATTCTCAAACTTTACTCAAATAAAGTTTTGTGCTCAACACTATAACTTGAAATAATGGATCAAATGAGGCTTAATCTTTTTACTATCAATATGTTTTTATAGTATCAGTTGAACTCAAATTGAGTGACTAATAAAATTTTAATGACCCAAATGAAGGATGTTGTGTAGTACTTGGTTATCACGTGATTCTAACACACTGACGGTCTTTGGTTTGCTACTGGGTGATGCCACATTGGCCTTTTCTGAAGGTTTGCTCAAATGTTGTGTTCCATACTTTAATTCAAAATAATAGGATAAAATAAGCTTGATTTTTTTTTTTATTTTTAATATTTCATAGAGTATATGTCAAATTCAAATTGGGTCAATAGTAAAATTTTAATAATCTTAATCAATGATGTCGTGATGTAGTTGGTTATCAGGTCAATCTAAGACTCTCAAGGTCTCTAGTTTGAGTCCCAACAATGTCACCCTTGCTTATTCTCAATGCTTTGCACAAATAAAGTTTTGTTCTCAGCATTTTTTAGAGTATTGGTTAAACCAAAATTATGTCACTAATAAAACATTAATGACCCAAATGAATGATGTCATGGTTTAGTTGGCTATCATGTTAGTCTAATACACTAAAGGTGTTTAGTTTGTGGCTAGGTAATGCCATACTTACCTCATCTTAATTTTTGTATAGATAAACTTTTGAGTTCTGCACTTTAATTCAAAATAATAGGACAAAAGAGACTTAATTTTTTTATTATCAATATGTTTTGTAATATCAGTTTGGGTGACGCCACACCTACCAATTATCATGTTATGCACAAATAAAATTTTGTCCTAGGCTCTTCAAGTCGAAATAATAGGTTAAGAGAGGTTCAATTTTTAATTATCAATTTTTTATAGTATTAGTCAAACCCAAAATGAGTCACTAATAATATTTTTGTGATCCAAATCAAAGGTGTTATGGTGTAGTTGGTTATCACGTCCTTCTAACAAATCGATGAACTTTAGTTAAAGTCCGGGAGATGCCATTCAACTTCAACTCATGATTTGCACAAATAAAATTTCCTGTTTAAAACTTTATTTCGAAATAATAGGATAAAAGAAGCTTAATTTTCATATTATCAAAGTACTAGTCAAACCCAATTGGAGTTACTAACAAAGTTTTGATGACCCAAATCAATGGTGTTGTGGTGTATTTGGTTATGACATCAATCTAACACACTGAAGGTCTCCAGTTTGAGTTCGGGCGACGTCACACATGCCAATTCTCAAACTTAAATAAAGCTTTGTGCTCAACACTTTAACTCCATGTAATGAGTTATGAGAGGTATAACCTTTTTACTGTCAATATGTTTTTACGGTATCAGTTGAACTTAGTTGAGTTACCAATAAAATTTTAATAACGCAACTGAAGGGTGTCGTGTTGTATCTAATTATCACGTGATACTAACACACTGAAGGCGTTCGGTTTGCATTTGGATGTTGCCACACCGACAACTTCCCAAGGTTTGGACAAATGAAATTTTATGTTCTATAGTTTAATTCAAAATAATAGGATAAAAGAGGTTTGATTTTTTATTTTTAACATTTCTTAGGGTATATGTCAAACCCAAATTGAGTCAATAATAAAATTTTAATAATAGTTATCACATCAATCTAACACACAAAAGGTCTCCAAATTGAGTCCCAACGATGTCACTCTTGCTTATTCTTAATGCTTTACACAAATAAATTTTTCTTCTCTATATTTTAATTCAAAATAATTGGATAGGTTGGGTTTAATGTTAATTATCAATTTTTTTAGAGTATGTGTCAAACCTAAATTGAGTCACCAATGAAACTTTAATGACCCAAATGTGGTGTCGTTGTAACGCTGACTCAGCGGTGCTGTACTTTTGTACTCCCATTCTTGAATTTAATAAAATATTCTCCAGTTTATATATATATGAAATAATATTTAATTTTATTGATTTTCGATTTTGGGGTTTTTAATTTAAATTTTTGGTATATTTACAATGTCGTTCCTACGATTTGTAATGTAAAGTGAGTATAAAAATATATATATTAATAAATAATAATAATAATGATAATAATAATAAAAAAAATGAAAAAAAATAAAATAAAATAAAATAAAATAAATTCGAATTAGGGCTAATAGCCCTAATTCCTCTCCTCTCTCTCTCTCTACTCTCTTTCCCTCACCCGCCTCTTCACCTTCCCTCACCCTTCGACTTCCGTTGTTTCCTCCTCCCCCGCCGCCGCTGCAACCGCAACCGCCATCAACCACCGTGAACCACCGCATCATCGATCTACTCTCCCTCTCTGTTTTCTCTCTCCCTTTCTATCTCTATTTCTCTCTCAGTTTTGATCTCTCTCGATTCCCCTCTTGCAATCTCCCGCGACTCTTCCTATTGTCGCCGCCCTTCCTCCACCGCGAACCACCTTCCTCCGCCTTCAAACACCAACCGACATCTCTCTCTCTCTCTCTCTCACTCTCACTCTGCCCCTGTGCGCGCGACTGCAGCACGCGATGACCCCTGCACGCAACTGCAGCACCTCTTCCCTACTCGTGCGCTCACGCGCTTCGCTCTCCCTCTGCTGAGAGTGCTTCTGCAACTCTTGCAGGGCCCCAAATCGATAGCAGTAATAGGCTTCGAAACCTTAGACCGACTTGCAATCCTTTCTTTGCGAAGGTAAGGATCTTAGGGTTTCAATATCATTTTAGGATTTAGCTAGATTTCTAAATTTTTACTTCAAATTTGAAATGTTACAGTTATTAGACTGAACCGAATGGCGAACGGAGGCTAGATCTGCGAATCGAGAAACCCTAGGTAAAGAGATTTTTGGTCTTTTCATTAATTGAATGAAGTTAGAGTGAATTTAGGGTGAAAAGGCTTACATGCATTTAGAAATTATGTTCGATTGGAATAGAATGTAATTTCGAAAATGCTATGCCTAAATGTTAGGGTTAAGTTTAAAAATTTACGCGAATTAGGTTGTTTAGTATGAAAGAAGCATGTTAGAAGATGAAGGATTCATGTTTGCTTGAATGGAATGGTTTCCTTTAGAGTTTAATTTGAAATATACATGAAAGCATTTGGAATCAGAGTTGGAATGAGATGTGCCATGAAATGAAGTATATTGTAGTATTTTGTGTCTTTCTCAGGTTATATTAAGTTGTTAAATTTGCATAATGGTATGTATATGAAGAATAGATTAAAAGTTGTGGTTATAGTTTAAGAACTATCGTAGTATTTTACATTATAAGTCGTGCTGCATATAGGAAATCAAAATACAACTCCTATATTATGAAAATAGATTTCCTTACGTTGAAAATGACATATGGTTTGAAGAAATCGGATTAAAAGTGAAAAGTGTATGATTTTTTAAAAATTTTTCTATTTTGTAGGAATTTATTTATTTTTAGATTTGTTTTCGATTTTAAACGGTTTTAGATTTGAATTAAGATTGATTTGATTTTGTTATCTACTTATAAATGGAATGAAATTGATGATATTAGAGTATGTTTATAAATTAAAGAATTTAGGACTTGTACGAACTTAAGGAAAATGTTAAAACTTGAAAATAGTCAAAAATTTGATGAAAATCATGATGATTTGATTAGGTTGACTTTCTTGGAAATTCGAGGAGCCGATTTGGTTTGATTTTGGAAATAGGGAGTAACTACCCTCCCTAGAATGTGAGTAGAACCCTTATCTCTTGCATGAAATAGTGAAATCTGATTTTACCTTGTTTTTAAACAAAACATGCTTTGATATGCATTGATTCGAAGTGTGATATTAAATCTCAAATCTGTTTTGTGACTATTGGAGTGTCGTAAACTTATGTTTTCTGTGACTATGCATCCATGTTTGAAATGAAACAAAAATTGTGCCATCACTTAAAAATTTGATAAGTTTCCTTTTCTACCGTTGCATTCGTATGCTATTTTGAAATGACTTGATGAAATGTATTGGCACGTGGATTTGAAATGTTTTGCTGAATTATGTGGGTTGGATGCCTACTAGTTATGTGATGATTTGATTCTTACCTGTAGGACGTTATGCCCTTGTGATACTATAATGATGACATTGATGATTCCGTAGCTACGAAGGGCGTTTGTAGAGGCACGGGTTGTCCAGATACGCTTTGGCCAGAGGTATCCGCAAACGTCGGGATTGTGATATGTATGGGTCCGGTTGAACTAGGTATTGGGGAGGTCCGTCAGCATAAGCGGTCTAGCACCGAGAGTTGCTTGTATATGATTGTGATGTTCCGTATGGGCCCAGTTGAACCGAAAGGGGAGGTCCGTCAGATATAGGCGATCTAGCACTAGGAGTTGCTTATACGTGCCAACGTCGGGGTAGAGAGCAACTTTTAAACATTTATGCATAACAAAACCCCCTAAGCGCCTGTTCTTGGTCATGGTTGACTTTTGCCAAGATCATTTTCGGCTTGCTCTATGATATACTTGATTTTTCAATAGATGCATATATGTATGATATCGTGTGAATGATTAAATGAGTTCATTTTAGCGAACATATCATGATTTATTGTAAAAATTTGAATTATTGGTTATGAATGATATTATTTGGCACTCCAATGTTTACCTACACTATTAGTACTTGAGATTAATCCCCTCACTCACTAAGTATCCTCCCATAGATACTCACCCCTCTTTTTTCCTCCCTCAGACAGGATTGTTGTGCTGGAGCGATATTTCAGAGTTTAGAGATTTTGACGAATCTGGTTATTCTGGACGGTGAGGTTTTAAGTTTAAGCTGAAACTTGAATTACGTATTATATTTTCGACCCTGCGAGATCTTGTTGAGATCCGTAGTTGGCCGTGTACTTATTTTGGGATGACTGTATAATTTATGTATATTTATTTGCGAAACTCTCATATTTCATTTGCATTGAAGCGATTGTACGTATTTGAATGTTACTTGGGAAAAAGTATTGTATATTATATAAAATTTTAGGTCCACTCAGTGTAGTGGCTGCTCATGCTCTAGTTGAGCATGACAGTAGAGGTTTATGGTTAGGTCTGCTAGAAATTTTATAGCCTTGCATTGTTCTGGATGCTGGTTGTGGGAATTGGTTGATTTTGGAGAGGCCGGGATGACCATTTGTTTATTTTACAGGATGAATGTTGATATACAGGTGAAATTGTACATGGGAGACCTCCGATTTATGGGGAGATTCTGTCCGATTTTCTGTAAAATACAGCATACATCCAGGGCAACGGGCGGCTATTCACGATCCCGATTCGAGGCGTGACAGTAGTGGTGTAGTTGGTGATCACGTTAGTCTAATACAATAAAGGTGTTTGGTTTGTGGCCAGGCAATGCCACGCTTGCCACTTCTCTAGCTTTGTACAGGTAAAATTTTGAGTTTGTTACTTTAATTAAAAATAATAGGATAAAAGAGTCTTAATTTTTTTACTATCAATTTTTTCTAGGGTATCATTCCTCAAATTGAGTTACTAATAATATCTCACTGACCCAAATGAATGGTGTGTCAGTTTAACACATTGAAGATCTCCTGTTCAAGTCAAGCGCTACCACTTCCAGCCTATTCACAAACTTTACATAAATAAAAGTTTGTGCTCAGCACTTTGACTCGAAATAATGCATTAAGGGAGGCATAATTTTTTTTTATCAATATTTTTTTTTAAAATCAATTGAACTACAAATTGTGTCACTAATAAAACTTTAATAACATGCAATCAAGGTCACTAGTTCGAGTCAATGTGTTGTCGCGCCTGCTTATTCTCATGTTTTACACAAATTAAATTTTGTGTCAATATAATGGATTATGAGAGGTTTAATTTTTTTATTATCAATATTTTTTCTAGTATAGTCAAATGCAAATTGGGCCACTAATAAAATTTTAAACACCAAAATCAAATGTGTCATGGGGTAGTTGGTTACCATATGTGTCTAACAAAATAAAGGTTCTCGGTCGACAACACATGTGCCACTTCTTAAGGTTTATAGATATAATATTTTGTACTCAATACTTTAATTCAAAACAATTAGATAAGAGAGACTAAATTTTTTTATTATCAATTTCTTTTAGAGTATTAGTTGATCTCAAATTGAGTTGCTAATGAGATTTTAATGACCCAAATGAATGGTGTCGTGGTGTAGTTGGTTATCACATCAGTCGCACACACTGAAATCTCTGGTTTGAGTTTGGACAACGAAACACCTACCTATTCTCATGTTATGCACAAATAAAATTTTGTCCTTGGCACTTTAAGTCAAAGTGATGGTTTAAGAGAGACTTAATTTTTTATTATTAATTTTTTTTATTGTATCAATCAAACGTAAATTGAGTCACAGATTTTAGCGACCCTAATCAAATGTGTTATGGAGTAGTTGGCTATCATGTCTGTCTAACACACCGAAGGTCTTCGCTTTGCATTAGGAAGATGCCACACTTACTTCAACTCATGATTCGAACAAATAAAATTTTTTGTCTAGCACTTTGATTCAAAATAATAGGATTAAAGGTCTTAACTTTTTTATTATCAATGTTTATGGAGTACCAATCGAACCCAATTTTAGTTACTAACAAAAATTTTAATGACGCAAATCAATGGTGTCATGGTGTAGTTGGTTATCATGTCAGTCTAACACACTAAAGGCCTCCGGTTCAAGTTCGGGTGACAACACACATGGGTTAAGAGAAGCATAATCTTTCTATTATGAATATGTTTTTATAGTATCGGTTGAACTCAACTTGGGTTACTAATAAAATTTTAATGACCCAAATGAAGGGTTTCATGTTGTATTTGGTTATCACGTGATTCTAACACACTGAAGGTCAAGTTGGCATCTAGGCAAAGCCACACTAGCCTCTTCTCAAGGTTTGCACAAATGAAATTTTGTGTTTCGTAGGCTATTTCAAAATAATAGGATAAAAGTGGTTTGATATTCTAATTTTTAATTTCTCTTAGAGTATACATGAAACCCAAATTGAGTCAATTATAAAGTTTTATAAACCTTAATCAATGATGTCATGGTGTAGTTAGTTATCACGTCAATCTAGCATGCAAAAGGTCTCCAAATTGAGTCCCAACGATGTCATGCTTGTTTATTCTCAATGCTTTACACAAACAAATTTTTCTTCTCAGCATTTTAATTCAAAATAATTTGATAGGATGGGTTTAATGTTTAATTATCAATTTTTTTATAGTATTAATCAAACCCAAATTGAGCCACTAATGGAACATTAATGACCCAAATGAATGGTGTCATAGTGTAGTTGGCTATCACGTTGGTCTAATACACTAAAGGTGTTTGGTTAATATTCTCAAGTTTTGTATAGATAAAATTTTGAGTTCAACATATTAATTCAAAATAATAGGATAAAAGAGTCTTACTTTTTTTATTATTAATATTTTTTAGAGTATTAGTCGAACTTAAATTGAGTCGCTAATAATATTTCAATGACCAAATGAAAGGTGTCATGTTGTAGCTGGTTATCACATTAGTCTAATGCACTAAAGGTCTCCGGTTTGAGTTTGGGCAATGCCCCCTCCATCCTATTCACAAACTTTACACAAATAAAATTTTTTGCTTAGCACTTTGACACAAAATAATGCATTAAGAGAGGTTTTTTTTATCAATATTTTATAAAGAATCAGTTGAACTATAAATTGAGTCACTAATAAAGCTTTAATGACCCCAATCAAAGGTGTCATAGTGTAGTTGATTATCATGTCACTCTCACTCAATCAAGGTCTCCAGCTTGAGTTAACGTGTTGCCACACCTGCCTATTCTCATGTTTTTCATAAATAAAATTTTCTCCTTGGAACTTTAATTCAATATAATGGATTAAGAAAGATTTAATTTTTTTTATTATCATTAATTTTCCTAGTATTAGTCAAACCCAATTTGAGCCACCAATAAACTTTTAAGAACAAAAATCAAATGTGTCGTAGGATAGTTGGTGACCATAACAAAATAAAGGTTGCTGGGCAACAACACATGTATCACCTCTCAAGGTTTATAGATATAAAACTTTGTACTTAGCACATTAATTCAAAATATTCAAATAAAAGAGATATAATATTTTAATATCAATATTTATTAAAGTATCAGTAAACTCAAATTGAGTCACTAATAATATTTCATTGGTCCAAATGAATGGTGTTGTGTTGCAGTTGGATAACATGCTAGTCTAACACACTGAAGGTCTCCGATTTGAGTCCAGGCGATGGCACATCTAGCCTATTCTCAAACTTTACACCAAAATAAATTTTGTGCTTAGTACTTTGACTCAAAATAATGCATCAAGCGAGGCTTAATATTTTTGTTATCAATATATATATATATATATTTTTTTATAGAATCAGTTGAACTGTAAATTGAGTCACTAATAAAACTTTAATGACCCAAATCAATGGTGTCATGGTGTAGTTGGTTATCATGTCACTCTCATACAATCAAGGTTTCTAGTTCGAATTAGCTTGTCACCCCACCTGCCAATTCTCAAGTTTTACACAAATAAAATTTTTTCCTTAGCACTTTAATTTAATATAATGGATTAAGAGAGGTTTAATTTTTTTTTATTATTAATAATTTTTCTAGTATCAGTCAAATCCAAATTGTGCCACTAATAAATTTTTAAAAACTAAAATCTAATGTGTGATGGGGTAGTTGGTTACCATATCAGCCCGACAAAATAAAGGTTCTCGAGCGACACCACATGGGTTACTTCTCAAGGTTTACAAATGTAAAATTTTTTACTTAGCACTTTGATTCAAAGTAATCAGATAAGAGAGACTTAATTTTTTTATCAATATTTTTTTGGGCATTAGTTGGACACAAATTGATTCATTAATATAATTTCAATATCCAAAATGAATAGTGTCATGGTATAGTTGGTTATCACGTCAGTCTCATGCATTGAAAGTCTTTGGTTCGAGTCCAACTGATGCCATACCTACCTTTTCCCATGTTACGCATGAAGAAAATTTTGTCTAAGGCATTTCAAGTCAAAATAATAGGTTAAGAGAGGCTTAATTTTTTTATTATCAACTATTTTACAGTATTAGTCAAACACAATTTGAGTCACTAATAATATTTTATCAACCCAAATCAAAGGTGTTGTGGTATAGTTGGTTATCACAACTATCTAACACACCAAAAGTCTTCGGTCTGCGGCTAAGAGATGCCACACCTGCTTCAACTCATGATTAGGACAAATAAATTTTTTGTCTGGCACTTTAGTTTTAAAATACTAGGTTAAAGGAGGCTTAACTTTTTAACTATCAAAATTTTTTTGAGTACTAGTTGAACCCAATTTTAGTTACTAACAAAAATTTTAGTGACCCAAATTCATGGTGTAGTTGCTTATCATGTCAGTCTAACAAACTGAAGGTCTCTAGTACGAGTCAAGGTGATGTCACACATGCCTATTCTCTCAAACTTTACTCAAATAAAGTTTTATGCTCCTCACTTTAACTTAAAATTATGGGTTAAGAGAGGCTTAATCTTTTTTATTATAAATATGTTTTCATAGTATCAATTGAACTCAAATTGGGTAACTAATAAAATTTTAATGACCCAAACGAAGAGTGTCATGTTGTATTTGCTTATCACATGATTCTAACAGAAGAAAGGCCTTCGGTTTGCATCAGGGTGAAGCCACACTGGCCACTTCTCAAGGTTTGCATAAATGAAATTTTGCTTTATAGTTTAAATCAAAATAATAGGATAAAAGAGGTTTTATTTTTTTTATTGTTAATATTTCTTATAATATATGTCAACCCCAAATTGAGTTAATAATAAAATTTGAATAACCTAAATCAACGATGTTGAGGTGTAGTTAGTTAGCACATCAATCTAACATGCTGAAGGTCTACAAATTGAGTCTTGATGACGTCACACTTGCTTATTCTCAATGCTTTGTGCAAATAAATTTTTGTTCTTGACATGTTAATTCAAAGAATTCTATAGGAGGGGTTTAATGTTTAATCATCAATTTTTCTTAGAGTACAAGTCAAATCTAAATTGTGTCACTACTGAAACTTTAATATCCTAAATGAATGGTGTTAAGGTGTAGTTAGCCATCAAGTTAGTCTAATACTCTAAATGAATTTGGCTTATGGGCAAGCAACGTTATACCTTCCTCTTCTCAAGTTTTGTACAGATAAAATTTTGAGTTTGGCATTTTAATTCATAATAATAGGATGAAAGAGTCTTAATTTTTTTATTTTCAATATTTTGTAGAGTATTAGTCGAACACAAATTGAGTAACTAATAATATTTCAATGACCCAAATGAATGGTGTCGTGTATAGTTGGTTATCATGTCAGTGTAACATACTTAATGTCTCCGGTTTGAGTCTGGGCTACGCCACTTCCGATCTGTTCTCAAACTTTACACAAATAAAATTTTGTGCTCAACACTTTGATTCAAAATAATGCATTAATAGAGGCTTAACTTTTTTATCATCATTATTTTTTATAGAATCAGTTGAACTATAAATTAAGTCACTATTAAAATTATAATGACCCAAATCATTGGTGCCATGGTGTAGTTGCTTATCATACTACTCTCATGCAACCAAGGTCTCTAGTACGAGTCAGCATGTTGGCACACCTACTTATTCTCAAGTTTTACACAAATAAAATATTTTTCTCAGCACTTTAATTCAATATAATGGATTAAGAGAGGTTTAATTTTTTTTTTATTATCAATACTATTTTTAGTATTACTCAAATCCAAATGGAGCCACTAATAAACTTTTAAAAACCAAAATCGATTTTGTCATGGGGTAGTCAATTACCATATGTGTCTAACAAAATAAAGGTTCCTGGGTGATACCACAAGTGCCACTTCTCAAGGTTTACAGTTATAAAATGTTGTACTCGGCACTTTAATTCAAGGTAATCGGATAAGAGAGACTTAATTTTTTTATTATCAATATTTTTTTGAGTATCAGTCGAACTTAAATTGATTCACTAATAATATTTCAATGTCTCGAATGAATGGTGTAGTGGTGTAGTTGGTTATCACGTCAATCTCACACACTGAAAGTCTCCGGTTCAAGTCTGGATGAGACCACACCTACCTATTCCCATGTTATGCACAAATAAAATTTTGTCCTAGGCATTTCAAGGCAAAATAATGGGTTAATAGAGGCTTAATCTTTTATTATCAATTTTTTTAATAGTATCAATTGAATACAATTTGAGTCACTAATAATATTTTAACGACCCAAATCAAAGGTGTTGTGGTGCACCAATGGTCTTTGGTTTGTGACATGGAGATGCCACACCTACTTCTACTCATGACTCACATAAATAAAACTTTGTTGTTTAGACTTTAATTCAAAATACTAGGCTAAAAGAGGCTTAATCTTTTTATTCTCAAAATTTTTTGGAGTACTAGTCGAACCCAATTTCAGTTACTAACAGAATTTTTAATGACCCAAATCAATGGTGTCATAGTCTAGTTGTGTCAATCTAACACACTTAAGGTCTCCGGTTCAATTCCAGGCGATGCTACACATGCCTATTCTCAAACTTTACTCAAATAAAGCTTTGTGCTCCGCACTTTAATGCAAAATAATTGGTGAAGAGAGGCATGACCTTTTCATTATCATTATGTTTTTATAGTATTATTTGAACTCAAATTGGGTTGCTAATAAGATTTTAATGACCCAAATGAAGGGTAACATGCTATATTTGCTTATCATGTGATTCTAACACAATGAAGTCTTCGGTTTGCATTAGAGCGATGCTACACTAGCCTCTTCTCAAGGTTTGCACAAATGAAATTTTGTATTTTGTACTTTAATTCAAAATAATAGGATAAAAGAGGTTTGATTTTTTATTATTAATATTTCTTAGAGTATATGTCAAACCCAAATTAAGTCAATAATAAAAATTCAATAACCTTGATCAATGATGTCGAGGTGTAGTTGGTTATCACATTAATCTAATGACTGAAGGTCTGCAAATTGAGTCCCAACGATGCCATGCTTGCTTATTCTCAATGCTTTGCACAAATAAATTTTTGTTCTTAGCATTTTATTTCAAAATAATTGGATACGATGGGTTTAATGTTTAATTATCAATTTTTCTTAGAGTATGAGTCAAACCTAAATTGATTCACAATTGAAACTTTAATGACCCAAATGAATAGTGTTATGGTGTAGTTGGCAATCAGGTTAGTCTAATACACTAAAGGTGCTTGGTTTGTGGCCCAGCAACCCCATACCTACCTCTTCTCGAGTTTTGTACAGATAAAATTTTGAGTTCGGCACTTTAATTCGAAATAATAGGATAAAAGAGTCTTAATTTTTTTATTATCAAAATTTTGTAGAGTATTTGTCGATCTCAGATTGAGTCACTAATATTATTTTAATGACCCAAATGAATGGTGTCGTGGTGTAGTTGGTTATAACATCAGTCTAACACACTGAAGGTCTCCAGGTCTAGTTCAGGCGATGCCACTTCTGGCTTATTCTCAAAATTTACACAAATAAAATTTTTTGTTCAACATTTTGACTCAAAATAATGTATTAAGAGAAGCTTAATTTTTTTATTATCAATATTTTTTATAGAATCAGTTGAACTATAGATAAAGTCCCTAATAAAACATTGATGACTTAAATCAATGGTGCCATGGTGTAGCTGGTTATCACATCACTCCCACGTAATCATGGTCGCTAGTTCGAGTCAGCATGTCGCCAAACCCACCAATTCTCGAGTTTTACACAAATAAAATTTTGTCCTTAGCCCATTAATTCAATATAATGGATTATGAGTGGTTTAATTTTTTTTATTATTAATATTTTTTCTAGTATCAGTCAAATCCAAATTAAGCCACTAATAAAATTTTAAAAACCAAAATCAAATGTGTCGTGGGTAGTTGGTTGCCATATAAATCTAACAAAATAAAGGTTCCCAAGCGTCACCACATGCGCCACTTCTCGAGCTTTACAGATATAAAATTTTATACTTGACACTTTAATTCAAGGTAATCGGATAAGAGAGGCTTAACTTTTATGTTATCAATATTTTGTTTAGTATTAGTCAAGCTCAAATTGATTCTCTAATAATATTTCATTGTCCTAAATGAATGGTGACATTGTGTAGTTGGTTATAACGTCAGTCTCACACACTGAAGGTCTTCAGTTTGAGTATAGACAATGCCACACCTACCTATTCCCATGTTAAGCACAAATAAATTTTTTCCTAGGCGCTACATGTCAAAATTATGGGTTAAGAGAGGCTAAATTTTTTATTATCAATTTTTCTTTTATGTTATTAGTCCAACACAAATTGAGTCACTAATAATATTTTAGCGAACCAAATCAAAGTTGTTGTGGTGTAGCTGGTTATCACGTTCATCTAACACACAAAAGTTGTTTGCTCTACGGTTGGGCGACGCCACACCTGCTTCAACTCATGATTCACACAAATAAAATTTTTTAATTTGCACATTAATTCGACATACAAGGCTAAAGAGGCTTAACTTTTTTATTATCAAAATCTTTTAGAGTACCAGTCGAACCCAATTTCAATTACTAACAAAAATTTTAATGACCCAAATCAACAGTGTCATATAGTTGGTTATCATGTTAGTCAAACACACTGAAGGTTTCTAGTTCTAGTCCGGGCAATGCCACTCGGGCCTATTATCAAACTTTACATAAATAAAATTTTGAAATCAGTACTTTGACTCAAAATAATGCATTAAGAGAGGCTTAATTTTTTTATTATCAATATTTTTTTTAGATTTAGTTGAACTATAAATTGAGTCACTAATAAAACTTTAATTGCCCAAATCACTAGTTCCATGGTGTAGTCTGTTATCACGTCACTCTCACACAATCAAGGTCTCTAATTTGAGTTTGCATGTCACCACTCCTGCCTATTCTCAAGTTTTACATGAATAAAATTTTATCATCGACACTTTAATTTGATAAAATGGATTAAGAGAGGTTTAATCTTTTTATTATCAATATGTTTATAATGTATTAGTTGAACTCAAATTGGGTTACTAATAAAATTCTAACGAGCAAAATGAAGGGTGTCGTGTTGTATTTGCTTGTCATGTGATTCTAACACATTGAAGGTCTTCGGTTTGCACCACGGCGGTGCCACACCGGCCTCTTTTTAAGGTTTGCACAAATAAAATTTTGTGTTCGGTAGTTTAATTCAAAATAATAGCATAAAAGTGGTTTTATTTTTTTATTATTAATATTTCTTAGAGTATATGTCAAACCCAAATTGAGTCAATAGTAAAATTTTAATAACCTTAGTCAATGATGTCGAGTGTTGTTGGTTATCACAACAATCAAACACACTGAAGATCTTCAAATTGAGTCACAATGACGTCAAGGTCGCTTATTCTCAATGGCCTGCACAAACAAATTTTTTTTCTCAAAATTTTAATATAAAATAATTGGTGGAGGAGTTTAATGTTTAATTATCAATTTTTCTTAGAGTACGAGTCAAACCTAAATTGAGTCACTAATGAAACTTTAATGACCCAAATGAATGGTGTCATGGTGTTGTTGGCTATTAAGTTAGTCCAATACATTATAGGTGTTCGGTTTGTGGCTAGGCAACGCCATACTTGCTCTTCTCGAGTTTTGTACAGATAAAATTTTAAGTTCGGCACTTTAATTCTGAGTAATTGGATAAAAGAATCTTAATTTTTTATTATCAATATTTCATAGAGTATCCGTCTAACTCAAATTATGTCACTAATAATATTTCAATGACCCAAATGAATGGTATTGTGATGTAGTTGGTAATCACGTCAGTCTAACACACTGAAGGTGTTCGATTCAAGTCTGGGTGACGCCATTTTGGGCCTATTCTCAAACTTTACACTATTAAAATTTGTGCTCAGCACTGACTCAAAATAATGCATTAAGAGATGCCTAATTTGTTTATTATCATTATTTTTTATAGATTCAGTTGAACTATAAATTGAATCACTAATAAAACTTTAATGACCAAAATCAATGGTGTCACGGTGTAGTTGGTTATCACGTTACTCTCACACAATTAAGGTCTCAAGTTTGAGTGGGCGTGTCGCCACACTTGCCTATTCTCAAGTTTTACACAAGTAAAATTTTGTCCTCTGAACATTAATTCAATATAATGGATTAAGAGAGTTTTATTTTTCTTTTTTTGTTATCAATTCTTTTTCTAGTATCAGTCAAATCCATGTTGAGTCACTAATAAAATTTTAGAAACCAAATCAAATGCGTCGTGTGGTAGTTGGTTGCCATATGAGTACAACATAATAAAGGTTTATAAGCGAGACCACATGTGCCACTTCTCAAGGTTTATAGATATAAAATTTTGCACTTGGCACTTTAATTCAAGTTAATCAAATAATAGAGACTTAATTTTTTTATTATGAATATTTGTTTAAGCAACAGTTGAACTCAAATTGATTTGCTAATAGTATTTCAATGTCCCAAATGAATGGTGCCATGATATAGTTGGTTATCATTTTAGCCTCACACAATGAAGGTCTCCGGCTTGAGTTCGGACAACACCACACCTACCTATTCCCTTATTATGTACAAATAAAATTTTTACCTGGGCACTACAAGTCAAAAAAATGGGTTAAGAGAGGATAAATTTTTTAATATCAATTTTATTTTTTTTATGCTATCAGTCAAACACAAATTGAGTCACTAATAATGTTTTAGCAAGCCAAATCAAAGGTGTTGTGGTGTCGCTGGTTCTCACGTTTGTCTAACACACCAAAGGTCTACTATCTGTGACCAGGAGATGCCAAACCTACTTCAACTCATGATTCGTACAAAAAAAAAAAATTTATTTAGCACTTTAATTTGAAATACTATGCTACAAAAAAAAAAGCATTTTTGGGACAAAATTTGCGACGAACATCTATGAAAAGTTTATCACTAAAAGTATTTACGATGAATTTAGCGACGAACGTGATTTCATTGCTAAAAGCTTGTCGCAAATATTAGAGACGAAGTACAAAGAATTCATCACAAATTTTGCAATGAACAATTTTTCATCACAAATATTAGCTATGAATATTTTTTTCGTCACAAATTAGCGATGAATTTTGTAACGAAAAAAGATTCGTTACAAAATTTCTGACTACCAATTTTCGTTGCAAAATATTTAATGAACATTTAGCGACGAATTCTATGATGAACTATATTTCATCACAAAATTTACAACGAACCGTATTTTATTCGCAAAATTTGTGACCAGCTCTTTCTGTCACAGAAATTTTCGCTAATTTAGCAACCACATTAGCAGCAAACATTTTGCAATGAATTTTTGTGACAAACTTAGCAATGAATATGAAATTTATCGACAAATTTAGGGATAAATCTAGTAAAGTTTAGCGATAAATTTTGCTATGAACTTGAAAATCAAAGATGAATTTTGAGGCAAATCTAGAATTTTTGCGCCAAAAATCAATTTTAGTGGCACTTTTTCCCCATTTTTCCCTATTTGCCCTATTTTTGTCTCTGCTTATCTAACAACATCATTAACTAACCATCCAATGGCCATCAACATCAAATTTCTCCTATCTCTACATATCCATGAAACTAACCTTCCAACAACATCAATCAACTAATAATTCAATAACAACATCTAATTATTTTAACAATGTTAAGAGTCACCACAGCAACAGTATCAACAACGACAATGATATCAAGTCACAATGTTTATTGTTTAAGAAACCATGTTCCAATATAATATCAAATAATAAAAAACAAACTCAAGAAACACCATCATCATCATAATCATTGAATATATCATCAACTTCATCATCACCATCATTATCACGAGCATCATCACAAGGAGATAGGGATGGGAGAATCTGACTTAAAGCAGGGTCAAACCGAAAATGCTGCAAGATGATCCTCTGTTGTACGCGTACCTCTTGATGTTCGTTATCTCTTTGCCTTTGCTGTGCGCGCAACTCTTCAAGTTCATTGTCTCTTTGCCTCTATTGTGTGCGCACCTATTCAAGTTCGTTATCTCTTTGTGCTAGTAGGCCCTTCAAGTAGCTCATCTCTTGGGTCAATTCATAATTTTGTCCTTACTGCTGGAGGGCTGGAAGAAGATGGACCAGTAATTTTGTAAGTTCTTCTCAAAGAACCCATCCCAAGTACTCTTCCCCTTTTTGCTCCACCAGTTGCCTCGAGCCATAAAGTCATACTATCAACAGATGGCTCAGATAAGCCAGCATCATCACTACCACTTGAATTCCTCTGTAAAAACTCCTCATATTTCTCTTGCATTATCATGTGAAAAGTCAGAAGAAAATTAAAATAATAATATAATAAACTATCCAACAAAGAAATCAAAGTTCCCATTGATAGTTTAACAATATAATAAAATACCTAACAAAGAAAATCAAAATGCAAAATTTCATTCATCACTAGGCCTTTGACAGTTAACAATAAGACACTAAAAATAATATATCTTTTACACATTCCAAATTTAAGAGACTTATGGAATAAAAATTAAGCATACTTCTGTTTAGATTGCAAAAATATTATCCATCCTCAAAATTTAATTAATAATGATCAAATTGAAGAGCATATATTAGGAATCAAAGAATCAATTTAGGTAGTGAAAAGAAACTTGAGAGTGACCAACCTAATAAATTCATTTCCTAACGTTGTTATGGTAGGTTCAACACATTATGTTCAAATCAACATTGAAAGTGTATATAACAATTAAAAGTTTTGAAATTACATACCTTAACTACTCTAACTCTCCCCCCACTTCACATCTTGTCTTTCTTTTAGGATGTCCACATGAAAGTGTATACAAATGATGGCTCAGTTCCCATTTTCTTGGCCTAAAAAAAACATTATTAGAATATCTATAAAATAGTTAACATATAATTGAATTAAATTAAAAAAATTAGTATTTTAACAAAATTACCAATCTATTTCTATACTCATCTATATTGATTGAGCCTCCTACATATGTGGCAATGATTCCCCAGAATTACAAGATCGATTCTTTTCGTTCTGCTCACTCCTTCGTCTGCTCTCATCAGATTCCCACCAGTTCGTAATCCTAAGCCAATTCTCTTTAGTGATGCAATTTGGCTTTTCCCATATTCTCAAACTTTACTCAAATAAAGCTTTATTCTCCGCACTTTAACTTGAAATAATGGGTTAAGAGAGACTTAATCTTTTCATTATCAATTTGTTTTTATAGTATTAGTTGAACTCAAATTGGGTTACGAATAAAATTTTAATGACCCAAATGAAAGGTGCCATGTTGTATTTGCTTATCATGTGATTCTAACACATTGAAGGTCTTCGGTTTACATTAGGGAGATGCCACACCGGCCACTTCTCAAGGTTTGCTCAAATGAAATTTTATGTTCCATAGTTTAATACAAAATAATAGGATAAAAGAGGCTTGATTTTTTTTATTATTAATATTTCTTAGAGTATATGTGAAACCTAAATTCAGTCAATAATAAAACTTTAATAACCATAATGAAGGATGTTGATGTTTAGTTGGTTATCATGTCAATCTAACACACTAAACATCGGCTAATTCAGTCCGATGATGTCATATTGGCTTATTCTCAACGCTTTGCACAAATAAATTTTTGTTCTTGGCATTTTAGTTCAAAATAATTGCATAGGAAGGGTTTAATGTTTAATTATCAATTTTTCTTAGAGTTTGAGTCAAACCTAAATTGAGTCACTAATGAAACCTTAATGACCCAAATGAATGGTGTCATGGTGTAGTTGGCTATCAAGTTAGTCTAATTTACTAAAGTTGTTTGGTTTGTGGCTAGGCAATGCCAACCTACCTCTTCTCAAATTTTGTAGAGATGAAATTTTGAGTTCGACACTTTATTCAGAATAAAAGGATAAAAGAGTATCAGTTGAACTCAAATTAAGTCACTAATAATATTTCAATGAACCAAATAAATTGTGTCATGGTGTAGTTGGTTATCACATTAGTCTAACACACTGAAGATATCTGGTTTGAGTCCGAGCGATGCCACTTCCGGCCGATTCTCAAACCTTACACAATTAAAAATTTTTACTCATCCCTTTGACTCAAAATAATGCATTAAAAGAGGTTTAATTTTTTTATTATCAATATTTTTTATACAATCAGTTGAACAATAAATTGAGTCACTAATAAAACTTTATTGACCCAAATCATTGGTGCCATAGTGTAGTGTGTTATCACATCACTATCACGCAATCAAGGCCTCCAATTTGAGTTAGTGTGTCACCACACCAGCCTATTCACAAGTTTGACACGAATAAAATTTTGTCTTCAGCACTTTAATTTAATATAATGGATTAAAAGTGGTTTAACTTTTTTATTATCAATATTTTTCTAGTACCATTCAAATCTAAGTTGAGGTACTAGTAAAATTTTAAAAACCAAAATCAAATGCGTCATGGGGTAGTTGCTTACCATATGAATCTAACAAAATAAAGGTTCCCAGGTGACCCCACATGTGCCACTTCTCAAGGTTTATAGATATAAAATTTTGTAGTTGGTTCTTTAATTCCAGGTAATCGGATAAGAGAGACTTAATTTTTTTTACAATATATATTGAGTATTAGTGAATCTCAAATTGAATCACTAATAATATTTCAATGTCCCAAATGAACAGAGTCTTACTATAGTTGGTAATCACGTCAGTCTTACACACTGAAGGTCATAGGTTCGAGTTCGAACGATGCCACACCTACCTATTCCCATGTTATGCACAAATAAAATTTTGTCCTAGGCATTGCAAGTCAAAATAATGTGCTAAGAGAGGCTTACTTTTTTATTATCAATTTTTTTATGTTATCAGTCAAACATAAATTGAGTCACTAATAATATTTTAGCCACCCAAATGAAAGGTGTTGTGGTGTAGCTTGTTATCATGTCCATCTAACACCGCGAAGGTCTTCGGTCTGCAGTTGGTAGATGCCACACCTACTTCAACTAGTGATTCGCACAAATAAAACTTTTTGTTTTGCACTTTAATTTGAAATAGTAGGATAAAAGAGGCTTAGCTTTTTTATTATCAAAATTTTTTAGAGCATCAGTCAAACCCAATTTTAGTTACCAACAAAAATTTTAATGATTAAAATCAACGGTGTTGTGGTGTAGTTGGTTATCACATCAGTCTAACACACTGAAGGTCTCCGGTTCGAGTCCGGGCAACGCCACACTTGCCTATTCTCAAACTTCACTCAAATAAAGCTTTATGCTCTGCACTTTAACTGGAGATAATGGATTAAGAGACGCTTAATCTTTTTATTATCAATATGTTTTTATAGCATTAATTGAATTCAAATTGGATTACTTATAAAATTTTAATAGCCCAAATGAAGGTTGTCGTGTTGTCTTTGCTTATCACATCACTCTAACACATTGAAGGTCTTTGGTTTGCAACAAGGCATTGCCATACTAGCCTCTTCCCAAGCTTTGCACAAACGAAATTTGTCTTCTGTAGTTTAATTAAAAATAATTGGACAAAAGAGGACTAATTTTTTTATTATTAATATTTCTTAGACTATATGTCAAACCCAAATTGAGTCAATAATAAAATTTTAATAACCTTAATCAAAGATGTCGAGGTGTAGTTGTTTATCACATTAATGTAACACACTGAAGGTCTGCAAATTGAGTCCTAATGACATCACGCTTGCTTTACTCTCAATGCTTTGCACAAATAAATTTTTGTTCTCGGTATTTTAATTCAAACAAATTGGATAGGAGGGGTTAATGTTTAATTATCACTTTTTCTTAGAGTACAAGCCAAACCTAAATTGAGTCACTAATGAAACCTTAATAACCCAAATGAATGGTGTCATGGTGTAGTTAGCTATCAAGTTAGTTTAATAAACTAAAGGTGTTTGGTTTGTGGCCAGTCAACGGCATACCTACCTCTTCTTGAGTTTTGTGATGATAAAATTTTGAGGTCAGCATTTTAATTTAGAATGATAGGATAAAAGAGTCTTAATCCTTTTATTATCAATATTTTGTAGAGTATGAGTTAAACTCAATAAAGTCACTGATAATATTTCGATGACCCAAATGAATGGTGTCGTGGTATAGTTGGTTATCACATTAGTCTAACACACTGAAGGTCTTCAGTTCGAGTTCGGGCGATGCCTCTTTAGGCCCATTCTCAAACTTTACACATAAAATTTTGTGCTCAGCACTTACTCAAAATAATGTGACAAGAGAGGCTTAATTTTTTTATTATCAATATTTCTTATAGAATCAACTAAACTATAAATTGAGTCACAAATCAAATTTTAATGACCTAAATTAATGGTGCCATGGTGTAGTTGATTATAACGTCACTCTCATGCAATCAAGGCCACTAGTTCCATTCAGTGTGTCGCCACACATGCCCATTTAAAGTTTTACACAAATAAAATTTTGTCCTCGGGACTTTAATTCAATATAATGGATTAAGAGAGGTTTAATTATTTTTATTATCAATATGTTTTCTAGTATCAGTCAAATCCAAATTAAGCCACTAATAAAATTTTAAAGACCAAAATTGAATGTGTTGTGGGATAGTTGGTTACCATAAGAGTCTAACCAAATAAAGGTTCTCGGCGACGCCACATGTGCTACTTTTCATGGTTTACAAATATAAAGTTTTGTACTCGGCACTTTAATTCAAGGTAATCAAATAAGAGAGACTTAATTTTTTTATTATCAATATTTTTTTAAGTATCAATCAAACTCAAATTGACTCACTAATAATATTTCAATGTCCCAAATGAATGGTGTCGTGGTGTAGTTGGTTATCATGTTAGTCTCACACACTGAAAGTTTCCGGTTCAAGTCTGGATGAGGCCACTCAAATAAATGGTATCACGGTGTAGTTGGTTATCACGTCAGTCTAACACAATGAAGGTCTCCGGTTCGAGTTCGGGTGATGCCACACATGCTTATTCTCAAACTTTAGTCAAATAAAACTTTGTGCTCAATACTTTAACTCAAAATATTGGTTTAAGAGAGGCTTAATCTTTTTATTATCAATATTTTTGTAGTATCAGTTGAACTTAAATTAAGTTATAAATAAAATTTTAATAACTCAATTGAAGGGTGTCGTATTGTATTTGGTTATCATATGATTCTAACACATTGAAGGTCTTTGGTTTACACTGGGTAATGGCACACCAGCCTCTTCTCAAGGTTTACATAAATGAAGTTTTGTGTTCCGTAGTTTAAATCAAAATAATAGGATAAAAGAGCTTTATTTTTTTTATTTTTAATATTTTTTAGAGCATATGTCAAACCCAAATGAGTCAATAATAAAATTTTAATAACCTTAATCGATGATGTCGTGGTGTAGTTGGTTATTGCGTAAATCTAACACACTAAGGTCTCCAATTTGGGTCCCTAAGACATCACACTTGCTTATTCTCAATGCTTTGCACAAGTAAACTTTTGATCTTGGAATTTTAATTCAAAATAATTGGATAGGGGTGTTTATTGCTTAATTTTCAATTTTTTTTAGAGCATTAGTCAAACATAAATTGAGTCACTAATGAAACTTTAATGACCCAAATGAATAGTGTCATGGTGTAGTTGGCTATCACGTTAGTAATATACTAAGGTGCTTGGTTTGTGGCTAGGCAATGCGACACCTACCTCTTCTCAAGTTTTGCATGATAAAATTTTGAGTTTGGCACTTTAATTCAAAATAATAGGATAAAAGAGTCTTCATTTTTTTATTATCAGTTTTTTTAGAGTATTAGTTGAACTCAAATTGAGTCACTAATAATATTTCAATACTTAAATGAATGGCATCATGGTATAGTTGGTTATCATGTCAGACTAACATACTGAAGGTCTCCTCTTTAAGTCCTGGTGATGCCACTTCCAACCTACTTTCATATTTTACACAAATAGAATTTTGTGCTTAGCACTTCGACTCAAAATAATGCATTAAAAGAGGCTTAATTTTTTTATTATCAATATATTTTTATAGAATCGTTTGTACAATAAATTGTATCACTAATAAAATTTTAATGACCCAAATCAAAGGTGCCTTGGTGTAGTTGGTTATCATGTCACTCCCATGAAATCAAGGTTTACACATAATGACTTAAATAAAATTTGGTCCTTGGTACTTTAATTCATTATAATGGAGATAGAGAGGTTTAATTTTTTTTACTACCAATATTTTTTCTAGTACTAGTCAAATCCAAATTGAGCCACTAATAAAATTTTAAAAACCAAAATTGAATGTGTTGTAGGGTAGTTTGTAACCATTTCAGTCTAACAAAACAAAGGTTCTCGGGCGACAACATATTTGCTACTTCCCAAGGTTTACATATAAAATTTTGTGCTTGACACTTTAATTCAAAATAATCAGATAACAGAGGCTTAGTTTCTTCATTATCAATATTTTTTAGAGTATCAGTCGTACACAAATTGAGTCTCTAATAATATTTCAGTACCCCAAATGAATGGTGTCGCGGCATAGTTGGTAATCATGTCATGCTCAAAAACCGAAGGTCTCTGGTTTGAGTCCGGACGATGCCATACCTACCTATTCTCATGTAATGCATAAAAAAAATTTTGTCCTAGGCACATCAAGTCAAAATAATGGGTTAAGAGAGGCTTAATCTTTTATTATCAATTTTCTATAGTATCAGTCAAACGCAATTTAAGTTACTAACAAAATTTTAATGACCCAAATCAATGGTGTCATGGTGTTGTTAGTTATCATGATTGTCTAATACACTAATGGTCTCCGGTTTGAGTCCAGGCAATGCCATAGATGCCTATTCCCTAGCTTTACTCAAATAAAGCTTTGACCTCAGCACTTTAACTCGAAATAATGGGTTAAGAAATGCTTAATCTTTTTTTTTTGTCAATATGCTTTTATTCTATCAGTTGAACTCAAATTAGGATACTAAAAAAATTTTAATGACCCAAATGAAGGGTGTGGTGTTGTATTTGGTTATCACGTGATTCTAACACATTGAGGGTCTTTGGTTTTCATCTGGATAATGCTACACTGGCCTCTTCTCAAGGTTTCCACAATCAAATTTTGTGATCCGTAGTTTAACTCAAAATATTAGGATAAAAGAGGTTTGCTTTTCTTAATTTTAATATTTCCAAGAGTGTATGTCAAACCCAAATTGAGTCAATAATATAATTTTAATAACCTTAATCAATGATGTTGTGGTGTAGTTGATTATTACGTCAATCTAACTTATGAAGGTCACCAAATTCAGTCCTGATGATGTCACGCTTGCCTATTCTCAATGCTTTTCACAAATAAATTTTTGTTCTTGGCATTTTAATTCAAAATAATTTGATGGGGTGTTTAATGTTCAATTATCAATTTTTTTTTTAGAGTATGAGTCAAACCTAAATTGAGTCAGTAGTGAAACTTTAATGACCCAAATGTAAGATGTCAAGGGGTAGTTGGCTATCAAGTTAGCCTAATACACTAAAGGTGTTTGGTTTTGTGGCCAGGCAATGCCACACTTGCCTCTTCTCTAGTTTTGTACAAATAAAAATTTGAATTCGCCGCATTAATTCAAAATAATAGGACAAAATAATTTTTAAATTTTTTATTATAAATATTTTTTAGAGCATCAGTTGAACTCAAATTGATTCACAAATAATATTTCAATGATGCAAATGGATAGTGTCACGGTGTGATTGTTATCACGTCAATCTAACACACTGAAGGTCTTCGGTTTGAGTCTGGATGATGCCACTTCTGGCCTATTCTCAAACTTTGCACAAATAAAATTTTGTGCTCAGCACTTTGACTTAAAATAATGCATTAAGAGATGCTTAATTTTTTTATTATAAATATTTTTTATAGAATCAGTTGGACTATAAATTGAGTCACTAAAAAAATTTTAATATCCCAAATCAAAGGTGCCCTAGGGTAGTTGGTTATCACTTCACTCTCAAGTAATCATGACCTCGAGTTCGAGTCAAAGTATTATCGCACTTGCCTATTCTCAAGTTTTATGCAAATAAAAATTTGTCCTCGGCATTTTCATTCAACATAATGGATTAAGAGAGGTTAAATTTTTTTGTTATCAATATTTTTTCTAGTAATAGTCAAACACAAATTGAGCCACCAATAAAATTTTAGAAACAAAAATCAAATGTGTTTGGGGTAGTTGGTAACCATATCAGTCTTATAAATTAAGGGATCCCAGGTAACACCACATATGCCACTTCTCAAGGTTTACTCATAAATTTTTGCACTGGGCGCTTTAATTCAAAATAATCTGATAAGAGAGGGTTAATTATTTTTTTATCAATATATTTTATAGTATCAGTCGAACTCAAATTGAGTCACTAATAATATTTCAATGACCCAAATGAATGGTGTTGTTGTCTCGTCAGTTATCATGTCAGTCCCACCTGTTGAAGGTCTTCGATGCGAGTCCAAACGACGCCGCGCCTACCTATTCTCATGTTATGCATGACTAAAATTTTTTCTTTGGCATCTCAAGTCAAAATAATGGGATAAGAGAGGCTTAATTTTTTATTATCAATTTTTTATAGCATCCGTCAAACCCAAATTGAGTCACTAATAATATTTTAGTGACCCAAATCAAAGGTGTTGTGGTCTAGTTGGCTATCACATCCATTTAGCATTCAGGAGATGCCACACGAGCTTCAACTCATGATTCGCATAGATAATATTTTCTATTTAGCACTTTAATTTGAAATAATGTACCAGTCAAACCAAATATAAGTTACTAACAAAATTTTAATGAACCAAATCATTGGTGTTGCAGTGTAGTTGGTTATCACGTAAGTCTAACATGCAAAAGTTATCCAATTCGAGTACCAGTGATGCCACACATGCCTATTCTCAAATTTTGTTCAAATAAAGCTTTGTGCTAAGCACTTAAACTCGAAATAATGGATTAAGTGAGGCTTAATCTTGTTACTATAAATTTGTTTTTATAGTTCAGTTGAACTCAAATTGAGTGACTAATAATATTTTAATGACCCAAATGAAGGGTGTTATGTTGTACTTGGTTATCACATGATTTTAACACACTGAAGGTCATTGGTTTACAGCTAGGTGATGCCATACTAGCCTCTTCTGAAGGTTTGCTCAAATGAAATTTTGTGTTCCATACTTTAATTCAAAATAATAGGACAAAATAGCTTGATTTTTTTACTTTTAATATTTCATAAAGTATATGTCAAACTCTAATTGAATCAATAATAAAATTTTAATAACCTTAATCAATGATGTCGTGGTGTAGTTGATTATTATGTCAATCTAACATACTCAAGGTCTCCAGTTTGAGTCCCAACAATGTCACCCTTGCTTATTCTCAATGCTTTGCACAAATAAGTTTTTGTTCTCAGCATTTTAAATCAAAATAATTGGATAGGGGGGTTTAATATTTAATTATCAATTTCTTCTAGAGTATGAGTTAAACCAAAATTGTGTCACTAATGAAAATTTAATAACCCAAATGAATGGTGTCATGGTTTAGTTGGCGATCACGTTAGTCTAATACACTAAAGGTGTTTAGCTTGTGGCCAGGCAATGCCACACTTGCCTCATCTCAAGTTTTGTATTGATAAAATTTTGAGTTTTGCTTCTTAATTGAAAATAATAGGACAAAAGAGACTTAATTTTTTTTATTATCAACAATTTTTATAATATCAGTCAAAGCCAATTGAGTTTTGCAAAAATAAAATTGAGTTATGCAATATTTTTTATAATATCAGTCCGAACGATGCCACACCTACCAATTATCATGTTATGCACAAATAAAATATTGTCCTAGAAACTTCAAGTCGAAATAATGGTTTAAGTGCGGTTTAATTTTTTATTATCAATTTTTTATAGTATTAGTCGAACCCAAATTGAGTCAATAATAATATTTTAGTGACCTAAATCAAAGGTGTTGTGGTGTCATTGGTTATCACATCCTCCTAACAAATCGATGATCTTCGGTTAAAGTCTGAGAGATGCCATACCAGCTTCAACTCATGATTTGCACCAATAAAATTTCCTGTTCAGCACTTTATTCCAAAATAATAGGATAAAAAAGGCTTAACTTTCTTATTTCCAATATTTTTTGGAGTACTGGTCAAACCCAATTTGTGTTACTAACAAAATTTTGATGACCCAAATCAATGGTATTGTCGTGTAGTTGGTTGTCACGTCAGTCTAAGACACTGACGGTCTGCAGTTTGAGTTCGAGCGAAGCCACACTTGCCAATTCTCAAACTTAAATAAAGCTTTGTGCTCAATATGTTAACTCCATGTAATGGGTTAAGAGAGGCATAATCCTTTTACTATCAATATATTTTTATAGTATCAGTTGAACTCAGTTGAGTTACCAATAAAATTTTAATGTCGCAAATGAAGGGTGTCATGTTGTATTTGGCTATCACGTGATACTAACACACTGAAAGTTTTCGGTTTGCATTTGGACGATGCAACACTGACCTCTTCTCAAGGTTTGTACAAATAGAATTTTGTGTTCCGTAGTTTAATTCAAAATAATAGGATAAAAGAGGTTTGATTTTTTATTTTTCAACATTTCATAGGGTATATGCGAAACCCAAATTGAGTTAATAATAAAATTTTAATAATGATATCATGGTGTAGTTGGTTATCACATCAATTTAACACACTGAAGGTCTCCAAATTGAGTCCCAATGTGTATCTCTTGCTTATTCTTAATGCTTTGGACAAATAAATTTTTCTTCTCTGTATTTTAATTCAAAATAATGGGATAGGAGGGGTTTAATGTTTAATTATCAATTTTTTAGAGTATGAGTAAAACCTAAATTGAGTCACTAATAAAACTTTAATTACCCAATTGAATGGTGTCATGGTGTAGTAGGCGATCACATTAGTCTAATAGACTAAAGGTGTTTGGTTTGTGGCCAGGCAATGCCAAACCTGCCTCTTCTCTAGCTTTGTACAGGTAAGATTTTGAATTCGGCTCTTTTATACAAAATATTAGGATAAAAGAGTCTTAATTTTTTTACTATCAATATTTTCTAGAGTATTCAGCTAAGCCCTAATTGAGTTACTAGTAATATTTCACTGACCCAAATGAATGGTGTCGTCAAGTAGCCCATTATCATGTCAGTTTAACACACTAAAGGTCTTTGGTTCGAGTCGGGTGCTGCCACTTCAGGTCTATTCACAAACTTTTAATAAATAAGATTTTGTGCTCAGCACTTTAACTCAAAATAATGTGTTACGAGAGGCTTAATATTTTTATCAATATTTTTTTTAGAATAGTTGAACTACAAATTGAGTCACAAATAAAACTTTAATGACACAAATGAAAGGTGCCATGGTGTAGTTGGTTATCACGTCACTCTCACGCAGTCAAGGTCACTAGTTCGAGTCAATGTGCCGCCACACTTGCCTATTCTCATGTTTTACACAAATAAAATATTGTGTCGATATAATGGATTAAGAAAGGTTTAATTGTTTTTATTATCAATATTTTTTTTAGTATCAATCAAATGCAAATTGAGCCACTAATAAAATTTTAAAAACCAAAATCGAATGTGTCATGGGGTAGTGGTTACCATTTGAGTCTAAGAAAATATAGGTTCCTAGTCAACAACACAAGTGCCACTTCTCAACGTTTACAAATATAAAATTTTGTTCTCGGCACATTATTTCAAAACAATCGGATAAGAGAGACTAAATTTTTTTATTATCAATATTTTTTAGAGTATTAGTCGATCTCAAATTGAGTCACTAATGATATTTCAATGACCCAAATGGATGGTGCCATGGTGTAGTTGGTTATCACGTCTGTCTCACACATTAAAGGTCTATAGTTCGAGTTCGGACGACATCACACCTACCTATTCTCATCTTAAGCACAAATAAAATTTTGTCCTTGCCACTTTAAGTCAAAGTAATCGGTTACAAGGGACTTAATTTTTTATTATTAATCTTTTTATTGGGTGATTACTACACATGCCTGTTCTCAAATCTTACTCAAATAATGCTTTGTGCTCCACACTTCAACTCGAAATAATGGGTTAAAAGAAGCTTAATCTGTTTATTATCAATATGTTTTTATAGTATTAGTTAAACTCAACTTGGGTTACTAATAAAATTTTAAGGACCCAAATGAAGGGTGACTTGTTGTATTTGGTTATCACGTGATTCTAACACACTGAAGGTCAAGTTAGCATCTAGGCAAAGACACACCGGCATCTTCTTAAGGTTTGCACAAATGAAATTTTGTGTTCCATAGTTTATTTCAAAATAATAGGATAAAAGTGGTTTGATATATATTTTTTTAATTATTCTTAGAGTATACGTCAAACCCAAATTGAGTCAATTATAAAGTTTTAATAACCTTAATCAATGATGTCGCGGTGTAGTTGGTTATAACATCAATGTAGCACACCATAGGTCTCCAAATTGAGTCCTGACGATGTCACACTTGCTTATTCTCAATGCTTTGTGCAAATAATTTTTTCTTCTCGACATTTTAATTTAAAATAATTTGATAGGATCGGTTTATTGTTTAATTATCAATTTTTTTAGAGTATTAGTCAAACCTAAATTATGTCACTAATGGAATATTAATGACCTAAATGAATGGTGTCATAGTGTAGCTAGCTATCACGTTGGTCTGATACACTAAAGGTATTTAGTTTATGGCTAGGCAATGCCACACTTGAGTCTTCTCAAGTTTTGTACAAATAAAATTTTGAGTTCAGCACATTAATTCAAAATAATAGGATAAAAGAGTCTTATTTTTTTTATTATCAATATTTTTTAAAGTATCAGTCGAACTTTAATGGAGTCACTAATAATATTTCAATGACCCAAATAAAATGTGTCTTGATGTAGCTGGTTATCACGTTAGTCTAATACACTGAAGGTCTCCAATTTGAGTTTGGGCGATGCCACTTCCATCCTATTCACATTACACAAATAAAATTTTGTGCTCTGTAATTTGACATAAAATAATGCGTTAAGAGAAGTTTAATTTTTTTATCAATATTTCTTAAAGAATTAGTTGAACTATAAATTGGGTCACTAATAAAAAGAGCTATGATGGAGAGAGTTCAAGGTAAGTTATGCCATTTAGTTTATATGTGTAACTAAGTTTATAATCTTAATATAACTAATTGTTTTTTTTTTTATTTATTGTAGTGAAATTCACTTGGGATGAGATCGAGGAGAATAACATAAGAAGAATTTTTTAACAAAAAATGTGGTCATCAAATCCAATGGGTGTTAAATCATGTAAAGACTAGTCGAAGGAAGCCAAACTACGTCACTGAAGAAAATTGGCTTAGGATTACGAAATTTTGGGAATCTGATGAGCACAATGAAGGAGTGAGCAGAACAAGAAGAATTGATCTTATAATTCTGAAAAATCAACTGCCACATATGCGAGAGGCTTAATCAATATAGATAAGTATAGAAATAGATTAGTAATTTTGTTAAAACACTAATTTTTTAATTTAATTCAATTATTTTTTAACTATTTAATAGATGTTCTAACAGTGTTTTTCTTAGGCCAAGGTAATGGGAACCGAGCCATCATTTGTAGACACTTCACGTGGACATTCCAAAAGAAAGACAAGACGTGGAGTGGGGAGAGAGTTAGTGTAGTTAAGGTATGTAATTTCAAAAATTCCAATTGTTTTATTGACACTTTCAATGTTGATTTGAACATATTGTGCTGAATCTACCATAACAACGTTGAAAAATAAATTTATCAGGTTAGTCACTCTCAAGTATCTTTTCACTGCCTAAATTGATTCTTTGATTCCTAATATGTGCTCTTCTATTTGATCATTATTAATTAAATTTTGGGGATGGATAATGTCTTTGCAATCTAAACAGAAGTATGCCTAATTTCTATTCCATAAGTCTCTTAAATTTGGAATGTATGATAGATATATTATTTTTTGTGTCTTATTGTTAACTATCAATTTCTTAATGATGAATGAAATTTTGTATTTTGATTTTCTTTGTTGGATATTTTGTTATATTGTTAAACTATCAATGGGCACTTTGATTTCTTTATTGGATAGTTTATTGTATTGTTATTTTAATTTTCTTCTAATTTTCCTAATGACAGTGTAGGAGAAATATGATGAGCTTTTATAAAGGAATTCGAGTGGTTGTGATGATGTTGACTTATCTGAGTCATTTATTGATAGTATGGCTCTATGGCTCATGGCAACTGGTGGAGTAAAATGGGGAAGAGTACTTGGGATGGGTTCTTTGAGTAGGACTTGCAAAATTACTAGTCCATCTTCTTTCACCCCGCTAGCAGTAAAGATAGAAATAATGCAATTGACCCAAAAGGTGAACTACTTGAAGGGCTTACTAGCATAAAGAGATAACGAACTTAAAGAGGTATGGGCACAGTAGAGGCAAAAAGACAATGAATTTGAAGACTTATCTGCACAACAAAGGTAAAGAGATAACGAACATCAAGAGGTACGCACATAGTAGAGGCTCATCTTGCAGTATCTTCGGTTAGACCCCACTTTAAGTCACATTCTCCCTTCTCTAACTCCTCATAATGATGCTCATGATGGCGATGGTGATGATAATAATGATGATATATTTGATGATAATGATGATGATGGTGCTTCTTAAGATTGTTTATTGTTATTTGATGATTACATTTGAACATGACTCTTGACATTGTTAAAATATTAGATGTTGTTGAATTATTAGGTGATTAATGCTGTTAGATGGTTAGTTGCATGGATAAGTAGAGATAGGAGAAATTTGATGTTGATGGCTATTGGATGGTTAGTTGATGATGTTGTTGGATGAGCAAAGACAGAAATAGGGCATATAGGGAGAAATGGTGAAAAAATGCCACTAAGATTGATTCTTGGCACAAAAGTTCCAGATTCGTCACTGATTTTCAACTTCGTCGCAAAATTCGTTGCTAAACTTTTCTAGATTTGTTGCTAAATTTTGGATTCGTCGCTAAGTTGGCCACAAAACTTTATTCACAAAATTCGTCACAAAATGTTTGTTGCTAATTTTGTTGATAAATTGGTGACAAATTTTGTGACAAAAATAGTTGGTTGCAAATTTTGCAACCAACCATATTTCATTACAAAATTTGCGATGAAAAGCAACTGGTCGTAAATTCTGTGACAAAATATAGTTCATCACAGAATTTGTTTCTAAATGTTCATCTCAAATTCTGTTATGCAAATGGTTTGTCATTAATTTTGCAACAAAAATTTTTTGCCACAAAATTTGTCGCTAATTTGTGACGAAAAAATTATTCGTGACTAATATTAGAGATGAATTTTGCGATGGAAAAAGGTTCGTCACAAATTTTGCAACGAATTCTCTGCAATTTTGTCGCTAATATTTGTGACAAGTTTTTAGCGATGAAATTATGTTCATCACTAACTTCATTGCAAATACATTTAGAGATGAACGTTTCACTGATGTTCGTAGCAAACTTTGTCGTAAAAATGCTATTTTTTTGTAGTGATGGGTTAAGAGAGGTATAAACTGTTTATTATCAATATGTTTTTATAGCATATTTGAACTCAAATTGGGTTACTAATAAAATTTTAATGACCCAAATGAAGGGTGTCATGTTGTATTTGTTTATCATTTGATTCTAATACAATGACGGCCTTCGGTTTGCATTAAGGCGATGCTACACCAGCCTCTTCTCAAGGTTTACACAAATGAAATTTTGTATTCTGTAGTTTAATTCAAAGTAATAGGATAAAAGAGGTTTGATTTTTTTATTATTAATATTTCCTAGAGTATATGTCAAACCCAAATTGAGTTAACAATAAAAATTCAATAACTGTGATAATTGATGTTGAGGTGTTATAACATTAATCTAATGACTAAAGGTCAGGGAATTGAGTCCCAACACCGTCACGCTTATTCTCAATGCTTTGCATAAAACAAATTTTTGTTCTCAGCATTTTAATTCAAGAAAATTGGATAGGACAGGCTTAATGTTTAATTATCAGATTTTCTTAGAGTATGAGTCAAACATAAATTGAGTCACAAATGAAACTTTAATGACCCAAAGGAATGGTGTCATGGTGTAATTGGCTATCAAGTTAGTCTAATACACTAAAGGGGTTTGGTTTGTGACCAGGCAACCCCATACCTGCCTCTTCTCGAGTTTTGCACAGAAAAAATTTTGAGTTTGGAACTTTAATTCTAAATAATAGGATAAAAGAGTCTTAATTTTTTTATTATCAATATTTTGTAGAGTATTAATCGAACTCAAATTGAGTCACTAATAATATTTCAATGACCTAAATGAATGGTGTCATGATGTAGTTGGTTATCACATCACTCTAACACACTGAAGGTCTTTGGTTCGAGTACGGGCGACTCCACTTCTGGCCTATTCTCAAAATTTACACAAACAAATTTTTTTGCTTAGCACTTTGAATCAAAATAATACGTTTAGAGAGGCATAATTTTTCTATGATCAACATTTTTTATAGAATCAGTTGAACTATAGATTGAGTCCCTAATAAAACTTTAATGACCCAAATCAATGGTGCCATGGGGTAGCTGATTATCACGTCACACTCGCGCAATCAAGGTCTCCAGTTTGAGTCAGCATGTTGCCAAACCTACCGATTCTCAAGTTTTACACAAATAAAATTTTGTCCTCGGCACTTTAATTCAATATAATGGATAATGAGAGGTTTATTTTTTTATTATCAATATTATTCTAGTATCAGTTAAATCCAAATTAAGCCACTGATAAAATTTTAAAAACCAAAATGAAATGTGTCGTGGGGTTGTTAGTTGCCATATGAGTCTAACAAAATAAAGGTTCCCAAGAGACATTACATGTGCCACTTCTTGAGCTTTACAGATATAAAATTTTGTACTCAACACTTTAATTCAAGGTAGTTGGATAAGAGAGACTTAACTTTTTTATTATTAATATTTTCTTGAGCATCAGTCAAACTCAAATTGATTCACAAATAATATTTCAATGTCTTAAATGAATGGTGTCATGGTGTATTTAGTTATCACGTCAGTCTCACACACTGAAGGTCTCTGGTTCGAGTCCGGACAACACCACACCTACCTATTCCCATGTTAAGAACAAATAAAATTTTTTCTTAGGCACTACAAGTCAAAATAATCGGTTAAGAGAGGCTAAATTTTTTATTATCAATTTTTCTTTTATGTTATCAGTCAAACACAAATTGAGCCATTAATCATATTTTAGCAACCCAAATCAAAGGTGTTGTGGTGTAGCTGGTTATCATGTTTGTCTAACACACCTAACTTGTTCGCTCTAGATGCCACACCTGGCTTAACTCATGATTCACACAAATAAAATTTTTTGTTTAGCACTTTAATTCGAAATACAAGGATAAAAGAGGCTTAACTTTTTTATTATCGAAATTTTTTGGAGTACCAATCAAACCCAATTTTAGTTACTAACAAAAGTTTTAATGACCAAATCAATAGTGTTGTGGTGTAGTTGGTTATCACGTTAGTATAACCCACTAAAGGTCTTCGGTTTGAGTCTGGGCAACGCCGCTTCAAGCCTATTCTCAAACTTTACATAAATAAAATTTTGTGCTCAGTACTTTGACTCAAAATAATGCATTAAGAGAGGCTTAATTTTTTTATTATCAATATTTTTTATAGATTCAATTGAACTATAAATTGAGTCACTAATAAAACTTTAATGGCCCAAATCAATAGTGTCATGGTGTTGTTGGTTATCATATCATTGTCATGCAATTAAGGTCTCTAGTTCGAGTTAGTGTGCCGCTACACTTGCCTATTCTCAAGTTTTACATGAATAAAATTTTGTCCACTTTAATTTAATATAATAGATTAAGAGAGGTTTAATCCTTTTATTATTAATATGTTTATAATGTATTAGTTGAACTCAAATTGGGTTACTAATAAAATTTTAATGAGCCAAATGAAGGGTGTCGCATTATATTTCTTATCACGTGATGCTAACACACTGAAGGTCTTCAGTTTGTACCAGGGCAATGCCACATAGGCCCCTTTTTAAGGTTTGCACAAATGAAATTTTGTGCTCTATAGTTTAATCCAAAATAATAGCATAAAAGTGGTTTTATTTTTTTAGTATTAATTTTCTTAAAGTATATATCAAACTCAAATTGTGTCAATAGTAAAATTTTAATAACCTTAATCAATGTTGTCGAATTGTTGTTGGTTATGATGACTATCAAACACACTAAAGGTCTGCAAATTAAGTCACGATGACATCACACTTGCTTATTCTCAATGCCTTGAACAAATAATTTTTTTTCTCAACACTTTAATCAAAATAATTAGGCAGGAGGGCTTTAATGTTTAATTATGAATTTTTCTTAGAGTAAGAATCAAACCTAAATTGAGTCACTAATGAAACTTTAATCACCCAAATGAATGGTGTCATGGGGTTGTTGGCTATCAAGTTAGTCTAATATACTATAGGTGTTTAGTTTCTACCTAGGCAATGCCATACCTACTCTTCTTGAGTTTTGTATAGATAAAATTTTGAGTATGGCACTTTAATTCAAAATAATTGGATGGAGGAGTCATAATTTTTTATTATCAATATTTCATAGAGTATCTATCTAACTCAAGTTGTCTCACTTATAATATTTCAATGACCCAAATGAATGGTGTCATGATGTAGTTGGTAATCACGACAATCTAACACACTAAACAAATAAAATTTTGTTCTCAGCACATTGACTCAAAATAATGCAATAAAAGAGGCTATCATGTCCGTGCGACACCCAAAGCTTTACACGAATAAGATTTTGTCCTCAGCACTTTAATTCAATATAATGGATTAAGGGAGTTTTAATTTTTTTATTATCAATATTTTTTTAGTATCAATCAAATCTAAATTGAGCCACTAATAAAATTTTAAAAGCCAAAAATCAAATGTATCGTAGGGTAGTTGGTTACCAAATGAGTCTAACAAAATAATGGTTCCCGGGTGACACCACATGTGCCACTTCTCAAGGTTTACAAATATAAAATTTTGTACTCGATGCATTAATTCAAGGTAATCGGATAAGAGAAACTTAATTTTTTTTATCAATATTTATTGACTATCAGTGAAACTCAAATTGATTCACTAATAACATTTCAATGTCCCAAATGAATGGTGTCTTGGTGTAGTTAGTTATCACGTCAATCTCACACATTGAAGGTCATAGGTTCGAGTTCAAACAATGCCACACCTATTGTTTCCCATCTTATGCACAAATAAAATTTTTTGCTAGGCATTGCAAGTCAAAATAATGGGTTAAGAAAGGCTTAATTTTTTATTATCAATTTTGTTTTTTATGTTATCAATCAAACACAAATTGAGTCACTAATAATATTTTAGTGCCAAATGAAGGCTGTCATGGTGTAGTTTGTTATCACATCCATCTAACTCATCGAAGGTCTTCGGTTTGCGGTCGGTAGATGCCTCACCTGCTTCAACTCTTGGTTCACACAAATAAATTTTTTGTTTAGCACTTTAATTCAAAATACTAGGATAAAAGAGGCTTTACACTACAAAAAAATATGTTTTTAGCGACAAAAAAAATTCATTGCTCTTTAACGACAAAAACCAAAATCCATCGCTAATTAGCGACGGATTTTTTTTTCATCCCTAAATGCAACGAAATTTTTTTCGTTGCTAAATTTAGCGATGGATTATATTTTCGTCGCTAATTAGCGACAGATTTCAATTTCTGTCACTAATTAGTGATGGATTTGCTTTTTCGTCATTAAATTTAGCGACAAAAAAAAATTTATCGTTAAATTTAGCAACAAAATTTTTTTCGTTGCTAAATTTAGCGACGGAAAAAAAAATCCATCTCTAATTAGCGACGAAAACAAAATCTGTCGCTAAATTTAGTGATGAAAAAAAAATCGTTGCTAAATTTAGCGATGGCAGACAACATCCATTGCTAAATTTAGCAATGGATTTTGAATCCGTTACTATATTTAGCCACGGATTTTGTTTTCCGTTGCTAAATTCGTCGCTAAATATAATTTTAAATTTTTATTAAATATAATTTTATGTTTTTATTAAATATATATTTGTAATTTATATTTTTATGAAATTAGGGTATTGATTTTTATTAAATATAATTTTATATTTTTTAAATATAATTTTATATATCTTTTAAAGATAATTTTATAATTATATTAAATATAATTTTGTATTTTTATTAAATATAATTTTGTATTTTGTATTTTTGTTAGATTAGGGAATTATATTTTTAATGGTAAGAGTTAGGAAAAAAGTATAGAAGTAAAAAAAAAAAGTATATTGGTTAAGAGCATTTCACATAACTCTTTAAACCTAGATTCGAATTTGGGCAAAAAGCACATTTTCCACAAAAATAAAGGAACCAACAAAAGGTGGTCATGCACCGATGGGCATGGGCTGGCGGGGTGTAGGCATGGGCAGGCAAGCAGCAGGGGGCCAGGGAAGTGGTGGGCGGCGGCCGGTGGGTGGTCAGATGGGTTTTATAAATAAAAAAATTAAATGCGAAATTTAGCAACGAAAATTGAAATCCGTCGCTAAAAATAGCAACAAAAAAAATCCGTCGCTAATTAGCGATGAAAATATAATCTGTCGCTAAATTTAGCGATGAAAAGTGAAATCCATCGCTAATTAGCAACGGAAAATGAAATCCGTCGCTAATTAGCAATGAAAACAAAATCCGTCGCTACATTTAGCGATGGAAAAAAATTTTGTTGCTAAATTTAGCGACGGAAACAAAATTCGTCGCTAAATATACTTTTATATTTTTATTAAATATAATTTTATGTTTTTATTAAATATATATTTATATTTTATATTTTAAATAAATTTGGGCATTAATTTTTATTAAATATAATTTTATATTTTTATTAAATATAATTTTGTATTTTATATTTTTGTTAGATTAGGGAATTATATTTTTAATGTTGAGAGTTAGAAAAAAAGTATGGAAATAAAAAAAAAAGGGTATATCAGATAAGTTAATGTTGCATAGTGGTTAAGAGCATTTCAGATAACTCTTTAAACCCATGTTCGAATCTAGGCAAAAGCGCATTTTCTGTAAAAAAAAAAATAAAGCAGCAAAAGGTGGTCATGCGCGGGCGGGCAAGGGCTGGCAGGGTATGGGCATGAGTGGGCAAGCAGTAGGGGGTGGGTGGGCGGACGGGTTCTACAAATAAAAAAATTAAATGCGAAATTTGGCGACGGAAATCAAAATTCATCGCTAAATTTAGCGATGGATTTGGATTCGTCGCTAAATTAGCGACGAAAACCATTTCCGTCTCTAAATTTAGCGACGAAACCCTAAATCCGTTGTTAAATTTTTGCGACGCATTATTATCAACGAAAATTTTTTCATCGCTAAAAGTTTTAGCGACGAATTTTTCTAAAATTTTCGTCGCTAAATCCGTCGCTAAACCCTTTTTTTTGTAGTGTTAACTTTTTTATTGTCAAAATTTTTTGGATGACCAGTCGAACCCAATTTCAGTTACTAAAAAAAATTTTAATGATCCAAATCAACGGTGTCGTGGTGTAGTTGGTTATCACATCAGTCTAACACACTGAAGGTCTTCGGTTCAAGTCCGGGCGACGCCACCCTTGCCTATTCTCAAACTTTACTCAAATAAAGCTTTATGCTCTGCACTTTAACCTGAGATAATTCATTAAGAGAGGCTTAATCTTTTCATTATCAATTTGCTTTTATAAAATTAGTTAAACTCAAATTGGGTTATGAATAAAATTTTAATGACCCAAATGAAGGGTGTCATGTTGTCTTTGTTGATCACGTGCTTCTAACACACTGAAGGTCTTTGGTTTGCATCAGGGTGATGCTACACTAGCCTCTCCTCAAGGTTTACACAAATGAAATTTTGTGTAGCTTAGTTTAATTCAAAATAATAGGATAAAAGAGGATTAATTTTTTTATTATTAATATTTCTTAGAGTATATGTCAAACCCAATAGAGTCAATAATAAAATTTTAATAACCCTAATCAATGATGTCGAGGTGTAATTGGTTATCACGTTAATCTAACATACCAAGGGTCAGCAAATTGAGTTCTGATGACGTCACACTTGCTTGTTCTCAATGCTTTGCACAAATAAATTTTTGTTCTCGGCATTTTAATTCTAAAAAATTGAATAGTGGGGGTTTAATGTTTAATTATCAATCTTTTTATAGTACAAGTTAAACCTAAAATGAGTCACTAATGAAACCTTAATGACCCAAATGAATGGTGTCATGGTGTAGTTTGCAAGTTAATCTAATACACTAAAGGTGTTTGGTTTGTGACCAGGCAATGCCATACCTACCTCTTCTCGAGTATTGTACAGATAAAATTTTGAGTTAGGCATTTTAATTCAGAATAATGGGATAAAAGAGTCTTAATTTTTTTATCATCAATATTTTGTAAAGTATGATTCGAACTCAAATTGAGTCACTAATAATATTTTAATGACCTAAATGAATGGTGGTGTGGCGTAGTTGGTTATCACATTAGTGTAACATGCCGAAATACTTCAGCTCAAGTCTGGGAGATGCCACTTTAGGCCTATTCTCAAACTTTTCACAAATAAAATTTTGTGCTCAGCACTTTGACTCAAAATAATGCGTTAAGAGTGGCTTAATTTTTTTTTTTATCAATACAACAACAACAACAACAACAATCTAGATCTTTTATCCCAAAATTTGGGGTCGGCCATATGTGAAACAAAAAAAAGATTTAATTTGTATAGATTCTCCTACACCACTTATTCCTATCTAAGACTATCTCCTCAACTAAATCTATATCTATTATATCTCTACGAATACATTGCATCCAAGTTTTTAATGGCATACCTCTACGTTTTATTAAATCTCTTATTTTTAAGTTTTCGGGCTTACTAACGGTGTGTCCTTAGGTTTTTTATGCACATGCCTAAACCACCTTAGTCTGTACTCTCTTATCTTATCTATAATTAAACTAATTACCAACTTATTGCGTATCTCATCGTTTCTGACCTTATCTTTTTTAGTTTTGTCACACATCCATCTAAGCATTCTCATCTCAGCAACAACCATTTTTGCTCTTGTTGCTGTTTAATGGCCCATTACTCAGTGCTATATAATAATGCAGGTCTTACTACGATTATATAGAATTTTCTCTTTAAGAGTAATGGCATCATGTGATCACAGAAGACTCCGGATGCCTTTTGTCATTTCATCCAACCCGCTTGAATTCTATTGTTCACATCCCCATCAATACTGTCATTGCTTTGAATGACAAAACCAAGATATCTAAATCATTCACTTTTTGGGACATCTTTTCCTTCTAATCTAATTATTTCTTCGTTATCCTGATGGTTGCCACTAAACTTACAATTCATATACTCAGTTTTGGACCTACTTAATCTAAATCCTCTGGATTTCAACGTGGTCCTCCATTACTCTAATTTAGTATCGATACGATCTGTAGTTTTATCAACTAAAACTATATTATCTACCATGGTATTTCATCTTGGATATTTTTTGTGATTTCATCTATCACTATTGCAAATAGTATAGAACTCATTGTTGAATCTTGATGGAGCCCAATGTTGATAGGGAAGTTATCACTCAGAGCCCCGTAAGTTTTTACGTTGGTTATAGCTCCTTCATACATATCCTTAATAAGGTTAACGTATTTCAGTGAGATCCCTTTCTTCATCAGTGCCCACCACAATACGTCCCTAGGGACCCTATCATATGCTCTTTCGAGGTCAATGAATACCATATGTAAGTCTCTCTTCTGCACTCTAAATGTCTCCATCAATTGTCTTAGCAAGTAGATTATTTAGGTGGTGGGTCATCCTAGCATAAATCTAAATTGGTTCTAAGACACACTTATCTTCTGTCTCAATCTATGCTCTATCATTCTCTATGATAAGTTTATTGTATGGCTCATAAGTTTAATTCTGCTATAGTTGGAACAATCTTATATATCCTCCTTATTCTTATACAGTGGAACAAGTATACTCACTCTCTATGTTTAGGGCATTTTTTTGTTTGCCAAAGTTTATTAAAAAGAACCGTTAACATTACTATGCCGAATTCATCCAAACATTTTCACATCTCAATAGGGATGCCATCAAGTCCTATGGCTTTGTTATTTTTCATTCTTTTTATGGCCTCCTTTATTTTATGGGGATGAATCTTATGTTTAAAGTCTCTATCAATCTCGGCTATAGGTATCACGATATTTTCTATAGCTATTGTATTCTCAACATTAAACAAATTTTCAATATATTCTCTCTACCGCTTTCTTATGTTTTCGTTCTTTACTAGTATACTATTGGTTTCATTTTTAATACATTTATCCTCCTTTAGATCTTTTCCCTTCCTTTCCCTTAATTTGGCAATACTATAGATCTGTCTTTCCCCATCTCGAGTATCCATCCTCTTGTATAATTCGTTATACATCTTTTTCTTTGATTCATGGATAATTTTTTTATATCTTTTTTTGTATTTTTATATTTTTCATAGGTCTTGCTACTACTATCACTTTTAAGGTTCTTATAGCACTCTCTTTTGATTCGGATAACAGTTTGTATTTTCTCGTTTCACCACCAAGACTCCTTGCTGACTAGAGCCCCGCCCTTAGATACTCCAAAGACCTCCCGACCAATGTTCTTAATATTATTAGACATCTCTTTCCATATTATTTCTGAATCATCATTAGCAGACTAATTTGTTACTCTAATTACTTTGTCCCTGAAAGCCGTCACTGTTTCCCCTTTTAAGTTTCGCAACTTAATTCTTGGCTCCATATATAATTGACATTGTTTTTATCATTTAGGTACTCGTATGTCTAAAACTAAAAGTTTATGTTGAGTCACTACACTCTCACCTAGTATAACCTTATAATCCTTATAGGTCGTTCTATCATCTCTCTTGGTAGGAAATAAATCTATCTGGCTAGCATTTGACCCACTTCTATAGGTAACAATGTGCAACTCTTTTTTCTTGAAGAAGGTGTTTACAAGTGCCAAATCGAATGCTACAGCGAACTCTAAAATGGTATTTCCCACTTCATTCCTACTGTCGAAACCAAAGTTTCCATATACGCTTTCGAATCTCTCATTCTTCTCTCCTACATGTTTATTTAAGTTTCCTCCTATAAATAGATTCTCTCCACTTGGTATGGCTTGTATAAATTCATCTAAATCTTCCCAAAATTGCTTTTTACTAATTGCATCTACACATTAACTATATTAATTACATTTTCTCCATTTACTAACTTTACAAGCATAATTCTATCTCCATTCCTTTTTATCTCTACTACATCCCCTAGTAAATCTTTATATACGATTACTCCTACCCCATTTTTGGTTCTATCCTTATCTGTGTACCAAAGTTTATGCCCATAAGCCTCTATTAGTTTAGCCTTCTCTTCCACCCACTTGGTTTCTTGGAGACACATGATATAATTTTTTTATTATCAATATTTTTTATAAAATTAGTTGAACTATAAATTGAGTTAAAAATAAAAATTTAATGACCCAAATCAATGGTGCCATGGTGTAGTTGGTTATCACATCACTCTCACACACTGATGGTCTTCGGTTTGAGTCCAAACAATGCCATATCTACTGAATTCCATGTTATGCACAAATAAAACTTTGTCATAGGCACTACAAGTCAAAAAATTGGGTTAAGAGAGGCTTAATGTTTTATTATCAATTTTTTTTTTATGTTAACAGGGAAACGCATATTGAGTTACTAATAATATTTTAGTGACCCAAATCAAAGGTCTTGTGGTGTAGTTGGTTATAACGTCCATCTAACATATTGAAGCTCTTCGGTTTGTGTTGGGAGATACCACACCTACTTCAACTCTTGATTCGCACAAATAAATTTTTTTTGTTTAGCACTTTAATTCAAAATACTAGGATAAGAGTGGCTTAACATTTTTATTATCAAAAATTTTTTGTAAACCTGATTTGAGTTATTAACAAAAATTTTAATGAGCCAAATCAATGGTGTTGTGGTGTAGTTGGTTGTCACATTAGTCTAACACACTGAAGGTCTCCGTTTCGAGTCCAAGCAACACCACACATGCATATTCTCAAACTTTACTTAAATAAAGCTTTATGGTCTGCACTTTAACTTGAAATAATGGGTTAAGAGAGGCTTAATCTTTTTATTATCAATATGTTTTTATTGCATTAGCTGAACTCAAATTGGGTTACTAATAAAAATTTAATGACCCAAATGAAGGGTGTCATGTTTTATTTGTTCATCATATGATTCTAACACACTAAAGGTCTTCAGTTTGCATCAGGGTGATGCCATTCCTGCCTCTTCTTAAGGTTTGCTCATACGAAATTTTGTGTTCCGTAGATTAATTCAAAATAAATGAATAAAAGAGGATTAAATTTTTTATTATTAATATTTTCTATAGTATTTTAATAACCTTAATTAATGATGTAGAGGTGTAGTTGTTTATCATGTCAATTTAACACACTTAAGGTCTATAAACTGAGTCTTGATGACATCACGCTTGCTTTCTCTCCATGCTTTGCACAAATCAATTTTTGTTCACAGCATTTTAATTCAAAACATTGGAAAGAAGGTTTTAATGTTTAATTATAAATTTTTCTCAGAGTATGAGTCAAACCAATATTGAATCACTAATGAAACCTTAATGACCCAAATGAATGGTGTCATGGTGTAGTTGGCTATCATGTTAGTCTAATATAGTAAAGGTGTTTGGTTTGTGTCCAGGCAACGCCATACCAGCCTCCTTTCGTGTCTAATTATCAATTTTTCTTAGAGTATGAGTCAAACCAGTTTTGAATCACTAATGAAACCTTAATGACCCAAATGAATGGTGTCATGGTGTACTTGGCTATCATGTTAGTCTAATACACTAAATGTGTTTGGTTTGTGGCCAAGCAATGCTATACCAGCCTCCTCTCGAGTTTTGTACAAATAATCTTTCGAGTTCAACACTTTAATTCAGAATAATAGGATAAAAGAGTATTAATTTTTTTATTATCAACACTTTGTAAGGTATGAGTCGAAGTTAAATTGAGTCACTAATTATAATTCAATGACTCAATTGAATGGCGTTATGGTGTAGTTGGTGATCATGAGAGTCTAACACACTGAAAGTCTCTGGTAAAAGTCCAAGTGATGCCACTTCCGGCCTATTCTCAAACTTTACACAAATAAAATTTTGTACTCAACACTTTGACTCAAAATAATGCGTTAAGAGAGGCTTAATTTTTTTATTATTAATATTTTTTAGAGTATTAGATGAGCTACAAATTGAGTCATAAATAAACTTTAATGACCCAAATCAATGGTGCCATGGAGTACTTGGTTATCAGGTCATTCTCAAGCAATCAAGGTCTCTATTTCCAATTAGTGTGTCACCATACTGCCTATTTTCAAGTTTTACACAAATAAAATTTTGTTCTCGGCACATTAATTTAGTATAATGGATTTAGAGAGGTTTAATTTTTTTTATCATCAACATTTTTTTCTAGTATCAATCAAATCCAAATTGGGTCACAAATAAAATTTTAGAAACCAAAATCAAACGTGTCATAGGGTAGTTGGCTACATATGAGTTTAACAAAATAAAGGTTCATGGGCAACACCACATTTGCCACTTCTCAAGGTTTACAGATATAAAGTTTTATACTTGGCACCTTAATTCAAGCTAATCGGACAAGAGAAACATAATTTTTTTATTATCAATATTTTTTTGAGTAGAAATCAAACTCAAATTTATTCACTAATAATACTTCAATATCCCAAATGAATGGTGTCATAGTGTAGTTGGTTATCACGTCAGTCTCACACGCTGAAGGTCTCTAGTTTAAATTCGAACATCGCCACACCTACCTATTCCCTTGTTATGCACAAATTAAATTTTTTCCTAGGCACTTCAAGTCAAAATAATGGATTAAGAGTGGCTTAATATGTTATTATAATTTTTTATTTGTATCACACAAACATAAATTGAGTTACTAATAATTTTTAGTGACACAAATCAAAGGTATTGTGGTGTAGTTGGATATCATGTCCGTCTAACATAATGAAGGCCTTCGATTTGTGGCTGGGAGATGCCACACCTGCTTCAACTCATAATTCGCACAAATAAAATTTTTTGTTTAGCACTTTAGTTTGAAATACTAGGATAAAAGAGGCTTAACCTTTTTATTATCAAAATTTTTTGGAGTACTAGTCGAACCCAATTTCAGTTGCTGATAAAAATTTTAAAGACCCGAATCAACGGTATCATGGTGTAGTTGGTTATCAAGTCAACCTAATACACTGAAGGTCTTCAGTTTGAGTCCAGGCGATACCACACCTGCCTATTCTCAAACTTTGCTCAAATAAAGCTTTATGCCTCACCCTTTAACTCGAAATAATTGGATAAGAGGGGCTTAATCCTTTTATTATCAATTTTGTTTTTATACTATCTGTTTAACTCAAATTAGGTTACTAATGGAACCACGTTCAAGAGGCTCTATACTAAAAATATCCGATAGCTAGCATAAGGCCTACAATTCAAAAAGTCTAATATGCTTAAACATAAATGGGCCTATATCGCCCCGATCTACCAGTGGGATATATCTCCTGGAATGGGCCATGTCGCCCCGACCCACTAAGGAGATCTGTCATTTGTGATATCATATTCGCTGTTCGACTAGCTCTCAACGAGGTCTATGCAATTCAATCCAAAAGCTCCTTCGGTAAGACTAAACGAATAACTCCTTTATTTGACTGATGACTACGAATACTTAAGGAACCAAGCGCTTCGATTCCTGAATGATAATACTTAACAGAATCTCACTTTGATTAGGTTTCCTATTTTAGTATGGGATGTATCTCTTGGATAAGGAAGGAAAACCTTGAGAATCTAATCGATCAGGAAAATAATCAATCCATATAATCAAATTTCCTGAATGATAACAATGTCAAATCTCTGACGTTTGGAATCTAAGATCTTTGGATCTCCTCACAAGGAAACTAGGGTTGTAATGCCCTGAATACACATAGCTCTCATGGCATCTCTATAAAAGCCTTCGAAACATCAAGCCAAGTAAGTCCCCCTTGACTTTACATTGACCACACGAATCACAGGGAGATCTATCCTCCCACTTTTTTCTCTTAGTCTATTTTTCATTCCTTTCGAAAACTACTCTTTCTAACTTAAGCATCAGAGTCTTCTCCGTTAAAACACCCTCCGATAATCTTTTGTAGGTTCTAAGCCTCTTCACTGAGCACTTATTCGAGTCACAAAGAGCCAGATTTGTGGGGCCAAGACCTACATATAACAAATTGGCGCACCAAAGAACCATGTCCATGGGAAACAGACTAGAGAATCTTTGTTGAATTCTCAAGATTACAAGACCGATATACCTCAAAAGCGGAGAACCAGAACTGCATCGAAGGCCACATTTGTCATGGATCGCCAAACTACTATCCCCACTGACATAGCCCTTCCTGTGTTACCTGCTTGCTCTATTGACAATCCTCATGCTCATGCTCAACCTGCTCACTCAGAGCAGGTCCTGTAACTTGTGTCATAGGAACACCCAGCCATGGCTTCTGTGCCGGTACCCTAAGAACGAGTCAGTCAACCTTAGATAAATAGGCTGGAGTCCAAGTTCTAGGACATGAGTAAACAATTGGAAGGCCTTGGTCATGCCATGAGGCCCGATGGCCAATCCTTTTTAGGAGGATCAGGACAAGCATGCTTACGAAGGTTTGTGCCTTGATTGAACCATAAACCATCGATAACATCTCGCCAGGACCTCGATGATTTGAGAAAGAAAATCAAATAACTTGTTGTAGATGAGCTCAAGCGGGTGAATACGAGAAGAAATAATTTACCCCTATATCCCTCAGCCATGTCACCTTTCGATCCAAAGATCTCATCAGAACTGGTACCTCGGGATATGCTTCTACCCTCTATGGAGAGGTACGATAGAACGACCAACCCCAATGATCACGTAGCTCATTTCGTAATAGTGATGATCTTAAGAGACATGACGGATGCCTCTATGTGTAAACATTTTCTTACCACCCTCAAGGGTAATGCACTAACATAGCTCAATTCATTTCTACTACTTAGCATCCGGAGTTTCTCCCAGCTTCCTCAGCAATTCAAAGCACACTTCGTAATTAACCGAGGAGATAAAAAGAAGCCTACCTCACTACTGTCGTTATAGTAAAAGGACGACGAGCCTTTAAGAGACTTCCTGGAAAAATTCAAGATAGATAATGAAGGTCACAATCATAGACCACTCTATTGCGTTGGTTGTGCTTCTTACTAGATTGCAATCATTTAGTATGAAGACACAATCAAAGGGATCTATCTACCCAAACGGGTTTCTGTAACCCTGTCTTATCAAAGGGATCTATCTCCCCGAATGGGCCTCTATTGCCTCGTTCTACCGAAGGGATCTATCTCCCCAAACGGGCTTTTGCCACCTCATCTTTCTGAAGGGATCTATCTCCCCAAGCGGACCTCTATCTCCCCGACCTATCGAACGGATCTATCTCTCCGAACGGGTTTATGTCACCTTGTCCTATTGAAGGGATTTATCTCCTAAAATGGGCCTCCATCGTCCTGTCCTATTGAAGGGATATATCTCCACAAATAGGTCTTTTCCATCCTATCCTATCGAAAAGATCGATTTCCCTAAATGGGCCCACGTCCCTCGACATACCGATGGAATTTGTTCATTCGAACGAATCTATATTGCCTAGCCAATCTATGCAAGGATCCTTCTATCAAAGCCGCTTCATTGAGTAAGCTCGTATTGCCCTGATTTGTTGATGGGATCCACTATCCCAAGCAAACCAATATCACATCAGTCAGTTCTTCTTCATTAAAGTATCATTATCTAAGTTTTCAAAGTAACAGGTGAAACCTGATCTTCTGTATAATCACGACTCGACCATACTGTCCTTTTAATAGAGGTGATGCACTTCCAAATAAGTTAGCAATACCGTACAAACCAATTGGCTTAAAGAAATCATCAATAAGACACATCTGGAATATGTAAAGAAAATGATGCGTTCTATATTCAATTATAAAAGGAACTCTTACAAAAGATAAATACACCATACGACTAAAGGCCTTCCAAATAAAAAATATAAAGTCATACTAGGTCAAGAAGAAGGAAGAACTAAGACCTCTCAAGAAGAGGACTCCACGATCGCTTGAACTATAGCCGACCCGGTGTGATCACTATCTAGAGCCATAGGGACAGTGCCTTGGCTTATCGCTATCCAACTAGCTACCCCCTCAAAAGGAGGCAAAGCCTCTTACAACCCAGCTTTATGAGTTATTACCTCAGCACGCCTCAGTCTCTCTAGTAACCTGCATTGGGAATGCCTAAGGGCTAGACCAAACTCTTCAAGATGCTATATCCTCTACTCAGCTTGTCGAAGAAACTCTTCCCATAACTGCACCAATCTTTCCATGGTTATTAGGATGCCAATGTGAAGATACTGATTGGTTTCTAACTCCTTACATCACTTTTTGGCCGATGCTGGCGTCTCTCCCAAATACCTGATCCGGTCGTCCTTTTTAGTGAGCAAGGAACTAGAGACGTTTTTAACCTAGGCATTTTTCTCTTTCAAGGCATCCTATAATGCTAGGATTTGATCCCTAGGTGATTGGCCTACTTTTCTGACTGCTTCTTCCATTGCCTTAGGAATTCTGCCAAAACTGTAATCTAAGGAAAAAAATTACACAAGTCAATCAAAGTAAAGAACTAATTAGGACAAGTTCTAATTAGAATAGTACCGTCAAACAAAGAGACTAAAGGGCGTTGTCCACCCACTTTGGAGATGTCTTTGATAATTCCAAGTTGGGATCTTGAAAGTCAAACCATTTAGGTAGTCGGAACATACCTTTGGTATCGACACAATTGAGTCTTTAACCCCCCATGCAGATAGCAATTGATCCCCCCTCTTACTTACCCTTTAAATGTCGAAAGCCTTAACAAAAACAAATAATAGGAACCCCTCTTCTTTTATTCTTTCATGAGGGCTCCGCGGCTTTATAGGAGACTGAATATATGTCTCGCCTATATGTGTAATAGGAATATGTGGCCTACCCACTCTTACTAATGAGATAGTTGCATCTATAGGCACCTCTGCTTCAGGAGCATCTCCAACTGGGACACTCTCTTTGGCACCATCTGTTAAGAAAGACACGCCAAGCGGCTGACCACTTACCCCCTCTATATTTACTGTCACAAACGCGAAGCGTTTCGATACAGTGGGAGACATATGCTCTTCGGCTCCCCCATGATCCCCTTTTTCCTTAGAATGCCTCGATGAAACAGGGGATGTGTGCTCTTCAGCCTCTTCGGGTGACTCCTCTTTCTCGGGAGATACAGGCACCTAGAATTTTCTTTTCTTCAACTTTAATGGCCCCCTCTTAAGAGGCCCCTTAGTATGCTCACATGGCCTCTTAGAATTCGACCACACTTCCTTATCAATCGAAATCACATCCAAGATTGAATGTTCCATTAACCTTAAATCATCGACCAGCTCCTTCTTCTTTTGCTCTAGCACGATGGGCTTGACAATTTTTCTTCTCTCATCAATTACCAAGCCTGCCAAAAGTAACATTTGATCATCCACCAACGAGTCTACCCAAATGTTCGTATGATAGATTTGAAAAATTGAGAATGACTAGTGGGAAGCGGAGGCTTCCCCTTCAACAGTGGTTCCTATTCTTCATTCGGCAATGCAGGCAGAAGGTCCCTATTCAAGAACCTCACAAAGAAATACTTCTACACCTAGAACTTGTCTTTTGATTCACTATAGTAGAACTTCCAGTGGGAATCCGAACGACTCTGTAGCCGACACCAACCGTGGGTAAAACCTTGATCCTTACATCATGTTAATGAAAAAAGAATTGCAAAAATCTCCACATCAAAACGAAGGTGACAAAACCCTAACAAGGAAATTATCACAGCCACAAAACGCTAAGCGCTAGGAATGTGCAACGTGGGGTAAACCCTCCAATACTACATTACCTCAATGAGTGGGCCTATATACGGGATCCTTACTCTGTACTTCATGACTTACCTATACATAAGGACACAACCATCAGCGCTCTGTTCACCATATCTCTATGAGTGGGTAATACCAATGTAAAATCACGTTCCAAAGCCATATCTGATCGTATCTCATTAAGCTCCTCCTTCGTCATCATGCTTTGAATCTCGCTAATACTTTGGTGGGAAGAACGCAAACCCTTTGTCATTTTTCAGAAAAACTTTTACCAGACGAGAAAACTGTTCGTAAATGAAGATGTAAAGAACATAATATGCCTAAACATGTGACTTTTAAAGGAGTACTAAAGACGGTTCGCAAAAATTGAAAGGACTCTTATCACATTAAAAGCTTAATGCCTTTTTAATAAAGTCATTACTCATGGTGCCTTTCTCAACAAATGATACTATGAGTCGAGAGTAAATGATGGGACCCCATTCAAAAGGCTCTATACTAAAAATGTCCAATAGCCAGCATAAAGCCTATGATTTAAAAGGTCCAATATGCTTAAACATAAATAGGCCCATGTCACCTCGATCTACCGATGAGATATATCTCCCTAAAAGGGCCATGTCACCCCGACTTACGAAGGGGATCTATTATTCGTGATATCCTATTTGCTGTTCGGCTAGCTCTCAACAAGGTCTATGCAATTCGATCCATAAGCACGTTTGGTAAGACCGAACGACTGTCTCCTTCATTTAACTGATAACTATCGAATACTTAAGGAACCGAGCACTTTGATTCTTGATTGATAATACTCAACTGAATCTCACTTTGATTAGTTCTTCTATTTTAGTACGGAATGTATCTCTTGGATAAGGAAGGAAAACCTTAAGAATCTAATCGATCAGGGAAAAAATCACCCCATATAATTAAACATCCTAAATAATAACAATTTCGAATCTTTGACATTTAGAGTCCGAGATCTTTAGATCTCCTCGTTAGGAGGGTTGTAATACCCCGAATACACATGGCACTTATCGCATCTTTTTTAAAAGCCTTCGATATATCAAGCGAGGTAAGTCCCCCTTGATTTTACATAGGCAATGCAAATCATAGGGAGATCTATCCTCCCACCTTTTTTCTCTTAGTCTATTTTCATTCCTTATAAAAAATGTTCTTTCTACCTTGAGCGTCAGAGCCTCTCCTGCCGAAACACCCTCCGGTGGTCTTTTGCAGGTTTTGAACCTCTTCACTAAGCACCCATTCGAGTTACAAAGAACCGGATCTGTGGAACCAAGACCCACCTTCAATAGTTACCAATAAATTTAAATAACCCAAAAAAGGGTGTCTTATTGTATTTACTTATCACTGATTTAAACATACTAAAAGCCTTCAGTTTGCATCAGGGCAATACCATAACGGTCTCTTCTCAAGGTTCGTACAAATAAAATTTTGTGTTCCGTAGTTTAATTCAAAATAATAGAATAAAAGAGGTTTGATTTTTGTATTATTAATAATTCTTAGAGTATATATCAAACCCAAATTGAGTCAATAATAAAATTTTAATAACCTTAATCAATGATTTCGGATGTAGTTGGTTATCACACAATCTAAAACACTGAAGGCCTATAAATTGATTTTCGATGATGTCACACTCGCTTATTCTCAATGCTTTGCACAAATAAACTTTTGTTCTCAGCATTATAATTCAAAATAATTGGATAATTATCAATCTTTTCTTGGAGAAACCTAAACTGAGTCACTAACGAAACTTTAGTGAACCAAAGGAATGGTGTCATGGTGTAGGTGGCCATCAAGTCAGTCCAATACACTAAAGGTCTTTGGTTTGTGGCCAAGCAATGTCATACCTGCCTCTTCTCAAGTTTTGTACAGATAAAATTTTGAGTTCGGCGTTTTAATTCAGAATAATAGGATAAAAGAGTCTTAATTTTTTATTATTAATATTTTTTAGCGTATCGGTTGAACTCAAATTGTGTCACTAATAATATTTCAATGATTTGAATGAAAGGTGTCATGGTGTAGTTGGTTATCACGTCAGTCAAGACACTGAAGGTGTCCAATTTGAGTCCGGGGATGCAACTTCTCGCCTATTTTAAAACTTTACACAAATAAAATTTTGTGCCAAGTACTTTGACTCAAAATAATGTGTTAAAAGAGGCTTAATTTTTTTTTATTATCAATATTTTTTATAGAATTAGTTGAACTATAAATTGAGTCACTAGTAAAACCTTAATTACCCAAAGCAATGGTTTTGTGGTGTTGTTGGTTATCACCTCAAGGTCTCCGGTTCGAGTCAACGTGTCGCCACACCTGACTATTCTCAAGTTTTTCACAAATAAAAATTTGTCCTCGGCACTTTAATTGAATATAATGGATTAAGTGAGGTTTAATTTTTTTTTATTATCAATATTTTTTCTAATATTAATCAAATCCAAATTGAGCTACAAATAAAATTTTAAAAACCAAAATCGAATGTGTCATGGGGTAGTTGGTTACCATTTGAGTCTAACAAAATAAAGGCTCTTGGGCAACACCACATGCCACTTCTCAAGGTTTACAGATATAAAATTTTGTGCTCGGCTCTTTAATTCAAGGTAAGTGGATAACAGAGACTTAATTGTTTTGTTATCAATATTTTTTTGAGTCTAAGTCAAACTTAAATTGATTCACTAATAATATTTCATTGTCCCAAATAAACGTTGTCATGGTGTAGATGGTCTCCGATTCGAGTCTGGATGATGCCACACCTACCTTTTCCCATGTTATGCACAAATAAAATTTTTTCCTAGGTACTTCAAGTCAAAATAATGGGCTAAGAGAGGCTTAATTTTTTATTATCAATTTTATATGGTAATAGTCAAATAGAAATTGAGTCGCTATAATATTTTAGCAACCCAAATCAAAGGAGTTGTGGTGTAGTCGGTAACCACATCCGTCTAACACACTAAAGGTCATCGGTCTGTGACTGAGAGAACCACACCTACTTAAACTCATGATTCACACAAATAAAATTTTTTGTATAGCACTTTAATTCGAAATACTCTGATAAAAGATGCTTAACCTTTTTATTATCAAATTTTTTTGATGTACCAGTCGAACCCAATTTCAATTACTAACAAAAATTTTAATGACCCAATCAATAGTGTCGTGGTGTAATTTCTTATCATGTCAGTCTAACATACTGAAGGTCTTCGGTTTGAGTCCGGGGGACACCACACATGTCTATTCTCGAACTTTACTCAAATAAAGTTTTATGCTCTACACTTTAACACAAAATAACGGGTTACAAGTGGCTTAATCTTTTTATTAACAACATGTTTTCATAGTATTAGTTGAACTTAAATTGGGTCATGCTTGCTTATTCTCAATTCTTTGCACAAATAAATTTTTGTTCTCAGTGTTTTAAATCAAAATAATTAGATAGGAGGGGTTTAAAGTTTAATTATCAATTTTTCTTAGTGTATGAGTCAAATGTAAATTCAATCACTAATGAAACTTTAAAGAACCCGATGAATGTTGTCTTGGTGTAGTTGGCGATCAAGTTAGTCTAATACACTAATGGTGTTTAGTTTGTTGTCGGGCAACGCCATACCTACCTTTTCTAGAGTTTTGTACAGGTAAAATTTTGAGTTTGATACTTTAATTTAGAATAATTGGATAAATGATCCTTAATTTTTTTTATTATCAATATTTTGCAGAGTATCCGTCGAACTCAAATTGAGTCACTAATAATATTTCAATGGCCCAAATGAATGGTGTCATGGTGTTGTTGGTTATCACATCAGTCTAACACACTGAAGGTCACTGGTTCGCATCGGGGTGACACCACTTCCAGCCTATTCTCAGATCTTACAAATATAAAATTTTGTATCAAGCACTTTTGACTCAAAATAATGCATTAAAAGAGGCTTAAGTTTTTTATTATCAATATTTTTTATACAATCACTTGAACTATATATTCTCACTAATAAAACTTTAATGACCCAAATCAATGGCCCCATGGTGTTGTTCGTTATCACGTCACTCTCATGCGATTAAGGACTCTAGTTTGAATGAGCGTGTCAGCATACCTGCCAATTCTCAAGTTTTACATGAATAAATTTTGTCCTCGGCATTTTAATTCAACGTAATGGATTAAGAGAGGTTTAATTTTTTTTATTATCAATATTTTTCCTAGTATCAATCAAATCCAAATTGAGCTACTACTAAAATTTTAAAAACCAAAATCGAATGTGTCTTTGGGTAGTTGGTTACCATTTGAGTCTAACAAAATAAAGGTTCCCGGGCAACACCACATGCCACTTCTCAAAGTTTACAGGTCTAAAATTTTATACTCAGTGCTTTAATTCAAAGTAATCGGATAAGAGAGACTTAATTTTTTTATTATCAATATTTTTTGAGTTTTAGTTGAACTCAAATTGATTCACTAATAATATTTCAATGTCCCAAATGAATGTTGTTGTGGTGTAGTTGGTCTCCAGTTTGAGTCTAGACGACGCCACACCTACCTTTTCTCATCTTATGCACAAATAAAAATTTTTTCCTAGGCACTTCAAGTCAAAATAATGGGTTAAGAGAGGCTTAATTTTTTATTATCAATTTTTTATTGTATTAGTCAAACAAAAGTTGAGTCACTAATAATATTTTAGCAACCCAAATCAAAGGAGTTGTGGTATAGTTGGTTATCACGCTGTCCAACTCACCGTAGATCTTCGGTCTGTGATTAGGAGAAGCCACACCTACTTCAACTCATGATTCGCACAAATAAAATTTTTTGTTTAGCACTTTAATTCGAAATACTAGGACAAAATAGGCTTAACCTTTTTACTCTCAAAATTTTTTGGAGTGCCAATCAAACCCAATTTAAGTTACTAACAAAAATTTTAATGACCCAAATCAATGGTGTCATGGTGTTTATCACGTTAGTCTAACACACTAAAGGTCTCCAGTTTGAGTTCGGGCGATGCCACATATTCCTATTCTCAAACTTCACTCAAATAAAGCTTTATGCTCAGCACTTTTACTCTAAATAACGAGTTAAGAGAGGTTTAATCTTTTTATTAACAATATGCTTTTATGGTATGAGTTGAACTCAAATTGAGTTATTAACAAAATTTTAATGACCTAAGTGAAGTGTGTTTGTATTTGCTTATCACATGATTCTAACACATTGAAGGTCTTTGGTTTGCATCAGGGTGATGCGACACCGACCTCTTCTCAAGGTTTGCACAAATGAAATTTTGTGTTCCGTAGTTTAATTCAAAATAATAGGATAATTTTTTTTATTAATAATATTTCTTAGTGTATATGTCAAACCCAAATTGAGTTATTAATAAAATTTTAATAGCCTTAATCAATGATGTTGAGGTGTAATTGGTTGTCACGTTAATCTAACAAACTGAAGGTCTGCAAATTGACTCCCGACATCATCATGCTTGCTTATTCTTAGTGCTTTGCACAAATAAATATTTGTTCTCGGCATGGATAGGAGGGGTTTAATGTTTAATTATCAATTTTTCTTAGAGTACAAGTCAAACCTAAATTGAGTCACTAATGAAACTTTAATGAACCAAATGAATGGTGTCATGGTGTAGTTGGCTATCAAGTTAGTCTAATACACTAATGGTGTTTGGTTTGTGGCCAAGCAATGCCATACCTACCTTTTCTCGAGTTTTGTATAGATAAAATTTTGAGTTCGGCACTTTAATTCAAAATGATAGGATAAAAGAGTCTTAATTTTTTTATTATCAATATTTTTTAGAGTATTAGCTGAACTCAAATTGAGTCACAATTAATATTTCAATGGCCCAAATGAATGGTGTCATGGTGTAGTTGGTTATCACGTTATTCTAACACACAGAAGTTCTCTGGTTCTAGTTCGGGTGATGCCACTTCCAGCCTATTCTTAGACTTTACACATATAAAATTTTGTGCCAAGCGCTTTGACTCAAAATAATGTATTAAAAGGCTTAATTTTTTTGTTATCAGTATTTTTATAGAGTCACTTGAACTATAAATTGAGTGACTGATAAAACTTTAATGACCCAAATCAATGGTGCCATGGTGTAGTTGGTTATCACGTCACTCTCATGCAATCAAGGTCTCCGGTACAAGTCAACGAGTCGCCACACCTGCCTCTTCTCAAGTTTTACGCAAATAAAGTTTTGTCCTCAGTACTTTAATTCAATACAATGGATTAAAAGAGGTTTAAGTTTTTTTATTATCAATATTTTTTCTCATTTTAGTCAAATCCAAATTGAGCCACTCATAAAATTTTAAGAACCAAAATCGAATGTGTCATGGAGTAGTTGGTTACCATATAAGTCTAACAAGATAAAGTTTCCTTGGTAACACCACATGCCGCTTCTCATGTTTACAGTTATAAAAATTTGTACTTGGCATTTTTATTGAAGGAAATTGGATAAGAGACTTCATTTATTTTAATATCAAATTTTTTTTTTTTGGGTTTCAGTCAAACTCCAATTGATTCACGAACAATATTTCAATGTCCCAGTGAATGGTGTTATGGTGTAGCTGGTTATCACGTCAGTCTCTCATACTAAAAGTCTTCAGTTCAAGTTTGGATGACAACACACCTTCCTATTCCCATGTTATGTGCAAATAAAATTTTTTCCTAGGCACTTCAAGTCAAAATAATGGGTTAAGAGAGGCTCAATTTTTTATTATCAATTTTTTTTGTGGTATCAGTCAAACACAAATTCAGTCACTAATAATATATTAGAGACCCAAATTGAAGGTGTTGTGATGTAGTTGGTTATCATGTCCATCTAACACACTGAAGGTCATCGGTCTATAGTTGGGAGATGCCACACCTACTTTAACTCATGATTCGCAGAAATAAATTTTTTTGTTTAGCACTATAATTCGAATACTAGGATAAAAAAGGCTCAACCTTTTTATTATCAAAATTTTTTGGAGTACTAGTCGAACCCAATTTCAATTACTAACAAAAATTTTAATAACCCAAATCAGTAGTGTCATGGTGAAGTTGGTTATCATGTCAGTCTAAAACACTAAAGGTCTTTGGTTCGAGTTCGGGTGTTGCCACACATGCCTGTTCTCAAAACTTTACTCAAATAAAGCTTTATGCTCCACACTTTAACTCAAAATAAAGGGTTAAGATCGGCTCAATCATTTTATTATCAATATGTTTTTATTGTATCAATTGAACACAAACGGGTTATTAATAAAATGTTACTGACCCAAATGAAGGATGTTGTGTTGTATTTGCTTATCACATGATTCAAACATACTAAAGGTCTTTGGTTTACATTAGGGGGATGCCACACTGGCATCTTCTCATGGTTTCCACAAATGAAATTTTGTATTTCATAGTTTAATTCAAACTAATAGGATAAAAGAGGTTTGATATTTTTATTATTAATATTTCTTAGACTATATGTCAAACATAAATTGAGTCAATAAAAAAATTTTAATACCTCCAATCAATGATGTCGAGGTTTAGTTGGTTATCACATCAATCTAACACACTGAAGGTCCGCAAATTGAGTCTCGATGACATCACGCGTGCTTCTCAATGCTTTGCACAAATAAATTTTTGTTCTCAGCGTTTTAAGTCAAAATAATTAGATAGGAGGGGTTTAATGTTTAATTATCAATTTTTTATGGAGTATGAGTCAAACCTAAATTGAACCACTAATGAAACTTTAATGATCCAAATGAATGGTGTCATGGTTCAATTGGCTATCAAATTAGTCTAATATACTAAAGGTGTTTGGTTTATGGCCAGGGAAGGCCATACATGCTTCTTCTCAAGTTTTGTATAGATAAAATTTTGAGTTCCATACTTTAATTCATAATCATAGGATAAAAGAGTCTTAATTTTTTTATTATCAATATTTTGTAAAGTATCATTCGAACTCAAATTGAGTGACTAATAATATTTCAATGACCCAAATGAATGGTGTCGTAGTGTAGTTGGTTATCATGTCAGTTTAACACACTGAAGGTCTCCGGTTCGAGTCCGGGCGATGCCACTTCTAGCCTATTCTCTAACTTTAAACAAATAAAATTTTGTGCCAAGCACTTTGACTCAAAATAATGCATTAAAAGTGGCTTAATTTTTTTGTTATCAATATTCTTTATAGAATTAGTTGAACTATAAATTGAGTCACTAATAAAACTTTAGTGACCCAAATCCATAGTGTCATGGTGTAGTTGGTTATCACGTTGCTCATATGCAACCAAGGTCTCGAGTTCGAGACAACGTGTCACCCCACCTACCTATTCTCAAGTTTTACACAAATAAAATTTTGTCCTCGACACTTTAATTCAAAATAATGGATGAAGAGAGGTTTAATTTTTTTTATTATCAATATTTTTTCTAGTATATGTCAAATCCAAATTGAGCCACTAAAAAAATTTTAAAAACCAAAATTGAATATGACATGGGGTAGTTGGTTACCATATGAGTCTAACAAAATAATTGTTCTTAGGCAACACCACATGCCACTTCTCAAGGTTTACAAATATAAAATTTTGTACTCGGCACTTTATTTCAAGGTAATCGGATAAGAGAGATTTAATTTTTTTTTATTATCAATATTTTTTGTGTTTCAGTCAAACTCTAATTGATTCACAAATAATATTTCAATGTCTCAAATGAATGGTGTCATGGGGTTGTTGGTTATTACGTTAGTCTCACACACTGAAGGTCTCCCATTTGAGTCTGGATGACACCACACCTTCCTTTTCCCATGTTATGCACAAATAAAACTTTTTCCTAGGCACTTCAAGTCAAAATAATGGGTTAAGAGAGGATTAATTTATTATTATCAATTATTTTATGGCATCAGTCAAACACAAATTGAGTCACTAATAATATTTTAGCGATCCAAATCAAAGGTGTTGTGGTGCGGTTGGTTAACACGTTTATCTAACACACCAAAGGTCATCAGTCTGTGGCTAGTAGATACCATACCTACTTCAACTCATGATTCGCGCAAAAATTTTTTTTGGCTTAGTACTTTAATTTGAAATACTAAGATTAAAGAGGCTTAACTTTTTTTATCAAAATTTTTTGGAGCACTTGTCGAACATGATGTTAATTACTAACAAAAATTTTAATGACCCAAGTCAACGGTGTCGTGGTGTAGTTGATTATCATGTCAGTCTAACATATTGTAGGTCTCCGGTTTGAGTCCGAGCGATGGCACACATGCATATTCTTAAACTTTACTCAAATAAAGCTTTATGTTGTGCACTTTAACTTGAAGTAATGGGATAAGACACTACCAAAAAAAGGGTTTTCAACGACGAAAATTACTAACGGAAAAAAATCCGTTGCTAAAGCTTTTCTGGAAAAATTAGGGACGAATTTAGAGATGGAAAATTTCTGTAGCTAATTTTTCGATTGCTAATCCGTCACTAAAACTCAAAAAAAAATTTTGTTTTTGTTAAATATATATATTTTTTTGTTAAATATAATTTGAATTTTTATTAAATATAATTGTGTCTTTTTATTAAATATAATTTTATGTTTTTATTAAATATAATATTATCTTTTTATTAAATATAATTTTGTATTTTTATTAAATATAATTTTTTTTATTAAATATAATTTTGTATTTTTATTAAATATAATTTTGTATTTTTATTAAATATAATTTTTATTTTTATTAAATATAATTTTATTTGTTTATTAAATATAATATTATCTTTTTATTAAATATGATTTTTTATTTTTATTAAATATAATTTTGTATTTTTATTAAATATAATTTTATTTTTTATTAAATATAATTTTGTATTCTTATTAGATATAATTTATTATTTTTTAAATATAATTTTATGTTTTTATTAAATAAAATTTTATATTTTTATTAAATAACGGTACTATATTTTTAATATTGAGATTTACAAATAAAATATAGAAGTAGAAAAAAATAAACTAATAATACAAATGTAATAGTGGAATGGTGGTTAAGGCTCTCAAGTTCCCTTACTCACACCCAGGTGCGAACCCGCGTAAGAGCATATTTTCAGCACATTTAGGCACGGGCGGGCAGGCGGGCGAGCCGGGGTCTGGACAGGGCGCAAGCGAGTTGGGCGGGTGGGTGGGTCGGGGGGATGGCTTCGGGCATTTGGGTTTGCTCTTTCTCACTTCAGCGATGGATTAGTGATGGAAACTGTCCATTGCTAAAAATCCATCGCTAATTCCTCAGTAATTTGAAAACCCTAAAACAAAATTAGCACCGGAATTTTTCATTACTAAAAAATCCATCGCTAATCCGTCAGTAATTAGCAATGGAAAAATTCCGTCGCTGATCCTTTGCTAAAATTAGCGAGGTGACTTTCAGATACGAAAATTTAGGTATCAGCGACGGAAAAATTCGTCACTGATACCCGTTTTTCTAGTAGTGAGAGAGGCTTAATCTGTAACACCGAAACTGCGGTGTCCGTACTAGTATTCCTGTTTATGAAATTAAATAAAATATTTCTCCGTTTATATATAGAGAGAAAATTTTAATTATATTAATTTTCGATTTTGAGGTAAGTAATTTGAAATTTTTGGGATATTTAAAATATCCGTATGTCCGATTTGTAAAATAAAGTGAGTATAAAAATATATATATTTCCTTTATTAATTAAATTATTTATTTACTCATTTAAATATTTATAAATCTATTTTATAAAAATATATATATTAACAAATAATAATAATAGTAATAATAATAATAATAATAATAATAGTTAAAAAAAAAAAAATCGAAATTAGGGCTTAAAGCCCTAATTTCTCTCTCTCTTTCCCACTTTCTCTCTCCGCCTTCTCCTCTCCTTCACCCGCCGCTTCGCCTCCCTCTCCCGCGGCCCATCTCGCCGCCTCTTCGCGGCCGCCGCTGCCATCCGCCATCGACCGCCCACGGTCGCCGAACCCACCTTCACTCTCTATCTCTCTTTCCTTCTCTCTCTCGGCTTCTCTCTCTCACCCGCGAGTTCTCTCTCTCCCTCTCGCGGATTCTCCGCCGCTGCATCGCAACCACCGCCAACCCGTCGACCACCCGCAGCCACCGCGACCACCACGGGTCGCCGCTTGTCTCGCTCCGCTACTCCCGCGCGCGACTGAGTGCGTCTGCTCGCGCGAGACAGCCCGACAGCTCGTGCGAGACTGCCCCTATGCGCGCGTGACCCTGCGCTCCACTGCCCCTGCACGCGACAGCCTCTGCCCCAGCGCGCGGCTGCTGTGCTGCTTTGCCCTTGCTCGCATGCTCGTGTGCCTTTTGCACTCCTTCGAGGGCCCACTGCGACCCTTGCACTGCATAGGTAAGGGTTGAGTTAAATCATAGTTCTAGGGTTTTGATTTCCACAGTGATTAAGTCTAATTGCTAAAATTGCTTCAATTTGGAGACATTGCAGGTCTTGGAATAAATGGAATGGCGTACGGACGCTAGAGTTGCAAATTGTGAAACCCTAGGTAAGAGAAATACTAGTCTCTTAAATAAGTGAATGAGTTAGGCCGGATCTAGTATGAGAGTTTTATATATGTCTTAAAAATGTGTGGAATAAGAAGAGAATGCATTTTCTGACAGTTTATATGTGATTATTAAGGTTAAGTTAGAAGTCTACATGAATTGGGGTTGTTAGTATGAAAGAAGTATATTATGGGATCATAGAATCATGTTAAGTCACTTTGAATAGTTTTCCCTCAGGGTTAAATTTGGAAATATGCATGAAAGTGTTTGGGATCAAAGTTGGAATGAGATGTGCCGTGAAATGAAGTATTCGGTAGCATTTTGTGTCTTTCTCAGATTATATTAAGTTATTAAATTTGCTTAATGTATGTCTATGAAGAATAGATTAAAAGTTGTAGTTATAAATTAAGAACTATTGTAGTATTTTACGTTATAAGTTGTCTTGCATATAGGCAATCAAAATACAATCTCTATATTATGAAAATAGGTTTCAATACTTTGGAAATGAGATATGGTTTGAAGAAATCGGATGAGAATCGAAAAGTGTATGATTTTTCAAAGATTTTTCCAGTTCATAGGAAACTTATTTATTTTAAGCGTATTTCCAATTTTGATTGGTTTTAGGATTGAATCAGGCTTGATTTTAATTTGATTAATTAGTTATAAATGGAATGAAAGTGATGAAAGGAGAATCTAGAAAGGTGATTGTGTAAATGATTGATTTAAGTCTTAAATGAGCACATATTGAGGGGAGAAACCCTAAGGAAATATGTACTAGAAAATGTAGAACTTTGAATATGAAACTTGATGGGTTTTAATATGATTTTGAGTGTTAAACTATGGATTTGATGTACTTGTGTTTTTGGCACTGAAGTGTGATGTGTTATTGACTATGTGTATGTGAAATTGAGGCATTTTGAGTGAGCTGGAGGCATGGTCTTATGTGCAGGAAGTTTGGACTTGTTTTTAGCTTTGGTTTGAGTACAAAAATATGTCCTTAATTGAACCTATGTATGTGCAGATTTTTAGTATGAAAATGGTGTGAAATTAGGTGTGTTTTGACATATGAATGAGATGCAAAAGTGTGCAGACTTTTGGTATGTAAGTGGTGTGAAAATGTATGCATTATGGCATGGAAATGGGAAGCAAACATGTGCAGAATTTGGCTTGAATTAGTAATAGCGTTTGAGTGTTTGTTTGTACATTTAGAGACTTGAGAAGTGTGTGTAAATGTGCAGAAATTTCTGCACTATTGTGTGTATCAAAGGGATGTCATTTCATGCTTGTAAAGGAAGGAAAATACATGCTTTTGAGACATTGGGACAGCATGTACTCTTTTTATCATAACTTCCTTAACATTACTCCAAATGACGTGAGGTTTTCTGCCTTAGACACTAGACATCCTTAGCTTTAAAAATGAAATAAGAAACCTCTTGATTTGTAGAGGGTATTAGAAGTTATAGCCTGTTTTCTATAACTGCGCAGGTTTGAAACTTGCTGATTTCATACATGCGTAAGTGTTGGATGTCTTGATCGAGGGGAGCACAGTTTCGACACTTGTTGTGCATTGTAGGGAGTGATTGACCCTCCCGTATACTGTGAGTGGGTTTTATTTCAATGTTTTCGTTTAATATGTAAACTCTGATTTATAACAGTTTGATAAATGAGCATGATTTATCGCGTGCTTAAAATGTTTTGACTGGTTTTGGAAATGATTTTGTGAACCGATGGAGTGTCCAAAAATGTGGTTGAATTATGAAATATGCATCCATGTGGTTGAAATGTAAAATGTGCCATTTTATGATATATGTTGCATTTGGTTTGTGAACCTGATTTACGGCACATGTTTGATATGATATTGATTTTGGCCTTGAGGGCTGTGATATGTGTTGTTGATATTGATATTGGCCTTGAGGGCTGTGATATGTATTGTTCCGTAGCTACGAAGGACACCGTGAGAGGCGCTTTGGTGGCGTCCGGATATGCCTAGGCCTGGGGTATCCCACGAGTTGTCGAGATTATATTTACTACACGGTACTAGGCAGGTTGAACCCGAAAGGGGGAGGATTTGGCTGCTAGCCAAGTCTAGCACCTGGACGAGGTCCGTCGCCAACGCCGGGGTAGAGAGCACTTTAAATAAAATCGCATATAACACCCCCGGTGCGCCTGTCATAGGTCGTGGTAGACCTCTGTCGGGATATTTTCGGCTGGCAGCTCTATGATTTTAATGACAGTGCTTTGGATGCATATTTGACTTGATATTGCGTGCAAATGATATATTGTTGAAATGAAAAGCATGATGATTTGAAATATGATTTGTATACTTATGTTTTGACACTCCAGTTTCACACCCCATATTACACGATTACATTGACTCACTCACTCACTGAGTATTTTTCCCTGAGTACTCACCCCTCCTTTTTCCCTCCCCAGACAGGATTATGGTGCTAGAGCGACGCTTCAGATTTTGGAGCTTGTTGATGGATTGGTGTTTACGACGGTGAGATTAAGTTTTAAATTAAAAGATGAATTTCATATTTTATTGTCAACCCTGCGTGGTCTTGTTGAGGTTCGTAGTTGACCGTGTACTTATTTTGGGATGACTGTATAATTTATGTATGTTTATTTGCGAAACTCTCATATTTCATTTGCATTGAGGCAATTGTACGTATTTGAATAATACTTGGGAAAATTATTGTAAATTGTATAAATTTAGGTCCGCTCGGTGTGGCGGCTGCTCATGCTCTAGTTGGGCATGACAGTAGAGGTCTATGGCTAGGGTTGTTAGTGATTTGTTAGCCTTGTGTTGTCTGGATGTCGGTTGGGAGATTTGGTGGATTGTTTTAAGGCCGGGATGGCCATTTTATTTTATTTACAGGATGATTTTAATTTATACAGGTATACAGGTATATTTGTACATGGGAGACCTCCGATTTATGGGGAGGTTCTGCCCGATTTTCTGTAGAAATACAGCCGGCATCCAGGTCAACGGGCGGCTGTTCACGATTCCCGGTTCGGGGCGTGACATAATCTTTTTATTAACAATATATTTTTATAGTATTAGTTGAACAAAAAATGGATTACTAATAAAATTTTAATAACTCAAATGAAGGGTGTTGTGTTCTATTTGCATATCTCATGATTCTAATGTACCGAAGGTCTTCAGTTTGTAATAAGGCGATGCCATGCTGGCCTCTTCTCAAGGTTTGCACAAATGAAATTTTGTGTTCATAGTTTAATTCAAAATAATAGGAGAAAAGAGGTTTGATTTTTTTATTATTAATATTTCTTAGAGTATATGTCAAACCCAAATTGTGTCAATAATAAAATTTTAATAACCTTAATCAATGATGTAGAGGTGTAGTTGGTTTTCACGTCAATCTGACAAACTAAAGGTTTGCAAGTTAAGTCCCAACGACATCACACTTGCTTATTCTCAATGCCCTGCACAAATAAACTTTTATTTGTGGCATTTTAATTCAAATAATTGGACAAAAGGGGTTTAATGTTTAATTATTAGTTTTTCTTCGAGTATGATTCAATCCAAAATTGAGTCAATAATGAAACTTTAATGACCCAATGAATGGTGTAATCGTGTAGTTGGCTATCGAGTTAGTCTAATACACTAAAGGTGTTTGGTTTGTGGCCAGGAAATGCCATAGTTACCTCTTCTCAAGTTTTGTACAAATAAAATTTTGAGTTCTACGCTTAAATTCAAAATAATAGGGTAAAAGAGTCTTAATTTTTTAATTATCTATATTTTCTAGAGTATTAGTCGAACTCAAATTAAGTCACTAATAATATTTCAATGACCAAAATGAATGGTATCGTGGTGTAGTTGGTTATCACGTCAGCTTCACACATTAAAGATCTCTAGTTTGAGTCCGGATGTCGCCACACCTACCTATTCTCATGTTATGCACAAATGAAATTTTGTACTAGGTACTTCAAGTCAAAATAAAGGTTTAAGTGAGGCTTAAATTTTTATTATCAACTTTTTTTATAGTATCAGTCATACCCAATTGAACCACTAATAATAATTTAGCGAGCCAAATCAAAGGTGTTATGGAGTAGTTGGTTTTCACTTCTATTTAACACACCAAAGGTCTTTGGTTTGCGTTTGGGAGATGCCACACCCACTTCAACTCATGATTTGCTCCAATAAAATTTTTTGTTTAGCACTTTAATTCAAAATAATAGGATAAATAAGGCTTAACTTTTTTATTATCAATATTTTTTTAGTACCAATCGAACCAAATTTTAGTTACTAACAAAATTTTAATGACCCAAATCGATGGTGTCGTGATGTTGTTGGCTATCACATCAGTCTAACATACTAAAGGACTCCGGTTCGAGTCCGGGCGACGCTACACATGTCTATTCTCAAACTTTACTCAAATATAGATTTGTGCTCCACACTTTAAGTCAAAATAATGGATTAAGAGAGGCTTAATCTTTGTGTCATGGTGTAGTTGGTTATCACGTAAGTCTAACACACTGAAGGTCTTCTGTTAGAGTCACCACTTCCTGCATATTCTCAAATTTCACTCAAATAAAATTTTGTGCTCAGTAATTTAAATCAAAATAATGCATTAAGATAGGCTTAATTTTTTTAATTATCAATTTTTTTATGGAATTAATTGAACTATAAATTGAGTCACTAATAAAATTTTAATGACCCAAATCAAAGGTGCCATGGTGTTGGTTATCACTTCACTCTCATGCATTCAAGGTTTCCCATTTTAGGCTGTGTGTCGCTACACCTACCTATTCTCATGTTTCAATATTTGCGCAAATGAATTTTTGTGTTCTGTGCTTTAATTCAAAATAATAGAATAAAAGAGGTTTAATTTTTTTTTATTTTTAATATTTCTCAGAGTATATTTCAAATCCAAATTGAGTCAATAATAAAATTTTAATAACCTTAATCAATGATGTCATGGTGTAGCTGGTTATCATGTTAATCTAACACACTGAAGGTTTCAAGTTTGACTCCGATGATGTCATGCCTGTATATTCTCAATGCTTTGCACGAATAAATTTTTGTTCTCGGCATTTTAATTGAAAATAATTGAATAGGAGGATTTTAATGTTTAATTATCAATTTTTTATAGATTATCTGTCAAACCGAAATTGAGCCACTAATGAAAGTTTAATTACCCAAATAAACGGTGTCATGGTGTAGTTGGCTATCACGTTTGTCTAATAGGCTAAAGGTGTTTGGTTTGTGGAGAGGCAATGCCATACCTACTCTTCTCAAGTTTTATACAAATAAAATTTTGAGTTCCATACTTTTATTCAAAACAATAGGATAAAAAAGTCTTAATTTTTTTAATATCAATATTTTTTAGAATATCAGTCAAAGCCAAATTAAGTTACAAATAAAATTTTTATGGCCCAAATCAATAATGTCATGGTGTAGTTGGTTATCACATCAGTCTAACACACTACACCGGTTCGAGTCCGGGCTACGCCATTTCCTACCTATTCTCAAACCTTACTCAAATAAAATTTTGTGCTCAGCACATTAACTCAAAATAATATGTAAAGAAAGGCTTAATTTTTTTATTATCAATATTTTTAGAGTATCAATCGAACTCAAGTTGAGTCATTAATAATAATTTAACGACCCAAGTGAATGCTGTCATGCTGTAGTTGGTTATCACGTAAATTTCACAAACCTTACTTAAATAAAATTTTGTGCTCAACACATTAACTCAAAATAATATGTAAAGAAAGGCTTAATTTTTTGATTATCAATATTTTTAGAGTATCAATCGAACTCAAGTTGAGTCCCTAATAATAATTTAATGACCCAAGTGAATGTTGTCATGCTGTAGTTGGTTATCATGTAAATTTCACAAGTTGAAGGTCTCCAGTTCAAGTCTAAATGATGCCACACCTACCTATTCTTATGTTATACACAAAGAAAATTTTGTTCTAGACACTTCAACTCTAGATAATAGGTTAAGAGAGGCTTAATTTTTTATTGTATCAGTCAAACCGAAATTAAGTCACTAATAATATTTTAGTGACCCAAATCAAAGGTGTTATGGTGTAGTTGGTTATCATATCCCTCAACACACCAAAGTTCTTAGGTTTGCATCCAGGAGATACTACACCTGCTTCAACTTATGATTCGTACCAATAAAATTTTTTGTTTAGCACATTAATTTGAGCAAGATAAAAGAGGCTTAATTTTTTTATTATCAAATTTTTTTGGAGCACCAGTCAAACCCAATTTGAGTTATGAACTAAACTTTAATGACCCAAATCAATGGTGTCATGGTATAGTTGGTTATCACGTCAGTTTAATAAACTGAAGTTCGCCGGCTCGAGTTTGGGTGACACAACACATTCCTAGGTGACGCCACACATTCCTATTCTCAAACTTTACTCAAATAAAGCTTTGTGCTCAGCAATTTAACTCGAAATAGTGGGCTAAGAGAGGTTTAATCTTTTTATTATCAATATGTTTTTATAGTATCAGTCGAACTCAAATTGAGTTACTAATAAAATTTTAATAACAGAAATAAAGAGTGTCATGTTGTGTTTTGTTATCACATGATTCTAACATACTGTAGGTCTTCAGTTTGAATCTAGGTGATGTCACAACGACCTTTTCTCAAGGTTTGTGCAAATGAAATTTTGTGTTCTATTCTTTAATTCAAAATAATTGGATGAAAGAGGTTTGATTTTTTTTATTTTTAATATTTCTTAGAGTATATGTTAAACCCAAATTGAGTCAATAACAAAATTTTAATAACCTCAATCATTGATGTCATGGTGTAGTTGGTTACCATGTCAATCTAACACACTGAAAGTCTCCAAATTGAATCCCGATGATGTTGCGCTTGCTTGTTCTCAAAGCTTTTCCAAAATTAAATTTTGTTCTCAACATTTTAGTCCAAAATAGATGGATAGGAGGGGCCCAATATTTAATTATCAATTTTTTTAGAGTATCAGTCAAATCTAAATTGAGTCAATAATAAGACTTTAATGACCCAAATGAATGATGTCATGGTGCAATTGGTAATCATGTTAGCCTAATACACTGAAGGTGTTTGGTTTGTGGCCAAACAATGCGACACCTACATATTCTCAAGTTTTGTACTGGTAAAATTTTAAATCCCACATTTTAATTCAAAATAATAGGATAAAAGAGTCTAAATTTTTTATTGTCAATATTTTTTAGAATACCAATCAAAACCAAATTGAGTAACTGATAAAATTTTAATGTCCCATAACAATGTTGTTTTGGTGTAGATAGTTATCATGTCAGTGTAACGCTCTAAAGGTCTCTAGTTCGAGCTCGGGCGATGCCACATCTTGCCCATTCTTTGACCTTACTCGAACAAAATTTTGTGCTCAACGCTTTAGCTCAAAATAATGCATTAAGAGTGGCTTAATTTTTTTAATATTAATATTTTTTATAGTATCAGTTGAACTAAAATTGAGTCACTAATAAAATTTTAATGACCCAAATCAAAGGTGCTAGAGTGTAGCTGGTTATCATGTCTCTTACACTAAATCAAAGTCTCCGGTTTGATTTAGTGTGTTGCCACACCTGCCTATTCTCAAGTCTTACATGAATAAAATTTTATCCCCGGCACTTTAATTCAATATAATGGATTAAGAAAGTTTTAAGAATTTTTATTATCAATATTTTTGAAGTGTTGGTAAAATATGCCCACGAGGGACTTTTACCACCAGTTAAAAATTTAAATTTGAATTTAAAATAAAAGGGTAATGGGTGGTGGTTAACCCATGATCACTTAACCTCCCACATATCTCTCCCTTTTCAGAGAACATTGTACGTGAGTTAACTTTCTTGATTTTGGTTTTAGAAAAGTATGTAAGTCCTCCACACATTGTTAAGGCATAGAGTGATTGTGAGAAATACATTCTCAAAGAGATTAATTTTTAGAGTGAGAAATTAATTGACAGCATCGAGAAAGTTTTGAGAAGGAAATTTTTTCTACCATTAGATTATAGGATTTTAGGTTGAGGTGTCCTATATAGTGGTGGTGGTTCATTGTACGTTATCACCATCCTGACTGAGTGATTTGTTTGAGGGTTCACAATCATGGATTTTTGGAAACCTACACATCGAGGTATTCATCCCAAAATTTTGATCCCATTTATTTTGTGATTTTCCACACTTCCACAATGCATGCAAAATAAATCTAACATTGGTGTCAATGCATGTTTAGATTTATTAAAATTTTTTCACAATTTTTTTGGGTATAAAATGTGTTGGGCAAAAATTTAGAATCTGGGTCACAAATGAATTTCATGAATTTGATGATACCATGATATTACCCATGACCCAAGGATCACAACTATAATTTTTATTTAATTTTTGGAGCATGTTTGGGCTATGAAATTTCTAGTCAAAGTTTCAATCATGGATAGTGATCGTGAACCTAAATCTTTAGATCTATCAAGTTTAAGGACAACTTGATACATGAAATTGGTTTAAATATGCTGACACTCAGATCGATTAATTTAAGTGGCTAATTTGATTATTGTTATCGAAAATTGTGTTTTCAGACATGGTTGATAAGGGCTATGGCAATTGTACTTGATCCACCAATTTGGGGCTTGAATCCTTCATAAAATCGAGTTTATGATGAATGGAAGGGGGTCTAATTTTGATTTGCAGTCTAAATCAGCACAAAAATCTAGTTGAAGAGGGCTTTTCCGACAACCGGGTCATAGAGATCCCTTGTCAAAAAGTTGGGCAGAGAAGACCAGGCCCAAATCCACAAACGGTGGTATGCACTCGCACTGAGGTGCGTGACGCCCGCGGGAGTAAGCATATAGACACCACAAGTGCTGAGAAGCATGATAGGTCAGGAGCAGTCCAAGTCAATCAAACTTGAAACCATGTCTGAAATATTTCTAGAATCAGGACATGACTCGGGGAGCATGAGTGCACGTACAGGCAGTGCTACATGTCTGGAATGTGCGCCAGCAACATTGCCATGTGCAAGTGCATGGCAGCACCGTCGTGGGGTGTGGTGGCACATGAGGCCTTCGGCAGCATGTCATGTCATCTTGAATTGAAAATTTCCTTTTTTTATGTGGGCCCCACATCAATAATTGTGACTTTTTGTGTTTCTTGTGTACTTAATCCAAGCATAGATGGTAAAATGTAATCCTGGGTTGTCATAGATGGGTCCGATGATCTATTCGTTTACTTTGGGGTTCATTTTCGAGTTATTTCGTGTTTGTTGATTCGAAAAGTGCACAAAATATGAGAATAAACTTTAATAAGTCACAATGTCTCTCTTTTCTTTGTACCAGAGACTATCATTGCTTCGAAGACCATCGTATTAGATCTCTGCATGGGGGATAAATTGAATGGTGACACTACGACATTTGATATTGAAAGATTCAGCTTGTTCTTGAGGAGCAAGATCTTATTGAGATTCTGAGGCATGAGATGGTGGACCCTGTAGAGGGTACCACACCTCAGGCTAGGTAGGATCAGGAGGCCTATCGTGCAAGGAAAAAGAAGGATAGCAATGCTAGGACAATCCTAATTAGTAATGTGCACAATGACGTGATCCCAGTCTATGAGTAATATCCTATGGCTATATCAGTTTGGCTCACCCTGAAAGAGCATTATGGTGATCTTTTAGCTCGAAAGGTAAGAATATTGATTTATAAGTTTATCAATTATAAAAAAGGGACTGATCATACAATGAAACAACATTTGATGCAAATGCCGAGTATGATCGCTGGGGTAAAGAATGTGAGCAAGCCCATTTTGGATGAACTTTAGGTACTTAGTGTGATCCAGTCATTACCTAATTCATAGGAGACCACAAAGACCTATCTCACACACGACAAGAGTAATCGTACTTCAATTGATATGAGAAGGCACTGTGAGCTCAAGAAAAAGCACTTGGAGATGAGTAGGTCGCACTTGGGTCATGCTTATGTAGTAAAGTCAAGCAAGGCTCCTGTGGCACCAAATGCAAATGAAAAAAGCATGAGAAGAAGACCTGAGGTCCTGGCAAGAAGCCATCGAAGAAATTTGATAGAAAAGTATAAAGGTACAGGAAAAAAGAGCTGGATAAGGTCAAAGTAACGTGCTATGTTTGTGGTAGACTTGGTCACTTTGCATGTGAGTGCGACGAGCGCAAGGTATGTCATTCTTCTTTACATGGTTTGAGTTTTGCCTCCTTTATTGTGATGCTCACTGACTCCTTTCCTTTGTGGAATGTAAACTTAGTAGCCACTGACCATGTAGCTCGAGACAAGAGCATGTATGTGGAGTTCCGCTAGATGAGTCCTTAGGCTAGGAGAATTTATATTGGGAATGGAGGATTTGTTGTCATCAGAGGGATTGGCACTTGCAAGTTAGAGATGCAAAGTGGCTAACTCTATATCTACATGATGTACTTTATGTTTCAAATATTGGACAGAACCTGATTTCTATACTTTGCTTAGACTACCTAAGATATGCTTTGTTTTTTGGTAACTCTATTGTTTTTATTAGCTAGGAAGTTCTTTCATTTGTTCTGGTTTTGTCCATGATGGATTGTATGCACTAGATGCTATTTCTTTTAATAGTAATTCTTGTTATTCTTTTATCATTTTTATATCTAATGCATTAATGATGATGTGAATGTATGACATAGTAGACATAGACATATAGGGCAATAGAGGATGAACCAGTTAGCACTGAGTGGTCTATTGAGCCCGCTAACTAGGGTCGAGTTGCCTATATATAAGTTTTGCCTAGTTGGCAAAGTTACAAGAAAACCATTTGGCAAGGCAAAGAGAGCTGGGACTGCATTGCAGTTGGCCCACTCCAATATCTATGGCCTAATAAACATAAGAGTCCGAAATGGAGCTGTATACTTTATTACATTCATAGATGATTATATGTATTTTGGTTACATCTATCGGATCTCATACAAGTGTAACACCGACACCTCGGTGTATTTGTATTTCTACTATTTTCCATTCTATGTATGATATTACCCACGTTCGATATAGAAATTTCACTAAGAAATTTTTCCGATAAAACCATCCCCAAATAAATATCGGCTAAAATCACCGGAGATTAAAAACTTCCAAAATGACCATTGAAGGTCAAATAATAATCAGAATGGTCTTAAAAGTGTATGAGGACCTCAAATATAGATAAATATCCCTTTGTATAGCTAAATCATGGATTTTTGAAAAAGTGCCCAAAAAACCCTAATTGGACGGTAATGGGCCCCTGCAAAACTAAATGACCACATTACAATGCAAAATAGACTTAGTTAGACTTAATATGAGGTAAGGGGCCTAGTGTGTAAATATGGAAAATTTTGGGGTCAAAATAGAATTTTCAAAGTTCGAGAGACTAGTTTGCAATTTACAATAACTTAGAATTAATCTACTATTTTTAATTTCCTAAAACCCTAATTGGAAAAGTGTAGAGAGAGGGTGGAATATGATTGGTTCAAAGGTTGGACTAGTGTGAACAAATGTGAAAATAAGGTTGTTGAAAAGTTTGACTTAGGAATTTTAAGTCCAAGGTGGAGAGGTGCTTGTGATGTTTTGGACCAATAAGAGACTTAGGGTCTTGGGGTGGGACCCACATATTAAATGAGCATGTGATTTGTAGAGAGTAAAATAAATATGGTGGGTCCCACACTTATTAATTAAAATGTAAATTTAAAAAAATAATTTAAAAAAGAAATTTGTATTAACCAATTAAACAAAAGAGTAGGAGAGAAGGAGAGGGAGAGAGGAAACATGTGGGGGAGAAGGAAAGGGAGAGAAGGAGAAATACTGAGACTATTCTAGAATAAAGAGAGTGAAAATCAAGGGTTAAGATCAATTTTGGGAAATGGATGGTTAAGATTAAATGGAGGAGAGTTTAATAAGTTAGAACAAACCCTAGCCTCCCCATTTTTGCCTCTCCCAAACCGTGACAAGCTAAGGAAGAGAAAAGAGAAGTCTTTTACTTTTCTCAAAACTGAAATTTTTGGGTGAAGAGGAAATTTGATTCTTCCAAACAACCACCCAATATTTTTACATAAATCAACTCTATCCAAGCACTACTACAACATATCCAAAAATTAGTAGAAGAGAAGAAGGTTTGCTTGGTGATCCAAGGATGGAAAGTTAGGGGTTCAAGTGAAGAGATCTATGGTTTCTTCAATTTTTTCCTCAACAACTTTAGGTAAGAGAGCTTCCTTTCTATCTTTTGTGTAACATATATTGATTTGGAGCCAAAAGGAAGTCTCTAACATGGTGACTCTTTGTAGACCAAAAGTTGGATCTAAGAGGAAAAGAGAGAAGTTTGGAGGAGAACACTTGTTTGGAGCTTGAGACACCAAAACTTGAGGTATAAAAACATTCTGCACTTTGTTTGGATTTGAGACCATTTCATTTGGTGTGTTAATGTGTTGATTTTAGCTTAGTTTAGGTGTAAAAATCAAGTAAATGAATGATATAAAGTGTGCAGAAAATTTCAGCATGTGAAATGTTTGATTTAAGTCTTGAATGAACACATATTGAGGTGAGAAACCGTAAGGGGACATGTGCAGAAAAATTCAGAACTTTGGGTATGAAATTGGATAGGTTTTAATGTAATTTTGAGTGTTAAAATGTGAAATCTATGTACTTTTGTGTGTGCTAGATTTTTGCATTGAAGTATGATGTGTATATATGTGTGTTAGTGAATGGAATGAAGAAAGAATGAGTGCAGAATTTTCTGCACTAATGGAAGTGAAAAAGGAAACCATTTTCATGTGAAAAATGTAGTGGAATGTAAGGTATATTAAAGAGGAAAGTATGCAGAATTTTGTGGTGTGTTATTCAGTATATGGATGTGAAAGTGGAGTCATGAGTGTGAGGATTTAGGTGTGTATGTATGCAGAAACTTTGGATGGAGTTATTGTGCATGTGTATGTAAAATGCCTTGACTGAATGCATTAAAGAGAACAAGGAAATTGCATGCTGTCCGGGAAAGTTTGAGAATGCATTTAGTAAATAAAGTGGAGGCTTATATGTGTATGTAATGATGTATAAATATGTATGCATGCATAGTGATGTTGGTGTATTTAAGTGATGCGAAAATGTGCAATTGTAAAGAATGTGTACAAGCATATGTTTGTGCTAATATGATAAATGTATGGTATTGGATTGGTGTTTTGAAGGGGAGCAATTGATAAAGAATTAAAAATGTGAAGTGAGTATACTAAGAGATTAAATATGTAAATGATGACCTTGATAGTAAAAATAGCATAATGTAGTTTGTGTTGGGTACCTTTGATAATATGTGATTGAAGTTGTATTTTGGATGTTTGAAGGGGAAATAGTGTATGTATATGTATTGGAGTCTAGATATAATGTTCTAGGTTTTAATCCTATTGAAGGGGATAGTTAAAAATAAAATGTAACATTTAAATTTTTCAAGGCTATAACACTTATATGTGTTATATATATTATGACTGTAGTGATATATTGATCATTCGGGGGAAACTCTTTCGGTTGTTGTGGAGCATTTTAGGGAGTGACGTACCCTCCTGTATACAGTAAGTGAGACTTTGACACTGTGTTTTTCAATTGAACAAAATCCCTGTTTTACAGTTTTTCAAAATGACATATTTTGTGAAACGTGTATAAGCATTGGTTTGACCTATCATTTTTAAATGCTCTCTTTTGTGATTATTGGAATGTCCCAAATGATTTAGTTAAATGTTATGCATCCATGATTTGAATTGAAAATATATCGTGCCACTCTTTGGAATTGTGATATGATTTATATGCTATTATTACATTGACATTTTAATTGAAAGGATTTGATGAAATACATTGGCACGCTGTTTTGAAATGATTTGATTTATGTGTGGGCTGGATGCCTACTTGTGATGGAACTTACGGATATGATGATGTAATGATATTATTGATAGATTCCGTAGCTATAAAGGACATTTGTAGAGGCGCCTCTCGTGTGCCCAGATACGCTTCTGCAGGAGGTATCCACAAATGTCGTGGTTGTGATGTGTATAGTTACGCTCGGATGAACCAAAATTTGGGGAGAACGTGTGTTACGCCACAGTCTAGCTCTGGGTGAGGTACTATACTTGATGGGTATACGTGTAGACACGGGCTAGCCGGTTGAACCAAATGTATGGAGGACATGTGCTACGCCACTGTTTAGCACTTGGTGAGACCTGTGGCCAACGTTGGGGTAGAGAGCTAATTTTATACACTTGCTTATGAAAAAAAAAAACCCCAATGCGCCCTTCATTGGTCATGGTAGACCATTATAAAAAATGTTTTATTGGCAAGCTCTATATGATTTTGGGATATTGCAAATGGATGCCTACTTTGATACTATGATATGTGTTATGTGAACATTTGATTTCTGGATATGTCATGTTTGGTTTTGATATTATATTGGTTTTGAAATGTTTTTTGACACTCCATACTCACACCTATATTGAGAACATATTGTCGATCCCCTCACTCACTAAGTATTTTCCCATAATACTCACCACTCACTTTCCCTTGACTTTTAGTTATAAAGCTGGCAGAGAAAGAGATATGTCGAGTGAGTTGACACACCTGATTTGTTGGAGACCTCGGACTCGGGTATGGCATCGACTATTCTTCTACAGTGTTGTATTTGGTGATGTTGGATGATGTATATATTCAGAATGACCAATATATATTTAAATGAGATGACTGTATTATGTTATGTAACGTAAATTGGAACTTTCAATTGTATTGCTTAATTATGCATTGAGATACTGTGTTGGAATTTTTACATACTTTTACTTAGGAAATCATGTTTTTGAGAAAACAAGTTTTATATAGGTATTGATGTTAGCCTGTGTTGTCTCGATATGTGTGTTGAGAGGCGGCAGTATACGGGGTGACTGGCAGCTATTCACGGTCTCGGATCGAGGATCGGGGTGTGACAACAAATCTGAGACATTAGAATGCTTTGAAGATTTATTAGTGAGGTTGAGAAGAGGTTGAGAATCAATTAAACTTGAGAGTAAAAACTCTCAGAACCAATAGGGGTGGAGTATTTGCTAAAACAATTTAAAGAATTCTATTTCGAGAAGGCATTACGAGACAGCTGACTATTCCTACTACTTAGCAAAATAGAGTAGTCAAGAGAATGAAGAAGACTTTGTTGGAGATGGTGAGGTTTATGATGGTACAGGCTAATTTGCCCATCTCTCATTAGGGAGATGCATTAATGACTGTAGCCTATATTCTCAACTGTGTTCCATCAAAGTCTGTAGTCAAAACCCCATCAGAGTTTTGGATAGGGAGGCAACCTGAACATAGCTACTAGAGACCATGGGGTTGTACCACTTATGTTCTCGATTTCTCACATCCACACAACAAGTTAGGCCCACCTGGAACTAAGTGTATCTTTGTAAGATAATCAAATTACTCCAAGGTGTATGTGTTCTTAGGTGAGCATACGGATCACACTATCAATGAGATTGAGTCTCATGATGCCATGTTGCTTGAGAATAATTTCCTTAAAAGATGTAAAATCGATCGAGACTTTACTTTTTATGAGATTGATGAGTCTAGTAGCGGGACCCAAAAACATCTTATGAATCTTGGTCCCAGTGGGAGTGATCCACCTAGAAGTAAATAGATTCTCCTTTCTCGTAGGAGCAATCGAGGACATGTACCTAAATGTCATTTTTAGATTGAGGGTGAGACCCTCATTGTGACTCCTGAGGATGATGAGGAGCTCAAAATGATCTAGGAGGTTTTGGAGGGATCTTCGAAGGACTATTGGTTAAAGGCCCTGGATAAAAAGATAGAGTCGATGAAGTTGAATGGGGTCTAAGACCTAATTGATTTACTTGAGGGTAAAAAGGTCATTGGGAACAAGTGGAATCTCAAGATCAAGAGAAAGGTTAACGAATCGGTGGAGAAGTTTAAGGTTTATCTGGTAGCGAAGGGCTATACTCAAACAAAGGGTGTGGATTACAAGGAGACTTTCTCCCTATAGTTAAATTTATCTCAATTTGTTTACTTTTAGCGATTGTTACAGATCTGGATCTAAAGTTACACTAGATGGACGTCAAGACTGTCTTCCTAAATGTAAGTTTAGATAATGAGACTTATATGGAGTAGCCATCTGGCTTTGTTCTTGTAAGTCAGGAGGATATGGTCTGTCGACTTCAGAAGTCGATATATGGCCTTAAGTAGTCATCCAAGAAATGGCACTTGAGATTTCATAAGGAGGTGATATCGTATTGTTTGTTGATAATCGGGGAGATCATTGTGTCTATCTGATACATTTTACGAACTCTTTTGTGATCATATCTTTATATGTGGATGACATTCTATTGGCTGAGAACATTAGAGAGTATCTTAAAATGTGGTTATTATCGAGTTTTGATATGAAGGATATGGGTGAATCTTAGTTCATTCACTGAGATAAGATCTAGGGAGATTACTCAAGACGGGTGGAGTTTCTTTCGCAAGAGTCTTACATTAGGAAGATTCTTGAGTGCTTTTGGACGAGTGATTGCAACCCCATAGATACTCTTTCACAAGAGTTCTATATCAGAAAGATTCTTGACATGTGTCCTAAAACTCAAGAAAAGATAAGGCAGATGAGTAAAATACCTTATACTAGAGCAGTAGGTAGTATAAAGTACGCAATGTTGTATACACGACCAGACATTGTTTTGGAGGTACTCTAGTAAGTAGGTATCAATCGAATCCTAAAAAGGGTTATAAGAGAGTAGTGAAAAGGATTCTGAGATATCTCATGGGAACTGCAAACCTCTCCTTGGGTTACAGAGGAGGTAATTTGTATCTCGTTAGGTATTCAAATGCCGACTGGGATGGCGATCTAGATGGACGCAAATCGATATCAGATTTTTTTTATCCTGCTTAATAATATTGCCATTTTGTGAAGCAACATAAAGCAAATATGTATATCTCTATCTATGATGGAGACTGAGTTTATGGATTCTCAGCAGTAGTTCAGGAGAGTGTTTGGCTCCAGAGATTTTTGGATAACTTAGGGGTTATGATAGATAGTGGGAGGCCAAGGATGATTTACTATGATAATCAGGCCACCATTGCCTACACTCAAGGCCCTAAGCATCACAACAGGACCAAACACATTAATACCAGATACCATGTTATGAGAGACTTCATTGAGAAGGGTAAAGTGATGATCAAGTACATTTCCACGCACAGTATGGTAGCCGATCCCTTCACCGAACCCATTATGAGAGATTCCTTTGTAAGATATTGGGAATCATTGGGTTTATGTGTATTTTGACATTTCTCATTATGTACTGAATTGATTTTTGATGCTTATTATTATATATATAACATAAGTACATTATTCAATCATTTATTTATTGCACTTAATTGATTATTATAAATTTTGAGATGTGATGTGATAAAAGATATATCAGGTAGGTGAGTTCAACTCTCTCACATGAGTGACCACCTTTAACTCTGAGTGAGCAGGGATGAGATAGTTTATTGGCATAAAAGGCTTTGAGAGTGGCCTTGCTAGAGCATAAGTTGTACTGATACGCATTCAGGATGAGGTTATATGTGATACGACCAACATGGACATACCCATATCGATATTGCCTATAAATAGTCAGGTTTAAGATCTCAAATATCACCTATATTTAGTGATATTTTCTCTGAGATAATGTCTCTAACATCTCTGGATAAAATCTTATATGTAAACTAAGTCCTACACCTACACACTGTTAAAGAAATCTAACATATATCCTTTTGAGAGATGAGAGAATAATACTGTGGCACGTGTTTCATACCACATATAATAAATTGACTATGGGATAGTGAGAGCTATTAGTTGAGATGATGATATGATGTTGATACTGTCACACCCCGACCCACCCCCGAGCCGATCACGTGAGCAACCGCCGCGGCATCTCGATGCACGGGCACAACCCTTCAAGATATCAAGACGCCGTAAGGCTATGTGCACAAATCCATAACCAGTTTCCACAGATCATATCAAATCCCAAGTATAAGAATATATAAAAATATTATAAATTTCCTCAATGCATGAACATATATCGATGCCAGAGTTTACATGTACATATCCAAAATAAAACACAGTCATCCCAGATAAAATAAATAAATAAGTACATTAATCAAACTAAAATCTCAAATATACAGCGATATCACCAATAATCGTAGCAAAAGAAATAGTAAAATCCATACCCAAGCCCAGTGATATCAAGTCCACGTCACAAGTATGCAAATCACAATAATTCTCCCTCAGTCCAAGACTAATCCTATGGGAAAGAAAGTGAGGGGTGAGTATCTAGGGAAGGATACTCAGCAAGTGAGGGGATTGACATCGTGCTATTAATATCGAGGCTGAACTTGGAGTGTCAAAGCATGTAACACAATATCTGGTGTGCGAAAATAACGTGTTGTTTCAAAAAAAAAAAAAACATGCCTCAAGGCACACATCAGAAAATAACATATGCATCCAGTATGTATATCAAGTTATAAAGAGCCGACCAATCAAACAACCCCGACAACGGTCTACCTCGACCAAGGACGGGCGTATTGGAGGTTTTTTTTCACAATGCAAGTATTAAATAATGGCTCTATGCCTCAATGTTGGCCACAGGCTACTCCAACTAGTCCGTAAATACCATATATATACATATAAATAGTCGGCCGTGTATAGAGCCCCACCTGGTGCTAGACAGAGTCGTACTCGCATTCTCTCCGATGAGGGTCAACCGGGTGCATCCACACATGACTATCTGGCGGATATCTCTGGCTGAAGCATATCCGGACACAAGGGGTGCCTCTACCAAATGTCCTTCGTAGCTACGGATGCTATAGGAAGCATATAACAATACCATCGTATCGGCCGGACATGCAGCCCACACACATATCCAAATCAAAATCACATAAAATCGTGTGCCAATAGAATGGAAATATTAAAACATGTCAATATGTCAAAGGATGCCACAATATTAATTATCAAAACTATGGATGCATATCCATCGAATCAAGAGGTGGGACACTTCAATGGCATAAAATATTTCATAAAATATTCAAAACTCTAATGATCATACATTTATAGAATCATGTCATTGAAAAGCATTTTTAAAACATGGTTTTCAATTAATAGCAGACATCAAAGTCCCACTCACCATATGGGGGAGAGTATCACACTCCCCAATAATACCACAAAGCGAAGAAAAAGCATTCCTCTCAATAAGGACATCCAACACTTATGAATATATAAAATCAGCAAGTTTTAAACCTGCGCAGTTATAGGAAACAGGCTATAACTTCTAATACACATATCCAAACCAGGTGGTTCTTATCTCAAATTAAAGGTAAGATAGACCTAAAACTTTTATGTTTAGGTCTCACAGTGGGTCGGAGCAGAAGATGCAGCGAAATGGACCACAAGTCTTCTGCTAAAACAGGGCAGAATGCAGAAATTTTCTGCAGAGTATCTATCTTTGAAAATTCACTAAAAATTCCATTCATCTCCAATTCATTTGGGTCCTATTTCATTTTAAAGCTAAGGATGTCTAGTGTCTAATGCAGAAAACCTCATGTCATTTGGAGTTGTGTAGAGAAAGTTATGTTAAAAGGACTACATGCTGTTCAATTGACTAAAATACATATTTTTCACTTTCAAATTTCCAATGTCATGTCAAGTCCTTTAGGACACTACCCGAACTCCTCATATTTTGTTCATGTGTACTACAAGTCTACAAGACTCAAGTGTTGGTACTCAACCAATCCCGCACAGAGCTCACACCAATCCAATCTCTCGCTCGCACAGAAGGGTCAGCAGTGCCACAGCCCAGTGCTCCTCTCCACAACTCAGCGTCAATCTTCACCGCGTTGCGCCCGGCGCCAGCACCTCTGCTCGGCGCCAGCGTGCAACGACCTGTCCCTGCACCCAGCACGCACCCGTGCAACATGCAGCGCCCATGCGCAGGGCGCACAACACCCTTGCGCATGGCACTTGGCGCCTACGCCACCCATTTCTCGGCTAGCATATACACCAACAACACATTCCCTCTAATCCAAAATTTAGTCCCAAACTTCAGCATGAATACCCAAATTTTTTGCACATTTGACCCTTCCTTCCTCTCCATTTTGGCATGTATTTAGACACCCAAAAGTCATGACAGATGCAGAAATTTTCTGCATGCACACAAACACCTCTCAAGCTTCTCAATGCACACAAGTCACTCGAATACCATCACTAACACCTACTAAAATCTGCACACCATTTCTCCTCATTTCAAGACATAATACATACATAATGGTGCCATTTTAAATCTCTAAAATTCTGCATATAATGGACTCACTAAGGGACACATTTCAACACCCTAACACACGAAGAATCATTCATTTCAAGACCAATACATGTCCAAATATTTCTGCACTCCTAGGTATATGTTCTAATGTATTTTTCCTAGGTTTTTGCCACAAATTTATGCTCAAATCAAGTAAATAAAACTGCAGCAAGGCATCCCATAATGTGCAAAATTTCCTTACCTTTTCTCGGCATTTTTCAAGTCCCAACTTGATCCTTTGCAAGAAAACTTCTTCCTTTCCTTAGTTCTTGGTTCGGTCACTCACCGAAGTGGGAACACCTCTCTCCAAAGGTCTCAACTGCAATTGTATCACCAAGAAAAAGCTCGCGGCTTGCTCCCCTTTCAACATCAAGACTTCTCTTTTGGTTCTCTTCTTCGGATATGTGGTTCAAGGGGTTGAGAGGATGAGATTTGTGTTAAAACCTAAGTGGGTTTTGTGAAGAAAATTCAAGCCTCACCTAAGGGAAACTCACGGTTCTTGCAAAGAACAATGAAGAGCACTCTCAAGCTATCACTCGGCTGCCTCTCTAGAGCTCTCACGTTGGCTTCTCACTTCACTGAGAAAGGGAATGGAAATGTCTAGAGAATGCTAGGGTTTGTTCCTTTTATAATGGTGCCTTAAATTTTTAACCCTTGCATCCACCTCCAATTTAATCTCATCCATTGGATTGTTTTCAAAAGTCAAAGTTTGCAACTAAAGATGTTCACACATATTCACATGGAGTAGAGAGAGGGGAAAAATGGTCATTGTGCCTCAAGTTATGGTACTTATTCACAAGTCCTCCAACTTGTGAAAATTGTAAAATGACCCAAAAATTCTTATATTTGCACACTAGGCCCAATACCCCATATTAGGCCTAATGAAACCGATTTTGCAGAAAATTATTATTATATATATATATATATATATTTTAGGTCGTTTCAATCATTTTAGCCTAATTCGAGCCGATTAGGGTTTTATGGGCCAATTTCTATACTTGTGCCGATTTAACCCTAAAAATTAATATTTATCAAATGTAAAAATTTTCTATATTCTCCAAATTCAATATTAACATCACAGGACCATTTGTGGCCCTTTCCGGAAACATTTGCCCATGCCCAAAAATCGGCCAAAATTCTTTGGGGTATTTTTATCCAAAAAATTTCATAGTGAAATTTATAAACGGTCCCATGAATAACCATCATATATATATATATATATATATATATGAAATGAGTACATAAAATAATACACCGAGGGTCGGTGTTACAGATACCCATACCTAATGTGTGAGACCCGAGGTCCACTGGATAGGCCCACTAGTACACTTATTACTTTCAGTGGTTTTTTGAATTCTAGGTTTAGTATATGCTACTTTAGTATACTTACCAATGGTATGGAAGATAATGACATCTATGGGTCAGGTATAGAAAAGCAACTGAATTGCGATGGATAGTTTCTAGTAGGGAAAAGGAAGATCAATTGACATTACATTGTCATGTTGTATTCACCGGTCGACCTATTATATTTATCCATGTTGGGATTGAAGCATAATAATAAATACACAATCGAGCAATGATTGGAGATCATTTTCAATGAGGAAAGTGGCTTGATGGATGTAATGCGATGTGTTCAGGGTATAACGAGTCTTTTTGTACTAACGATTGCTCCTTGATCATCCTAACAGGTGCGTTGAGAAGTCTTTACTTGTAGATGTACTCACTAGTTGCACTCACTAGTTGCACAACACTCAATCTTGCATGAAAGTCTAGTAGGGTGATGTGTAAAATTGAATGAGTTATAATCTTGTGATAGACATAAAATACCCTCATGTGCAAGTAGGAGAGGTTGGTAAAATATGCCCATGAGGAATTTTTACTACAAGTTTGAATTTAAATTAAAAAGGTAATAGGTGGTGGTTAACCCATGATCACTTAACCTCCCATGCATCTCTCCCTTTTCAGAGAACTTTGTACATGAGTTAACTTTCTGGATTTTAGTTTTAGAAAAGTACATGAGTTCCCTGCACATTATAAAGACATAGTCATTGTGAGAGATACATTCACTGGGAGATTAATTTCAAGACTGAGAAATTAGTTGAGGGTATTGAGAAAATTTTGAGTAAGAAATTTTCTCCATCATTATAGCACCAGATTTTGGGTTGAGGGGTCATGGTATAGTGGTGGTGGTTCGTAGTACGTGATCACCATCCCTGCCAAGCGATTTGTTCAAGGGTTCACAGTCACGGATTTTTGAAAACCTACACATTAAGGTATTTATCCCGGAATTTTGATCCCATTTATTTTGTGATTTTCCACATTTTCGCAATGCATATGAAATAAATCTGACATGAAGTATCAGTCAAATCTAAATTGATCCCCTAATAAAATTTTATTAACCCAAATCGAATGTGTCATGGTGTAGTTGTATAGTTTATCAATCTAAAAAAAAAATAAAAGTTCCTGGGTGATGCCACATGTGTATCTTCTCAAGGTTTTCACATAAAGTTTTATACTTGGCATTTTAATTGAAAATAATAGGATAATAGAGGCTTAATTTTTTTATTATCATTATTTTCTTAAAGTATCAGTCAAACTCAAATTGAGTCATTAATAAAATTTTAATGAACCAAATGAAGGGTGTCTTGGTGTAGTTGGTTATCACGTTAGTCTCCCATACTGAAGGTCTCTAGTTGGAGTCTGGACAAGTCACACCAACCTATTCTCATGTAATGTGTAAAAAAAATTTTGTCCTAGGCACTTCAAGTCAAAATAATGGGTTAAGAGAGACTTAATTTTTTATTATCAATTTTTTATAATATCTGTCAAACCCAAAATGAGTCACTAATAATATTTTAGAGACCCAAATCAAAGGTGTTGTGCCGTAGTTGGTTATCACATCCGTCTAACACAACGAAGTCTTCGGTTTGTGTTTAGGAGATGCCACACCTACTTCAACTCATGATTATCACGAATAAAATTTTCTATTTAGAGTAGTAGTAAAACCCAATTTGAGTTACTAACAAAATTTTATTGCCCCAAATTAATGGTTTCGTGGTGTAGTTAGTTATCACGTCAGCCTAACACACCGAAGGTCTTCGATTCTAGTCCAGGCAACACCACACATGCCTATTCTCAAACTCTACTCAAATAAAGTTTTTTGTTCAGCATTTTAAGTCAAAATAATGGGTTAAGAAAGGCTCAATCTTGTTATTATAAATATATTTTTATAATTCAATCCTAATGAATCCAATAGCCGACGACCTTATGGGTATTAAATTTTTTAAAATCAAATTTTGATAAAACAATTTTGGATTGCCAGAATTTGACCAATTCCATGGGTATCATATCTAGAACTTCTTAAGTTTGATTACATATGGAGGAAGCTGCTATCGATTTACATATTTTATATTGGATTGGATCAACTAGGGATAAAAATATAGGTAAATTACAATTTATCTACTTGTGATTTCATGTTGAACCAAATGCTACCTCTTTATTTCAAAAGCAATAATATATTCTCTTGTGGTTTTCAAAAGAGTGAAGAGTTGACAAAAAATATACAAACATAATGGAGACACGTAAGATGCCCATTATACCCCAGACCCTAGACAATTAACACCTCCTTTACCTTGTAGAATGAGGAAGAAAAAGAAATAAGAAGAAGAAAAGCTGAATTCCATTGAATCTGCAATGCATGAGAAATAACCAAACATTTTGAATTGATATTAGTGGGAATCTCTTGTGGGAAAGCGTGACTGAAGGCATTATTGTCACACTCCGAATCGGGATTGTGAACAGCCACCCGTTACCCTGGATGCCGACTGTATTTTTACAGAAAATCGGGCAGAATCTCCCCATAAATTGGAGGTCTCCCATATACAATTAAACCTGTTTAAACCTGTATAATTCAAAATCATCCTGAAAATAAAACAAATGGTCATCCCGGCCTCTCCAAAACCAACAACTCTCATAGCCGACATCCAGAACAACGCAAGGCTATAAAAATCTATCAACAAACCTAGCCACAGACCTCTACTGTCATACCCAACTAGAGCATGAGCAGCCGCCACACCGAGCGGACCTAAATTTTATACAAATGTATAACAAATTTTCCAAGTAACATTCAAATATATACAATCGCATCAATGCAAATGAAATACGAGAGTTTCGTAAATAAATATACATAAATTTTACAATCATCCCAAATTAAATACAAGGCGAACTACGGACCTCAACAAGACCTCGCAGGGTCAAAAATATAATACGTAATTCATCTTTTAAATTAAACTTTGATCTCACCGTCGTGAATCACCCAAATCCACCAAGATCTCCAAAATCTGAAGCGTCGCTGTGGCATAACAATAATCATGTCTGAGGGGGGAGAGAGGAGGGGTGAGTACTCGGGGAAGAATACTCAGTGAGTGAGGGGATTAATCTCAAGTACTAATAGTGTAGGTGAACATTGGAGTGTCAAATAATATTATTCGTAATCAATATTTCAAATTTTGTAGTAAATCATGATATATTCGATAAAATAAACTCATTTAATCTTTCACACGATATCATACATATATGCATCTATTTAAAAATCAAGTATATCATAGAGCAAGCCGAAAGAATCCTGACAAGGGTCAACCATGACCAAGGACAGGCGCATCGGGGGTTTTATTATGCAAAGTGTTTCAAAAGTAGCTCTCTACCCCGACGTTGGCACGTACAAACAACTCCCAGTGCTAGACTGCCTATTCTGACGGACCTCCCCTTTCGGTTCAACGGGGTCCATACGGAACATCACAATCATGTACAAGCAACTCCCGGTGCTAGATCGCCTATGCTGACGGACCTCCCCAATACATGGTTCAACCGGGCCCATACGGAACATCACAATCATATACAAGCAACTCCTAGTGCTAAACCACCTATTCTGACGGACTTCCCCTTTCGGTTCAACTGGGCCTATACATATCGCAATCACGACGTTTGCGGATACCTCTGGCCAAAGCGTATCCGGGCAACCCGTGCCTCTACAAATGCCCTTTGTAGCTACGGAATCAATCAAGAACATCCGGCCCCCACCGTGACTCAATCACATCATATCAACACAAAACTAGTGGGCATCCAACCCACATAGTTCATCAAAACGATTCAAATCCGTGTGCCAATACATTTCATCAAAATCATTTCAAATCAACTACCGATGCAATGGTAGAATAGAAAACATTCAAGTTCTCAAATCATGGCACAATTTCATTTCATTCAAACATGGATGCATAGTCATAGAAATCATAAGTTTATGACACTCCAATAATCACAAAACAGATTTGAGATTTAATATCACACGTCGAATCAATACATATCAAAGCATGTTTTGTTTAAAAACAAGGTAAAATCAGGTTTTACTATTTCATGCAAGAGATTAGGATCCCACTCACATTCTAGGGAGGGTGGTCACTCCCTATTTCCACAATCAAACCAAACTCGACTCCTTGAGTCTCCAAAGAGATCAACCTAATCAAATCATCACAATTGTCATCAAATTTCCAATTAATCTTAGGGTTTATCATTTTCCCTAAGTTTGTACAAACCTTAATTCTCCAATTTTTGAGTATACTCTAATGTCATCAATTTCATCCCATTTATAAATAAATAATAAAATCAAAATCAATCTTAATTCAAACCTAAAACCGTTCAAAATCGAAAACAACTCTAAAATAAATAAATTCCTACAAAATAGAAAAAAAAATCTTTAAAAAATCATACACTTTTCACTTTTCATCTGATTTCTTCAAACCATATGTCATTTTCAATGTAAGGAAATCTATTTTTATAATATAGGAGTTGTATTTTGATTTTCTATATGCAGCACGACTTATAATGTAAAATACTACGATAGTTCTTAAACTATAACCATAACTTTTAATCTATTCTTCATATACATACCATTATACAAATTTAAAAACTTAATATAACCTGAGAAAGACACAAAATACTACAGTATACTTCATTTTACGACACATCTCATTCCAACTTTGATCCCAATTGCTTTTATGCATATTTCAAATAAACTTTAAAGGAAACCATTCCATTCAAGCAAGCATGAATCCTTCATCTTCTAACATGCTTCTTTCATACTAAATAGCCTAATTCGAGTAAATTTTTAAACTTAACCCTAACATTTAGGCATAGCATTTTCAAAATTACATTCTATTCCAATCGAACAAAATTTCTAAACGCATGTAAGCCTTCTCATCCTAAATTCACTCTAATTTCATTCAATTAATGAAAAGACCAAAAAAATCTTTTTACCTAGGGTTTCCGCAGTCCACAACCCTAATGTCCGTGCGCCTACAACTCAGTACGGACCTGCAATACTTCAAATTGAAGCAAATTTCAATAATTAATCTTAATTAATATAAGAATCAAAACCCTAAATCTATAGGTCAGAACTTTCGTCCTTACTTTTGCAGATAAAGGATTGCAGCATAGGGTTTTCGAAGAACGGTGGGCGACTATAGTTTGGGGCTCTGCAAGAGTGGCAAAAGGCGTGTGAGCAGGGAAGGGGCTGCAGCCACACACGCAGGAGCTGTCGCGCGTGGGGAAGGAAAGAGAGAAAAAGAAGGGAGACTGAGAGACGGAGAGGGAGGTAGAGAGAGAAGGGTGGTGGTCGTGGTGGCTGTTGGCGGATGGAGGCGATGGAGAAATAGCGCGACAAAGGAGGGAATCACGCGATAGAGAGAGACCGTGAGAAAAGGGGACCGAGAAAGAGAGGTAGAGAGAGAGAAGGTGGCGTGTGTGGTTGTTCACGGTGGAGGGAGGCGGCGATGCGATGGAAGTGCGATGGTGAGGGAGAACGACTTCTCGTAGCGGAGGGTGAGAGATAGAGAGAGAATCGGCGAGAGGGAAGCAGAGAGAGAATGAAAGAACAGAGGGAGACAGAGAAAGAATGGGTGATCGGAGGTGGTGGTTGAAGGCGGTTGCGGTGGAAGACAGCGGAGGAGAAGAGGGAGGCGGAGGGAGAGGGAGTCGAGTAAGGGAGAGGAAGAGGCGGAGAGAGAGGGAGGAGAATTAGGGCTATTAGACCTAATTCGAATTTTTTTTAATTATTATTATTATTATTATTATTATTATTATTATTATATATTTTTTTATACTAACTTTATTTTACAAATCCCAGAAACGATATTTAAAATATACCAAAACTTAAATTTAAAAAAACACTAAAATCGAAAATCAATAAAATTAAATATTATTCAATATATATATAAACTAGAGAATATTTTATTAAATTCAAGAATGGGTGTACAAAAGTACGGCACCGCTGAGTCGGCGTTACAATTATCAGGTAAAATAAATTATTTCTATAAAGTAGCTATAGGGTCAAGTGGAGATTCATGGGTAGATCTAGATTTGGACCAGAGATTCCTCTAATCTGTCAAAAACTCCCCTCTCTCTCTCTCTTCAATTTGATTTTCTCATCGAATCGACTATTTTCTTTCTGGGATTTGGGATTAGTCTCCGACAATCTTCTTTGCCAGATTTTTGGGATTTGGGATTACACAAACTTAGTACACAAAGGTTGTGCAGACCAAAAATTCCTAGACCCATATGAGGTTTACACCCAAACCCTCAAAGCCCTATTTGATTCCTTAGTTTCTCGGTCCCATACCAAACATAAGAATGTTTTTGATAAATTTTTCTTTAAAAAGTTTCAATTTTTTGATAAATTTAATGTTTTTTGTAATTAGGGTTTTTTTTTGACAAGATTATTTTTTTTTAATGATTTTTTGTTCTTGGGGTGCTTTTATAGAGGTCGGTTCTTAGGAATGACTCAAATTTAAATTTTATAAATAATGAGTATCTTAATAATCTTTCTATTTAATTTGATGATCCTTTTTCTATTAAATAAAAAAGTATTTTTTTTTCTTGATAAAAGGAGGCTGGGGACCTTTACTTATAATACCATTGACCAATTCGAATCATAAGAATTACTCTTTAAAATAATTTTTAATAATGGATTAATGTAACACTTTAAAATCATTATTCGTGATTTTTTGAAATTCAAATAAAATATTTTAAAATATATTTTAATCTTTTAAATTTTAAAAGGAAAATAAAATAGAAAATAATTATAGTTTTAATTTTAGTAAATAAAATAAAATTATAAAAATATTAATTTTAAAATATTTTTATCAAGGGTAAAATTGATAATTATATAATTTTCATTCCGAAATATATGCAAACCAAATATCAATAATAATAATCATACGCATTCCAAAATTTGAATCAAACAATTAATATCGGAATTCAATTTTGATTTTGATTCCTAATGTCTTTAATTCCAATTCCAATTTAGATTTCTGAGTGCGAATCAAACACCACCTAAATATCTTAACCCAAAGATGACTATTACTCAAAAAAATTCGACCAATGAAACTTCTTCAAATCTGGTGTTAGGTAACCTCAGGCCTCAACTAGTCTTTCTCTGTAAGAAGGGAAGTGGAGGGGTACGTATGTACTATATTCAGTGAGTGATATACAAGTTGTATAAAAATAAGATTTTTGTATGGTAGACATATCAAATGCAATTATATATATATACATATATATATATATATATATATATATATATTTCAAACTATCATATCATTCTCAAAACTTATTCAATAAAAATAAATTCAAACCATTGTTTCCAAAATTATCATAACTCAATTTCATATATATTAGGGCTGGGTTCGACCCGAACAAAATCCGTAACCTTCCCGAACCCGAGGTGTTCGGGTAGGGTTAATTCGGATTTTTTGTTATATCGGGTCGGTAATTAAAAAACTCGAATTAATCCGATCCACCCGAATCAACCCGGATAAATATGTAAATATATTATAATTATGGGGGTAAAAATGGAAATAAGGTAAAAAAAAGTTGTATAACCCTAATTTATCTCATTCTCGCTTGACGCTTCATTCTTTCTTAGACAGCTGAGCGACAGCCTCTCTCTCTCTCTCTCTCTCTCCCCCTACCATCTCCAACTCAGAACTCACAGCCTCTCTCTCTTCGATCTCCAACTCTAACCGATAGCCTCTCTCTCTCTACCATCTCCAACTTCTTCTGATAGCCGAATCTGACTTGTTGTATGGTAAGTGATTTTTTTTTTTTTTTTTTTTTTTATTCTTGACAATGTGATACTTTAGTACTATGGGTTTTGAATCTTTCATTTTTGTTCTTGCCTATGATAATTTACAAGTTTTTTTTTTTTTTATTGTTCTTGCCATGTTTTCATTTTTTGTTCTTGCCTATTAATAAAAAAATAGAGTTTTTCTTTGCATCTGTCATTTTTTTGCGTCCAAAGATTATAGTGAATGTCATATTTGAACTATATACATGATTTTTTTTTCGAAGTTAAAACATTTATAGGAGAAAAAACCCTCAATTAGAATAGGGATTCTCTGTGTCCAATTATTTTTTTTTTGGGGATTATTTCCTGTTTGCTATTCATATGGTGCTATTTGATTTTAAATGCTTAATTTTGTTTTCCTTGTAGTGTCGATGCTCTGTTGTCTGACTTTTGGGGATTATATCCCTTTTTTGGGGATTATTTCCTTCAGTGTTGATGCTCTAATGGTTCTTACGATTTTTTGGGGATTCTCTACTGTATGATTTTTGGGAATTCAAAAATAGAGTTTGATAATTGATGCTTGAATGTCTATTTCTGAGATGTTACATGACCCGAAGGTGATAAGGAATACAGGAAAAATGGACTTCTTCACAATACCATTACTTTATAGTGTTACAGCATGATTAATTATTGTCCTATTTGAATTTGCACATACTGTTCATGACAAAGTGTCCTATTTCTCACTACTACTGCCAATTTTAATTTAATATCATACTTGTTATTATGTTATTATGGAGGAGAGCTATTCAAATTCCCCTGCTCCTCAGTCTGGCACTGCGGGTGATAATCCAATCAGTGTTAAACCACCTTTGCCAAAAGTAAAACGAGGTAAATAAGGTAATTTTACGGCTACGGTATGGAAACATTTTACGAAATTGCCTTTTGTTGATAAGTCTGAAATGAAAGCAAGTTGTAATTATTGTGGCAATGAGTTTAAGTGTCCTACCATTAATGGTACTAATAGCTTGCGTAATTGTCTCACAAGGTGTAAGAAATATCCTCACAATAATAGAGAAAAAAAAAACAGAGGACTTTGGCTTTTCAACCGGCAAGTAAAGAATTCTCCTATAGTAGTAGTGGGAGTGGGAGTCAACTTATAGTTTGGAAATTTGATCAAGAATTATGTAAGAAGGCACTAGTTAGGATGATAATAATTGATGAACTGCCTTTTAGAATTGTTGAGCATAAGGGGTTTAGAGATTACTCAAATACATTACAGCCTAAATTTGTTATTCCTACACAGAAAACTATTGCAAAAAATGTTGTGCTCTTTTTTGAAGAAAAGAACAAGCTAAAAGGTTATTTTAAGAAATCAGGGCAAAGAGTGTGAAAGAACAAGCTAAAAGGTTATTTTAAGAAATCAGGGCAAAGAGTGTGTCTTACCACTGATGTATGGACATCTAGGCAGAATTTAAGTTATATGTATTTAACTGCTAATTTCATTGATGGTGATTGAAAGCTACATAAAAGCATATTAAATTTTGTCCCCATTTCTAGCCATGCTAGTGAATCTATTGATGAAACAATTGAGAACCTTTTGCTTGATTGGGGTATTGATAAAGTGTCAGTTGATAATGCTAGCTCCAATGATGTAGGCATACAATATCTGAAACAAAGAATTAATAATTGGAAAGGGAGTGTGTTAAAAGGAGAACATCTTCATATGAGATGTTGTGCTCATATACCAAGTTTAATCGTAAAGGAGGGGTTGAAAGATATGGATGATTCAATATTTAGAATGTTGTAAAGTTTGAGAGGTCTTCTCCATCAAGATTGCAAAAGTTTAAAACTTGTGTGACTCAAGAGCAAATTGAAAGTAAAAGCCTTGTGTGTCTTGATGTTGATACTAAGTGGAATTCAACTTATCTTATGTTGGAGAGTGCTGTTAAATTTGAGGCTGCATTTGTTAGATTGGAAGAAAAAGATCTAAAATATAGAAATGAGCTCAATGGGGGACATAATAGGTGTGTCTTGATGTTGATACTAAGTGGAATTCAACTTATCTTATGTTGGAGAGTGCCGTTAAATTTGAGGGTGCATTTGTTAGATTGGAAGAAAAAGATCTAAAATATAGAAATAAGCTTAATGGGGACCACAATAAGGGTTTGCTAACTGCTGAAGATTGAGAAAATGCTCGTTTTTTGCTGCCATTTTTGAGAACTTTTTATGAATCCACTTTATAGATTTCAGCTTCTTTGTATGTGACTTACAATGCTTATTTTAGTATCATTTTTGGTATTGGTATGATGATTAAGGAGAAGATGACTTCTAACAACAAAAGCCATATTGATATGGCTATTAGAATGAAAACCAAACATGATAAATATTGGTCAAATGTCAAGAACATTAATCCTTTGTTGTTTGTGGCTGTGATTCTTGATCCTTGTTTCAAAAATATTATGTTTTAACAGCCATTAGTTGTATGAAGAACCTAATGCAAAAGTGTTAGAAGAGAGGGTGAATGACTCATTGATGCGTTATTTTGAACATTATGCAAGTGCTCATTGTGTTGTTGAGAATGAAGGATGTACTCCTTGTTTAAGTTTACTTGGAATTGATAATGTGAAAAGTGAGAAGCATACTTTGGATCCCTTTTTTAAGATATTAGGTATATTGGAAGAAAAAGCAAAGGTGAAGGAAGGGCAACAAACAAAATCAGAGCTTGATATTTATTTATTGGAACCAATGGAGAGTAATGTGCAGAATTTTAACATATTAGATTCATGGAAATTAGTGAATAGCTCCAAGTTTCCAATCCTTGCAACTATGGCTAGAGATGTTTTAGCTAGTCCAGTTTCAACTGTAGCTTCCGAGTCTGCTTTCATCACTGGAGGGAGAATTATTGATGCTTTTCGTAGTTTATTGACACCAAAAATTGTAGAGGCTTTGATTTGTTGTCAAAATTGGTTGAGGTTTACACCGGTTCTTGATATTGAAGAACAATTTGATGAACTTGAGAACATTGAAGCAGGTATGATTTTGTTTCAAAAGCCACATACTTTATTTACTTAACAAATTTATTATTTTATAATTTTATTTTTTTTATTAACTATTGTTGGTTTTTGTAGAACTTAGTCAATTGATAATTAATGATCCAAACTTGCTTAGTATTGATGATTAAAGGACCGCTTGATTTCCTAAGGTAGGTTTCTTTTTGTTAACTTTGATTATTTAATTTTTATTAATTAATATTTTATTTTGCAACTTGAAATGAGCAAAACTTTATTCCCACTATCTAGACAGTGTAAAATCTAAATTTTATGTTTAATGCTTGATATTGTAATCAATTATTTTCCTAAAAGATAGGTTTGAGGAGATTTTTCAGTTGTATTCAGAAAGTGTGAAGCGATTTTTCAGTTGCATTCAGAAAAGTGTGAAGCAAAGTCATTATCAAGAGAAAACATTGATGGAAACGAGAGGAGGAAATTGAGAAGAAAAATCACATCTAGTGGCTCGAGGAATTTTTTTCAAGTTTTATTCTCAAATGTTAAGTTTTATTTTCAAATGTAGTGAATCTGATTTTTTTTTTTTTTTTGTTATGTTAGTGTGATGTTTACTATTATTATTTATTTGTTATTTGGGTCATTTGTGTTTAATTTCCATAAAAAAATTTGATTTCTACCATGAGAAAGTATGTTGTAAGTGTCCAGACTTCAAATTTGATTTCTTATTAAGATTTCAAATATGATTTCAGTTTGAGATGCTCTGTTAGTGTGTTGTAATTTTCAGAAAGTGTCCTATGATGAAGTTCTTCAAGTTTCATATCCAGGTTGCTTAATATGATATTATGTTATATTCATTTTTTTTCTGCTATGTGGTTTCATTTTTTCATTTGTTATAGAGAATTTTATTTAAAAGAAAATTCAGGTTCGGGTACCCGCCTGAATCTAAGTAATTTGCTCGGGTTCGGGTTCGGGACAAAAAAAATAACCCGAACATCTCAGTTTCGAGTTAAAATAGTATATTCGGTTCGGGTACCCGACCGGACACAACCCTAATATGTATCTATCTATTTCATATTTTCAAACACAAGGCGACCCAAAATCATTGTTCCCAACAAACGTCTACCACTACCTAGGGTGGGACTGTCAAGGATTTTAGTAATTTACGTTCTAAAATGCCCTCATCCTTAGTGTTGTCTATGGGCACTCATTGGTAGTGCACCCAACTACCCCACACTCGTGGGCATTATATCCAGTCATGAATGTACTGCACGTGTTCGGCAACATACGATGGTCTATTAAACCCCACCATACACTCGACAGTTTGTGTCATGGAGGGAAAATGACTAGTCATTTAATAGGGGTTCAAACTCTCACCCCAAGTCAAAATCATGCACTATTTCACAAAATTTATATATTCATTTCATGTGCCAACAATATAGCATTTGCTCATTAGAAGTCAACAAGACAACGTATTTATCATCAACAAATCCACATGACACATTTTTTCATTCAAAATCATACAGGATGCATAGGTATTTCAAATTCAATTTTTGAAATATTCCACACACACTAAAACATATAAAATCAAGTTATGAAATCATTTAAAAAATTCAATAAAAACATTTTTCTTATTTAGGTACAAGCATGAAATCACTCACCCTCGGTAAGGTGAACACTCTCAATTCATGATTAATTTGAGAACAATCCCCCTTGGATTCCAATTGTTTTATTCGAAACCAATAACCACAATTTTAATATTAAATCACCTCTATTTGTAGGATTTTTGAATTTTCTCTAATATAACACAAATTCTAATTTCTCCAATTCATGAATCTATATTCTCATTCCATCATTTATATGTCATTGGGACCAATATGAAATTCTTTATTCACAATTTTCCCCAATTTCTATCATTTATAATCCTTAGCATTTTGATCTCCAACAAAACTCTTAAAATTTCAATAATAAATTTAAATCTAATAATAAGGAAGCTAAATCCAAAATTGAGAAGAGGAAATTACCTTAATTTCATGGTTGGATTGAGTTTCAAATGTTGGATTTAAAAAACTCTAGCTTTTCCCTTTTCTTGGAGCAAACCCTAATTTTTCACCCAAATTTTGCCTTAATCCGTGAGTTGCTTGGAGTATTTGGAAGTTTGTTTGAGTGATTTAATGAATGTGAAATTGATTTCTAGAGAGAGAAATCAAGAGTGAGAGAGAGAGAGTGAAAACACAGAGAGGGAGAGAGCTAAGTGTTCAAGAGAAATGAATAAGAGAGAGGAAGGAGGAATTAAGGCTTTATCCAAGTCCATTATTAATGAAATGATCAATTACCATCATGCCCTTTGTGATTCAAGAATCTGTGTTGGATTTGGATGTTCTTTTTAGTCATTTTGCATTTCAATTTGTTGAAATTCGAATAGACAAGGTGACCCACCCTTTAGACAAGGTGACTCACAAGTATGAGATTTACATTGGCACTGATCCGATAATAATTTATAATAAAATAAAATTTTATTTTAATATAAATTATTAAATAAAATAAAAAGATTTTTAGAATTTGTTATAATTTGTAAATTTCATTTTCATTCTTGAACAAATATTATTAAATTAAAAAAAAATGTATTAGGCTATAATTTAGGACGGGTATGGATCGGGTATATATTGCGTACAACTCGATTTAACATCGGATTGGATTTTTAGAAAAATTGTAAGATCTGATATGATTTTTTATTTTTTAACCCGATTCAAATTAGGATCAGATATGGATATTATAATTAAGATTTAAGATCGGATATTGTATTAACATGACCCATACCATAACTGATCCATTGCTATCCCTAGGAGTGACTAGACCGAGCGAGAATGGTCAAGAGGCCTAGTGATCAACAAGTCATGTAGCAAACCGTGGGCAAGATAAATTAAAAAACCCTTTCTTATTATGGGCTGTTAGGGCATCTGTCATAAGAATTATATGTATAATTTTAAAATTATTAATTTTAAATATTATTTATTTATTAAAAATTATATTTTTTTTGAAATTATAATTTTTAATATTTGTTATATTTTAAGTTTGATAACTCAAATTATTAAAAAAAAAAAGAAGAAAAGAATTTATTATTGTGTCTTTTCCATTATCAAGAAAATGAGAGATGGTGGTCACAGGGAAAGATCGGACTCCCCCATTTGAATTTTTGATAGTTTTGGAGGGGGGGTGCAAGTAGAAGTAACTTTCTGATAAGCTAATTGAAAAGAAGTATTTTTATAAAAAATACCTTTCTGTGTAAATATAAAAAAATATAAGAATTTTTATATAAATATTAATTAATTTATGTATTCATATGTTTCGAAAATAAAAAACATTTTAAAAATATTTCAAAACCAAAAAAATATTAGTGTTGTAAAAATAATTCAATCATTGAATTTTTTGTAATATATCGGATCGAATCGGGTCGGATTGAATTTTAAAAAAATTGTAGAATCAGATATGATTTTTTATTTTTTAACCCGATTCAGATTATGATCGTATATAAATATTATAGTTAAAATTTAAAATCAGATATAATATTAATATAACCCGAATCATAACCAATCTATTCTATCCGCAGGAGTAACCAGGTCGAGCGAGAATGGTCAAGAGGCCCAGTGATCAACAAGTCATGTAGCAAACCGTGGGCAAGATAAATTAAAAAAGCCTTTCTTATCATGGGCTGTTAGGGCATCTGTCATAAGAATTATATGTATAATTTTAAAATTATTAATTTTAAATATTATTTATTTATTAAAAATTATATTCTTTTGAAATTATAATTTTTAATATTTGTTATATTTTAAGTTTGATGACTCAAATTATTAAAAAAAAAAAAAAAAAGAAGAAAATAGTTTATTATTGTGTCTTTTCCATTATCAAGAAAATGAGAGATGGTGGTCACAGGAAAAGATCGGACTCCCCAATTTGAATTTTTGATAGTTTTGGAGAGGGGGTGCAAGTAGAAGTAACTTTCTGATGAGCCAATTGAAGAGAAGAATTTTTATAAAAAATACCTTGCTGTGTAAATATAAAAAAAATATAAAAATTTTTATATAAATATTAATTAATTTATGTGTTCATACGTTTTGAAATGAAAAATGTTTTGAAAATGTTTCAAAATCCAAAAACAAAATATTAGTGTTGATAAATTTTTGTGCATCATTGCTTTCTACGGATTCTCTCTCCTTTTTTTTTTGGTACCCTTGATTTGATCCACCATTCGGTTTTCAGAGCTTTACTCCGATTATTTCGGATTCAATCGTTGAAGTCCCTCGGGGGTAAAGCTCTTCCCATCTATTCGAGTTTTCTAGATGAGATCCAGTGACTTATCCACTAGACCAACACATATTGGTTTTTTTTTTTTTTTTAAATGATGATTAAACTTGAAAAAGGATCAAAATCCCATTAATGAGGAATCATGCTTCCTCTGATCCCCCCTTCCCCCGGTTAAACACAATTACAGATTAGAGTTTCTCTCCTCTCATTTTCCATATTTATTAAAAACAAAATTGGAAGGAAATAAGGATATTTATTAAAAGCAAAATTGGAAGGAAATAAGGTGCTTTCCCCTTTCTTAACAGTCTTAGAACTGTTAATGGGTCCCCAAAATTTTTTATTACATTTAAATAGTAAATATTTTTTTTCTATTTTTTAATTTGTATAATAATTATAATTATAATTTAATTGAATATCTTATAAAATTGAGAGTCCCAATTAAAACACAGAAGAAAAGTTTCATCGTCCCCTTCTTCATTTGCAAAAAGTTTATTTCCTTTTTTAATATATATATATATATACATATATATATATATATATATATATAATTCATATTCAAAACTTGTAAAGTGAAAAAGATTATACCAGTTAAATTATAATTTACGGACACAATCTTCAATATGAGCAAAATAAGAGTATGGCTACTCGTACAAATCAATTTTCTTTACAACCTCAAATACCACCATATAAATTAATTATTATATGCTAACTTTATTAAGAAAAATCCAAAAAAGTATGAGGATAAAATAATAAAAATAATTCCAAAATTTTTGTGTATAAGTAAAAGGTTTTTTTTTTTTTTTTTTTTTTTTCAATGGAATTTTCGGTTTGCAAGTGAACATTAGTTTATTCAAATAGAGATGATAAAAAATAAAAGTAAACTTTACTGCTTATTTACTATTTTACCCAATTTATGGAACATATCCTTTTTGCCCTGGGTGAACAAGAAAGCAATTTGGCCCCCACAAGACTGATGCGGGCAAAATAATTGTTGCTGATCTTATCAAGCTTGAGACTTAACCGGGCATTCATCCTAAGTTAGGGAAACTAGACCAAGTGAAACGTTTTCTTTAGTCGACTCTGTTTTTAATAACAAAAAATTGAAACGCCTTCACCAAGAGAGTGAATAGGGGTCTCTCTCTCTCTCCCTCTCGTCCGCAAAACGTTTTTTAGTGTTGTCCTTAATCATGATGTTATTACCTTCACAGGCATTAGAAACAAAACTTACGTATCAAATTAATGCCGCATACTGGAACTCATAATGATCCATTCATGAATTAGATGATGTCCCCCGGAGCCAGGGGGACTTGTTCTGCTCCATCTGCAGTCCTCCTGCCACCCGGTCGAAAATGCACCAAATCCGAAGGTTAGCTGACTGTCAGCTAGGCCGCCAGACTGGGATGCAAAATGGAGCAAAGCCCATCTGCAAATGTGTGCAAATCAAGAGCACAATTTGAGCCAAAATGGCCATAGGGATCATACCGGTGTCAACAAAAATGGTCATCAGCCATTCCTGAAACATGTAATTCAAGAAACACTTGAAAACTTTTCAACACATTAGAAACCAAAATGCATTGAAATAAGCAAAACTGAGGTCTCCAAAAATCCTGCCATTGAGTATGCAGCATATGCATAGGCTCAGATACACGATAGAGCAACTTAAAATGAAGGAGACCAACCAAAAGGCACACGAGGCACACTCTGAAATGATTACAAATTCATAGCCCGTAAACATAATGAATGGTCTATTAACATCTAACAATACAAACTAACAGAGAAAGCATCAAGCATTTTGAACAATCTTTGTAACTAAAACTTTATCGAATGACCAACAATAGCACAAACTCACCTTTGTGATTAGCAACAGTTAGCATTTGGTAAGGGGTTAACATTTGGACAACCCAAGTATTACATCGCATATCGTCCACCAGACAAGTGCTGGCCATGTTGGACCTCACATTTAGCAGAAGCCCAGTAAACAAAACTGCTTTCTTTAGTTTTTACAAGTAAAGATAAACCTGCTTTTCTTTGTAAGCTATAAAGTGTAATGCAAAAAAGAGAATGTTTATTGTTCTCAAGCAAGCAGGAGAGAGAAAGATAGTGGCAGCTATTTCAAGAGAAGCACTAAACCCATTTCCAGTTCTCTCCATTGTATGGCTTCTCAATCATTATCTCTTTTATTTTCATTCTACTGCCCCCTTTTGGTTGTATTATGATTTCTTCATTTCCAAGAAATACCACCACATCAACTGTATTTTATCTTTATTTTTTTCTCATTTTCCTCCATTCATATTCGCCCTTTTTTCCCTTCATTTTTTTCCGGACCCACTTTTTGTCCGAACTATCTATCAAACAGGCAATTCAAATGAAATCAACTCCATACACAATGTGTGCCTGGGTGACCCTCGGGATCAAAAAGACAAGTTACCTCAGTTTAATCATTCATTGAGACCGCATATTTGAGCTTCCACTGTATGTGGAAGAGAAGATGTGATTTGAACAAAAGCTTGTCTTTCACCCATAATAGGTGCCATGTGAGGCAAAAAACTGGAAATCCGGATGATTGACTTTAAGCAGTCTTAACCGGTTGTCTGCAGCCTGCATGAGGGTGTTCGCTTGTTCTTGCTCACTGCTACCATTTTGTGCCCACATTGATCCTTTAAACTTGTAGGTAGCCATACCAAAGACAGGCAAGGTAAACTTCAGGGTACCATCCACTTCAACAGGAAAGAGCTCTACTGGTGCATTTCCACTACCTGCATTAATAGTATAAGCATAAAAGGAACTTGTAAAACCTATCGGTCCTAAAAGTTAACGAAAATAAACCATACAAGTTAGCATTACAACAAAAATACGAAGCTGTTGGGCCATGCATATCCAGAGAAAGATATATATCAAATGGGTACAGCTGGATGAAACTAAGTGGACATCGCCAGCTGGACGTGGTGTCAAATAAGCAAAGGTTCTCACATTTATGTAAACGGGTGCAGGTAAAGAAGTTAGTCCATGAAGATAGAATTCGCTTAATCATTTGGAGCATAGGATCTTTAACCGGCAAATTAGGAGAAATAGAATAAGTAATGACTAGAAGGAAGATTAATATTATGTGTCTCGAAGAAACTAAGTGGGTAGAGGAGAAGGTTAGAATGGTAGATCCTTATGGTCATAAGCTTTGGTATATAGGTAGAGATAGAATTAGGAATAGAGTAGGAATGATTGTTCATAAGGATTTAAAAGAAAATATAGTGGAGGTAAGAAGGAAGGGAGATAAAATTTTGCTTGTTAAAGCTAGTTATTGGAGAAAACGTAATTAATATAGTTAGTGTTTATACACATCAAATAGGTATAAATATAATTAATAAAAAACAATTTTGCAAAGATTTAAATAAATTTATACGATTCATACCTAATGTGGAGAAGTTATTTATCGGAGGAGATCTAAATAGACATGTAGGAGAGACTAATGAAAGTTTTGAAACCGTACATGAAAACTTTGACTTTGATAGTAGAAATGAGGCAGGAGATATCATTTTGGAATTTGCCACAGTATTCGATTTGATACTCGTAAACACTTTCTTCAAGAAAAGAGAGTCGCATATAATTACATATAGAAGTAAGTCAAATACCAGCAAAATAGATTTCTTTCTCACTAGAAGGAGTGATAGAATGGTTTGTAAAGATTGCAAGATTATACTAAAAGAGAGTATAACAACTTAATACAGATTTTTAGTTTTAGATGTACACGTGCCTATAAGGTAAAAGAAGTATCGTTTATTTATGGAGTCAAAAATTAAATGATGAAATCTGAAAGGAAGAAAAGTAGCAACTTTTAAAGACAAATTCATTCAAATAACAACATGGTCTACTAATGACAATTTGAAAACTATGTGGATAAAAATATCTAATAATATTAAGAATAAAGGTAAGAAGATTCTTGGCGTATCAAGTGGTTGGGCTCCAATAGGTAAGGAGTCATGGTGGTGAAATGAGAAAATACAAATTACTATACGAACCAAACGAGAGTGTTATAGGAACCTTAAAGGTAAGAGAAGTAGTGATACATTTGAAAAATACAAGAATGCAAAAAAAGAGGTGAAAAAAATTATTTACAAATTAAAAAATAAGATGTATAATGAATTATATAAAAAATTAGAAACTAAGAATGGAACAAAAGAGATTTATAAAATTACTAAACTAAGAAAAAGGAAAAGAAAAGATCTAAATGTTTTTAAGTGTATCAGGAGTGAGACCAATAGCGAACTTGTAAGGAACAAGGATATAAGAAAATGTTGGAGATATTATTTTGATAATCTCTTTAACATTGAGAGTACAAGAGATATTGACGATATCGCAATACCTATAGAAAAGATCAACAGGGATTTTAAACGTAAAATTCGTCCTCATGAAGTAAAAGAGATTTTAAAGAAAATGAGCAATAATAAAACCATAGGACCTAATGGCATCTCTATCGAGGTGTGGAAATATTTGGGTGAAGTGAAGATAATAATGTTAACGGATCTTTTTAACAAAATCCGACAAACCAAGAAAACGCCTCAAATATGGAGAGAGAACACACTTATACCACTATATAAGAATAAAAGAGACATACAAGATTATTCCAATTACAAAGAAATTAAACTCATGAGTCATACTACGAAATTGTGGGAAAGAGTGGTGGACCATAGATTGAGATTGAAGATAAGTGTCTCAGAATCAATTTGGGTTTATGACAAAACGATCCACCGCCAAAACAATTCACTTGTTAAGATATTTGATAGAGATATCTATAGCACAGAAGAGAGATTTACATATGGTATTCATTGATCTAGAAAAAATATATGATAGAGCTCCTAGAGATGTATTGTAGTGGGCGTTAATAAAAAATGGGATCTCCTTCAAATACATTAATCTCATTAAGGATATGTATGAGAGATGTTATCAATATAAAAACTTGCGGGGGTTTAAGTGATAGATTTCCAATTAATATTTGGGTTTCACCAAGGTTCGGCATTAAATTCCATCTGTTTTGCAATAGTGATAGATGAAATCATAAATAGCATTCAAGATGAGATATCATGGTGCATACTTTTTGCAAATGATATAGTGTTGGTCGATGAAACTAGAAATGGTATTAGTGTTAAATTTGAGTAATAAAGAGACACTACAATTCAAAGGATTTAGATTGATCCGGTAAAAAACCGAGTATATGGACTATACGTTTAGTGACAATTATCAGAATAATGATGAAACGATTAAATTAGGAGAACAAGACGTACCAAATAGTAAACATTTTAGATATCTTAGATCCATTATCTAAAGCGATGACAACATATAAAGGGATGTGAATCATAGGATTCAAGCAGATTGGATAAAATAGAGAAGCGCATCTGGAGTTCTTTACGATTGCGTGATACCATTGCATTTGAATGAGAAGTTTTATAGAATCGCGGTAAGAGCTGCATTATTGTATGATACCGAGTGTTGAGTCATTAAACAACAACAATAGCAGAAAATGACTATAGTTGAATGAGGAGGCTTAGGTGGATGTGTGGTAAAACTAAAAAAAATAGAATTCGGAACGAAGAAATACGAACTAAGTTGGGAGTGAGTTCAAATGTGGATAAAATACAAAAGTATCCTTTGATATGGTTAGATATGTGCAACGAAAACAAAAAAATATACCAATTAAAAGAGTAAAAAACTTAAATATAGGAGATTTTGTGAAACATCGGGGTGGACCATTAAAAATCTGGATGTAAGTTATCCATAAAGATATGATAATTAAGGGTTTAATTGAGAAAATGATTTTAAATAGGAATGAATGACGTACGAGAATTCAAACAAGTTAAACAATCTCTCTTGTAATTAATAATTTTTTTTCTTGAATAAGATGCGTTATCAAATAATAATCATAAAAGCGATCTTCCAAAGAAAATTAACTAAATCCATATGAAAAATTTAATATGTGTATCCAAATATGCAAGTTTTTTTAAAAACTTCAAGAAAATCAAGAACTATACAAGACCAAGATGAGAATTTGGCTTCAAAATCTCGTGATGAAATTCATATATTCAAGAGACAGCAAGAGGGAGAACGAATTGACTGATCTTAGGAGAGATCAATACATAAAAGAGTGAAAGATTAGGAGTCACTTCGATGCAACAAAAGAGATCTTCAAATATTTGAGAGAGAGAGAGAGAGAGAGGGGGAGAGAGAGAGAGAGAGAGACAAGATTTCTTAACAAGATCAAAATAGCCGGATGGATAAACGTCGCAAAATTTTAATGAGCCTTGGTAACACCACATAAATGCTATTTTCAAACTATTTCCATTTTCAGGGAATTTGATAGATCGAACCCTTAATCAATATCAAACATGGAAATACCACAGCCAAAAGCTGAAGGAGTCGTCTTTGTTTCAAAAGTTAAGAAATTAATTTTTTTTAAGGACATCATATTAATTTTTATTTGGTCAAAGACATCCTACAGAACATAAATCAAGCATGCGACTTATTGAGCAACCTGCTTGCTGAGTTTATTCTTAAACAATTGCAAAAAAAAAATTGAAAAATATCATGTACTTGTCAATGGAATTTCCATCACTCCAAAACATGGTGCCAGCATGTGTCTTCATGTCCACACATGCAACAACTAACAGAATTAACAGAAAAAATACTGCACTTCTTAATGGCGTCGAAGTTGACACTGAGATTTATGCAATAACCACCTAAGCTCCTGATTTTGTCCAAAGGAAGTTTCATTTGGCATTGGGGTGGAAAAAAAACATACACTCAAGAATCCTATATCAGGCAATTCACCCTATTGTAAAGATTGATCTTATGTGAGCCATCAATGATAATTCTCCAACGTGTCTACAAACCAGTTTCCCCAGCACACAATCATGGCCATAAAGTTACAGTTTCTAGGGCTTCACTAGATGAACAGAATATTTTGTGTGATCAAAATATAATTTTCTTTTCAGGGGAAAAAATGAAAGATTTTACAACAAAAAATTTCTCTCCAAGGCCCTCCTTTGAGTTCAATCTTACAACTAATAAGGAATGACTTTACCAGTGAACACCTTGTTAAACAACAGGGCCAATGAAGTCAACTTAAGATGATAACCATCTGCTTTATAGTGAGATTTTTCTTGCATCTCTATCTCATAATTGTGTGATTAAGCAAAGAAATAAAAAATAAATGAATAAATTATCACTGTACTTCCTAAGAGAGGACTACTTTATATGGCTTAACAATTCAATTAGTGCATCTTATCTTCCTTTTCTTTAATCAAAGTTGTTCTAGAAGGAAACTGTTTTGGCCCATTAGAAGAACTTTAACTATTCAGTTATATCAAAGTAGTCCACTTTAAGGCCCCACAACCCAGTTAGTAACAAATATCTTAAGTCAAAGGTAGCTATAGCATACCATTTTGACAAGTCGTCATGGACTATGGCAAGCTATTGCCTTCATTACTAGCAACACACCCCTTAAAACCAGCAAAACCTTCTTTGGAATCATAGAAATGTGGCATATAGACAAGCACACCAGCTGGCACTTTCAATCCACATTTCCACTATGCATGCAACTGGAAAACATAAGTGCACCACAAAGGATAAAAATGGTGTTGTAAGGTAATGCAACAGTGTTAAGCAGAATCACAACAGTTATATCATATTCAAATAAATTGCTCTCAGAAATAAAATAAACACAGCTGAGACATAACTAAAAATTTGTTTCATTATTATTATTATTATTATTTTTGGAGCTGAAACCAAATTTCAGTTACATCTTGAGAGCATGTTGATATTAGAAATCATCTACAGAAGAAACAAGGAAAACGCAAGAATATCATACTCTTTTCGCCACCTCTGCTGTAGAGAGATGGCTAAGGAGAGGGAAATGGATAGAAATCCAGTTTCACGGAAACAAAAATTTTAATTATACACATACCTATCACAGGTGTAGAGAGGGAATGATAAGTCAGAAAGCAAGCATCCAAATCCCTTAGAGTTGATCCAGTAGGTATTCTGTATATGGGATACCTAAACAACAAACCAAAGTGATTAATGAGATGGGCCTGGTCACAAATTTAAAACAATATAGGCCAAATAAGTTTACCATGCCACTGATAGCCAACTGGCTGGCAGCAAATCACAACTTCTTAGTGTTTTTAACCCAGGGTACAGGCATGCAAGAACTGATATCTGCAATAAGTAGCAGAAAATAATCAAGATAATGAGCATATCAATAGGTTTATTAGACAACAAAAAAACTGTAAGACTATATAAGAGAAACCAAGACACTAGCCTTGTCTTCCAAGGGTTCTCGGCTATAAGGAAGATCCTGCTCAAGAAACTCAAACAGAAGGCAACCCGTAGAACTTCCTGCGTCACTATCATCACTAGAAGATTCGTCTTGGTTTGCAGTAGTCTTTTCAGAAATTGTCATTCTGCCAATCTTAGTCAGGAACTCCCTTGGTAGGAGATGAGGAGCCTTTTCCTCCACAGCGTATTTTACTTCTGTAGGAGAATCAAAATCACTGCTTCCATCACTACTTGAATCCCTACAATAGTCAGTATCGCTATCCTGACCACTTTGCCTGCCAATCCAACAATGTGTTTGAATTAGTTAAAATCTACAATAGTTCGAATCTATAAGATCATCACTGGCAGAAACAGAAGGATCGGTAGAATAAACTTCAAGGAGTGGAAAAGAGCTGTCAGCAGCATATACAGACACAGAAGCATGCTCCAAAAATCATTTTAAATTCATCAATAACCTAATTAAACAAAAATCTGGGACAGGAAATATAAGAAACCATGAAATGTAGCATATGCAGGGTTAAAACAATGAAAAGTCAACCAAAGAAAGTATAATGAGTCTTCAATAATGACTATTACATAGCAAGAAGCAAAAACCAAAGCCAATAATCGTAACCATACATATGATAAAAGCATAAGCAATTAAGAAAAAAACATCTTAAATGAAAAGAAGAGGAAAGAAATTAGCATCTAGGTGCATGGACATTTTCCTGACTCTCAATCTCAATACAAATAAATAAAACTCTTCTAGGACATCAGAAAGAAAAGGTACTCTTGACCCCCCAAAGAATAAATCACAACACCAACATCAATTAAGGTAAAACAATCTGAAGCCATCTAATCAAATAAAATAAACAAAATCAAAATCCAACAGAGGACCAACAATGGTTCAAAATTCCAACACACAAAGGATAGAAAAACCTACTACCCATTTAAGCATTTCAGAAAATTAGAGATAAATTTCCGAAAATCAATCTATTACCTTAACATAGCAGAAGCCTGCTTCATTGGGCCATATAATTGGATACCAGATAAATAAGGAACATAATATTGAACGACACAATCTCCGCCATGACCCATAACAAGAGGCACACCAACTCCATAGGCACTCCACTCCTTGAAAAACTCCCACAAGTCGCCCAATGTAAAATAATGCTGATACTCAACATCACATGTTCTCCACCCTCTCCTCATGGTAGTCTACATCATACAATAAAACACAAGAAAATTCAATTAAAACTTGAGCCCACAACAATTATATCCAGAACCCAGAAATTAAATTCAAGAATGGACTATAAACACACCTTAGCTTGGAATTAGACAGATAAAAAAATGAAATTTTAATTGAACTCAGCTAAGAACAGCTACTATTTCAAAACCCAGAAATAAAAAGAAATTAAATTATAAGAACTGAATATGAAATAAACACAAAGAAAATTCAGTTAACTCAAGAAAATAAAAACTATATCAAGAACCCACAAAATAAATTCAATAAAAACAGCAATTATTTAAAGTAAAAAGATCAAACAAATGAAATTCAAGAATCGGACAGTCATAAACCTTGGCAAAGTACTGGGCTGGAACAGAAGGCGTTGTGGATTCAAGAAACCTATGGAGATTACTACACGGAGCAACCAATTTCTCATTAGGAGACTCCATTTTAGTCTCCTCTGATTCATTTTGTGTCTCACTAGCATCAAATTGAGCGCTCTCAACACTCCTTTCATGTTCTTGTTTTCTCAGTGATTGTTGATTTCGATTATTGTGATTTCTCCTTGCTTTTACAGGAGTGTAAAAGCGATCTTCGTGAACTCGATTGAACTGCAAAGCAGTACCCACCATCTTGGTTTTGATAAAAAATGAAAAACCCCCAAATTCCCGGACTGCAAAACCCTAATATGATCAGAGAAGAATCCTATTCTGAAATCGAAGTTGCTGAGTGTGATTAGGTGAGTGTTTTGATCGAGATTTTCAAAACGCAATATTCATAATATCAATTCAATCTGTTGACCTGATCAAATGAAACAACCTTACAGAGAGAGAGAGAGAGAGAGATGAAAAGCAGAGTGTTTATTTATCCAAGGGAGATGAAGGGAAGCCAGCAGAGAACTATACCTTCCCTTCTTCATTTTTTTTTTTTAATTTCTATATTAAATTGGAATTTCAAAATTAAGTTGGTATTGGTACATAAAGCTTAATATTTTATCAAACATAATGTATAAAACTAAAATATTTTATTTATTTATTTGAAACTTAATATTTTATTTATATAATATATATATATATATTCTTTTTCTCAAAGTTAAGAAAGATTTTAATATTGAGTTTAAAGTTCAATATTAGGTTGGTATTTGTATATATTGCTTGAAATTTACATTTATCATCAACCCATATGAAAAGAATCTCTTCCTTTGGGAAGAAGCATATTCTATCCTAAATTTGGTAAAAGCAAGCGATAGAGTGATACCAAATATTAACCTAAGAAAAATGGATGATTTCAAAAGAAATGAAAATGAATTATTGATTTCTTCAAAATATAGAACAAATAAGGCACTTTGGTTTTTGAGGTTAATTTATGGTAAATGAGGATTTTTTTAGTAGCTTCCCATGTAGGAAATTCTAAATTTTGTTAAAAGTGAGCATATTAACAATTAATCAGAAAATCATAAATAATATAGAAATTCACTTTTGAAGTTTCACTGATAATTAATTCAACATAATATTAATATCAAAATATTATATGATTAACAATAATAAAATTATGAAATTTGAAATGATAATAAGAGAGTACCGATATCCAATAATATAGTAAAGTTTAAAATCGTATACAAATAGTTATTTAAAATTATATTAAAAGAGAAAGAAAACAATTATAAAACTAAAAATCTATAAAATATACATACATACATACATACATATAGTGGGGTAGGTCACATTGAGTCAAACCCCAGATGGGTTTTGAGCTATTATAAATTACACCCTAGTGTAAACCTGTACATAATATACAAAAACTTTTCAATATTATCAGTTTTTCATATTTAAAATTTTTTTTATTTTTAAAATATTTTAATTCGTTAAATTAATTAATATTTATATTAAAATATTTATATTATCTATATTAATATATTTTTACATATTTAATAAATTATTCATTTTTATATTATTTATCTTATAATTAATAATTTGATCATTTTAGATTTTTAATATAAAATATAATTATTTTATTATTTTCATAAAATAATTAATATTTATATAAAAATTCTTATAATTTTCTATATTTTCATATTTGTCCACATTTATATTTTCTGTATTTTTATAAAATATTTTCTTTTATATCGTTTCATATCCATTTTTATTTCAATGCATCGAACACCCCTACTTGGCATAAGAATTCATTTCTACCGCAATATAATAAACATAAAGAAAAAAAATCTTATTAGAACATACTTATTTTATTTATTTATTTATTTTGGTGGGGTTGTGAGGTTGACAATTTGATAAAGAAGTTAAGGAACCCAATTTGTTTTCCCTTGCCATGAATCATGTCCTTTTGACTTGTGAGGTTGTTGGTTTGGGATTAAATAATCGCCCTCATGTCCTATTTGTAAAGCTAGAAGGTCATGGATTTCAACAATTTAATTGAAAATTACTTTATTTATTTATTTATTTATTTATTTATCTAATTTATAAAGAAGGCATAATGTTCGAACTTACTCAATAAAGGAAATTAGTGTTAAAATTTTATTATCATATTAAAAATGATGTCATAATGTGTTACAAATAGGGATTATAATTTCTTTTTTTTTTATGTAAATCATTTATATTTAATAATCATATAAATTCTGACTAAATTTGATTTGAATTAAATTGAATCATTAAGAAATAAAACTTTTTAAATATTTGTTTTCTTCGTACATATGAATTAAATTTAAAATTTTATTTGAGAGATATCAGTATTTAACTATTATATCATTCTCCGTAATATCAATAGAAAAAGGCGGAAAAAGAAAATTGCACGATTTGATTTGAAATCTGACCATTTATTTGCCAGTTTTGGACATCACCAACTAAGGAAATTCCATACTAGTCCCTTTTTATGCAAATTTAGGAGCTTGGATTGGGAGACCAAAAAGTCAAGTCCAACACTTACTTTTGTTCAATGGATGTCTTATGTTAATCTATTTTCATGTTTATGCTCTTTATTTTATTTTTTTTTATTTTTCTTAGAAGTCAATTATTTTCAAAAGAAAAAATTTTGTAAAAAGGTTTGATTTATTATATATTTTTATTTAGTTTATACTTTTCAAACTTATATTCTCTTTTTGTCCCCAAATGCAAATATCCAAAACATAGTTTTAAAAGTAAAGTACTATGAATGGAAAAATAGATCTCCAAGTTGTAAATGCCACTAAATTATTTGAGAAATTAATTTTGGTAGTACATGCTTAAGGTCGTTAAAATTAGTAAATAAAAAAATAAAAATAATTAAAAACGCAATTCATCATTTCTGCATCGGAAAATCAGGATTTTCCACCTTTATTGATAGTATTAAATAAAATTTATAAAAAATTGCATTGCGTGATATTTGGAAAAAAGAAAGGAAAAAAAAAGTCAGAGGACATATGATATAAAATCTAATGTTTAATTTTTTTAATAAATTATTACAATAAATTGGGTATATATAGAAAACCCATTACTATAAATATAAAAATAATTATTACAAATATAGAAATATAAAAATATGAAAGTTAAATATATATCAAAATCAGATCAATTATTGATTTGATTTTTATATATAATATATGATGGAGGTAGGTGATGGCTCTTCAGATACCAGCTCCTTGTTGACTCGAACAGTAATTGCCGATGATCGATACACTTGCAAAAACCACCGGAGAGTACTCCGACAGGGAGACTCCGATGCTCAAGTTAGTAAATAGCGGTTTTCGTTTGAAAGAAACAGACTGAGAGTTGAGGGAAAGTGGTTCCCTGTGATTAATATGCTCCCTGTGTTAGACTTAAAGAGCGTACCTGATGTCGAGAGTTTTGAGATCTCTTATACCTGTAAGAGTTGTGCGTCGTTGAGGGACTTCCACCTTACTTTTCTTATCGAACTGATCCGGGAATCTTAAAAATTAATATTACGAATTGATCACGATTCTCTTATATCGAGAAATCTTCCTCTTTGGGAAGAATGCTTTCTTTATATGAAAAATCTCGGAATTACTGTTACGAAATAAGAAATTGGAATCGAGAAAGTTCTGACCTTCCTCTTTAATCAACATGGGTGCTATCCATCGTTTAGTTACTTGACCGATTAAAGGTCTTCGAGATTTATCCGGTTATAAGGTTGACATCTGTTTTACTGATCGAGGTGATTGTCTCCGCTTGATGAATCACGATCGGTCAATCGGGGCGGCTGAGACCCTATCGTTCGGTAGACCTGGGCGACTAAGGCCTTTCAGTAGACCGATCTGGGCACCTATGGCTCTTCGGTAGATTATTATTGCAGTCGTAAGATATTGATCGGCAGACCCCTTTTTCGTAGGCCATTTGGAAATTAACTCTTTTGGATTGGGTCTTAGAATACGTCCCATCATTTGCCCCCGACTTATGGCTTTCTTGGAAAAGAAAAGTCATAAGTAAAGCGTATTTCGTACGCTATGAATGCGTAGGGACACTTGGTCCATTTTGATTCGTCCGCCTTATATGTTAGGAATGCGAGTTTGTCTCTTCATATACGATTTTCTTCATAGGGAACTAAAGACAATTTACTATCGGCATTTATGATTTGCATTTGTGCTGATCCATTTTATCTTCCTTGAATTAATTGAGGCTTCTCCTTCCTACGACTATAAGAAGCCATGATGCGTATTCACTTCCTTTTGCGGAGAACCGACGTTCTTCTTTCCTAGTTGCCTGGTGGAGAATGATTCTTCCTGAATGTCGGTTTTTGGGGCATTGTAGTGTGCGATATTTCTTGGTTGGGATGACTCCTACTGAATGAGATCTCATTAAAGAAGGGGACTACTGGAATAGGATCTCATTATGTTGGCCGTTCACTGGTCAGCGTAATCCGATTCCTTGCCACCGAGGGGGTGTATCTTGTATCGCCTTGCATGATCTTCCCCGGTCAGTCCTCACCCTCTGAACATGGTGGATGGTGTTTCTTACACCGTCTTTGGATGGGTAAGCCAAGTTTGGGCTGCGTTGGGGGTGGTAAGACCTGGGCTCGTCTTCTCTTATCCCCAGCGCTACATTTTTGTACTCTCCAATATATGGATTATGTTCTTCTTATTCAGGTGAATCAGCAGCCTAATGAGGTGGACCTTTACGTATATTCTCCTTGGTGTAATCAGTCGGATCTAGCGACTTGTTCATGTATCTTGATGTATTCCTTCACATGAAAACCAATAAGAGAATTACTTTTCACTTGCCTGAATTATATTTTTGTTTCTTTTCGATTTTCTGCGTTGCAAGGTAATTTTCTTTAGTCTTTGTTAAAATGGATCGGTAGATGCTGCCCGACTGAGACCCTCTTTTAGGAAAATTTTAAGTTGTGGGTTGCGTCCACTCGTCTGGGGAGTTACATCCCCTATTGACGACGCGTAATATCGATAGATCCTGGACGACTGAGGCCCTTCGTTAGAAAAATTTTAAGTTGTGGGCCGCATCCACCCGTCTGGGGAGTTACATCCCTTATTGATGACGCGTACGATCGGTAGATTCCGGGCAACTGAGACCCTCCGTCAGGAAGATTTTAAGTTGTGGGCCGCGTCCACCTATTCGGGGAGTTACATCCCCTATTAACGACGTGTACGATCGGTAGATTCTGGACGACTGAGACCTTCCGTTAGGAAAATTTTAAGTTGTGGGCCGCGTTTACCCGTTCGGGGAGTTACATCCCTTATTGACGACGCGTACGATCGATAGATCCCAAGCGACTGAGACCCTCCGTTAGGAAGATTTTAAGTTGTGGGCCGCGTCCACCCGTCCGGAGAGTTACATCGCTTATTGGTGACGCGAACGATCGGTAGATCCTAGGCAATTGAGACCCTCTGTTAGGAAGATTTTAAATTGTGGGCCGCGTCTACCAGTCCGGAGATTTACATCCCCTATTGACGACGCGTATGATCGGTAGATTCTGGGCGACTGAGGCCCTCCGTTAGGAAGATTTTAAGTTGTGGACCGCGTTCACCCGTTCAGGGAGTTACATTCTCTATTAACGACGCGTACGATCGGTAGATGCTGGGCGACTGAGGCCCTCCGGTTGGAGATCTTGAGTTGTGCTTAAGAAAGACCTCCCGGCTATCGGATAGCACCAAGACTCATTGATAGTATATGCGCAAGTTTTCCAAGTTCCACATCCTAGGTATCGTCAATTCGTCTAGCTTGTCGAATCGGTACGTTCCTGGTCGGACTGCGGAACGTACTTGGTACGGACCTTCCCAATTAGGGGCAAGCTTACCCCCAGACTGCTGTTGGCCGATTGCTTCCACTTTCCGTAGCACCAATTCTCCGAATTTAAATGCTCGGCTTCTAACCCTTTGGTTATGATACTGGGTCATTTGTTGTTGATAGGCTGTCATCCATGTTGATGCAGATTCCCGTAATTCTGGAAGTAAGTCCAATCTTTCTTGTAGGGTGCGTTCGTTTTGCCCGGCGTCATAGTGAGCTACTCGGAGCGAGTGAATATCTATTTCTACGGGTATGACTGCTTCACTTCCGTAAGTCAGACTGAAGGGTATTTCTCCTATTGCCCTTCGAGGGGTAGTTCGATACGCCCAGATGATACCATAAAATTCTTCAACCCATTGTCTCTTGGCGTTATCCAGCGTTGTCTTTAGTCCCTGTAAAATCGTTCAGTTGGTTATTTCGGCCAATCCGTTGGTTTGCGGGTGAGCGACTGATGAGAACCTATGTTGGATCTCCAACTTCTCGCAAAACTCCCGAAAACGCTGATTGTCGAATTGTTTTCTGTTATCCGTGATAAAAACGCGTGGTATACCGAATCTGGTGATAATATGAGTCCATACGAAGGATTGGACTTTAACGGCCATGATCTGGGCTAAAGACTCGACTTCCACCCACTTCGTAAAGTAGTCGATCGCCACAATCAAGAATTTTCGCTATCTCGTGGCTGGAGGATGTCCATGCCCCATTGAGCAAACGGTTAAGGGCTGGATATTGGATTAAGCTCGGTGGATGGTGACTGAGGAACCGATGAGAAGCGCTGGCATCTGTCGCACCTTTTGACGTAGTCGTCAGAATCGACTCTCATGGTTGGCCAGTAATATCCCTATCGAAGGGCTTTATAGATTAGGTTTCGGGTACCCAGATGATTGTCGCAGACTCCTTTGTGAATCTCTCGAAGGACGTAATTCCCTTCTTCGGGGGTCAGACATCGCAGATACGGGTGAGTGAATGACTTGCGGTAGAGAACTCATCGATTATGGCGTAGTGTGGGGCCTTCCGTTTCAATTTTATTGCTTCCCCTGGGGATTCCGGCAGATGATCACGTCTCAGATAGCCTTCTATAGGGTCCTTCCAACTAGGCGGCTGATCGACCGAGAGGATCTCCTTATGCTCGTCGATACTGGGATACGGCAGGCTTTCAATATACACTGTTCGGCTAGAAGCGACTAAATCGGAGCTAACCAGCTTCGACAGGGTATCTACCCTCACGTTCTCCAAACGAGTGATCTGTTGAATGTCTACTTTGTCTAACCGATCCATCGTCTCGCGCAACTTACTTAAATATTTCGCTATGATTGGGTCTTTGGTCTCGTAAACCCCCTTGATTTGCTTCACGACCAACTGGCTATCCGTAAACACCTTGACATTTCGTGCTCCCATGCTAGTGGCGATCCGGAGGCCCGTTAACAGAGCTTCATACTCGGCTTGATTGTTGGTGGCTTGAAAGTCGAAATGGGGGTGTACTCTGCCTTAAAATCGTTTGATCCTACCAATATGAGTCCGGCGCCGCTTCTTGAAGAGTTTGACGATCCGTCCACGTGGATAGTCCATTTGGGGTCTGTCCATTTTTCTTGACGGCTAGGAAGTTGCTCTTCAGACGCTGTGGGTAGAGTGCATTCAAGGATAAAATCTGCCAGTGCTTAGCCATTTATAGCGGGTCGTGGTCGGTATTGGATATCAAATTCTCCTAACTCTACACTCCACTTGATGAGTCATCCTGACGTATCCCTCTTCTGGAGGATTTGCTTCAGTGGCTGATCGGTGAGTACCACAATGGTATGAGCCTGAAAATATGGTCGAAGATGTCTTGTTGAGACAACCAAAGTATAGGCTATCTTCTCGATCGGACGGTAATTAATTTTAGAGTCTTTCAGTATCCTGCTGATATAGTAGACTGGCTTCTGGGCGGCGAACTCCTGTCTCACCATTATGAAACAGAGTGCTCGTTCGGAAACGACCAAATACAGGTAAAGTTCCTCCTTGAGAATGGGCCGTGAGAGCAGCAGGGGTTACATCAAATATTCTTTCAGTTGTTCAAAGGCTGCTTGACATTCGAGCGTTTATTTGAACTGCCGAGACCTCTTCAACACGTCAAATATGGGCTTATACTTTTCGCCAACTCTGGACATGAATCGGCTTAAGGCTACTATTCGACCAGTCAGGCGTTACACTTCCTTGAGTGTCTGGGGGGGAGTCATATCTAGTATTGCTTGTATTTTTTCGGGGTTGGCCTCTATTCCTCGATCGATAATCATGAAACCCAGGAACTTCCCAGAAGCGATTCCAAATGTGCACTTTTCCAGGTTTAACAGCATATTGTACTGTTCTAAAATCTGAAAGGTCTCTTCAAGATCTGGGACGTGAGGTTCTGCTATAACACTCTTCACGAGCATGTCGTCGACATAAGTTTCGACGTTCTTGCCCAATTGGTCTTTGAAAACCGCATTAACCAACTGTTGAAAAGTTGCCTCGACGTTTTTTAAGCCAAAAGGCATGACCCAATAGCAATACGTACCGAACTCAGTGATGAAGCTGGTTTTCTCTTCGTCTTCTGGTGCCATTCTGATCTGGTTATAGCCTAAGTAGGCGTCCATGAAACTCAAAAGTTGGTGTCTCAAGGAATTGGTCACAAGCTTGTCAATGTTGGGGAGTGGATAACTATCCTTCGGGCACGCTTTGTTAAAGTCAGTGAAGTCTACACACATCCTCTACTTGCTGTTAGCCTTTTTCACCAGGACTATATTAGCTAGTCATTCGGGATACTTGACCTCGCGGATAAATCTTGTTGTCAATAACCTCTGAACCTCTTCCTGGATGGCGCGTTGGCGTTCAAGAGCGAATACCCTCTTTTTCTGCTTAATCGGTTTGAAATCGGGATTAACAGTCAGTTTATAGGTTATGACCGATAGGTTTGTGCCAGGCATGTCTTCTGGAGTTCATGCGAAAACTTTCGAGTGTCGTTGCAGATAGGCGACTAAGGCCTCTCGTAAGTGAGGTGATAGGTTGGCTCCTATTTTGACCGTTCAACTGGGGTCGTTTGTTATAAGGACTTCGGTCGTTTTTTTGTTTGGCTTAGGCTTAGGCTTGGCTCTCGACTCAGTGTCCTCTCTGTGTTCCAGGGAATCGATTGGGAAAACTTCTTGAACGCCTTGTGTCGCGAAGAGGATATAGGGATCAGAGTCGCTTCTGATGGTTGCTACCCCCAGCGGTGTTCTGAACTTCACTTTCATGTGTCTTGTGTTCGGTAGTGCCTCTAGATCATCCAGACTGGGTCTGCCGAGTATAACGTTGTAGGGGGAGTAGAGTTTTACTACATGAAAGAGGATGGAAGCAGTTGCGTGATTAGGGGATCTCCCTAGGGTCACAGGGAGACAAATGATGCCTTCAGGATAAGTGGGTTTGTCCGAAAGCCCTTGGAGGGATCTGGTGGATGGCAACAGCCAAGATGGATTGAAGTCCATCCTACAAAAGACGTCCCAAGTTAGGAGGTCGCAGTCAGCCCCCTGATCGACAAGGACCCTCTTTACAGTGTATGAGTCTATTTTGAGGATGATGACTATGTGATCATCTCGGAGAGGATCTAGCCCGGCTGGAAGGTCATCATCGTCAAAACCTATAATTGGCTTTCTTCTTTTGGCGAGTGCTGTGTCGGAGATAACCGCAATAAGATTTCAGAAAATCAGTTTGTTTCCTACGGACGACGCCAATCTGATGGATGTGGGTGATGACTCCTCAGATACTGGCTCCTTGTTGATTCAAACAGTAATCGCCGATGATCGATATACCTGCAAAAACCGTCGGAGGGTGCTTCAATGGGGAGACTCCGACGTTCAACGCTCAAGTCAGTAAAGAGCGGTTTTCGTTTGAAAGAAACAAACTGAGAGTTGAGGGAAAGTGGTTCCCTGTGATCAATGTACCCCTTGTGTTAGGTTTAGAGAGCGTACCTGATGTCGAGAGTTTTGAGATCTCTTATACCTGTGAGAGTTGTGCGCCGCTGAGAGACTTCCATCATACTTTCCTTATCGAACTGATCTGGGAATTTCGGAAGTCAATATTACGAATTGATCACGATTCTCTTATATCGGGAAACCTTCCTCTTCGGGAGGGATGGTTTCTTTATATGAAAGATCTCGGAATTACTGTTACGAAATAAGAAACTGGAATCGAGAAAGTTCTGACATTCCTCTTTAATCAATTGGGGTGCTACCCATTGTTTGGTTGCTCAACCGATAAAAGGTGTTCGAGACTTATCCGGTTATAAGGCTGACATCTGTTTGACTGATCGAGGTGACTGTCTCCGCTTGATGAATCACGATCGGTTAATCGGGGCGGCTGAGAGCCTATCGTTCGGTAGATTCAGGCGACTAAGGCCTTTTAGTAGACCGATCGGCGCGACTACGACCCTTCGGTACATTGTTGTTGTGGTTGTTAGATATTGATCGACAGATCTCTTTTTCGTGGGTTTTTTAGAAATTGACTCTTTTGAACTGGGTTTTGGAGTATGTCCCATCAATATATCATCTAACATAAGAAAATATGTAAATATAAAATATAAGAATTTTTTATATAAATATTAATGATTTTATTAGAATAGTTATATTTTATAATAAAAATATAAAATGATTAAATATATAATTATTAATTATAAAATAAATGACATAAAAAATAAAAAATATGTGAAAAATATGTAGATATAAAAATGGTAAAATCATTTTTATATGAAAAACATGAGTATTAAGAAATTTTTGTGGACAAGAATTTATATAAGTACTATATTACCAGTAATCTACCTAAAAAGAAATGCATGTATTGTTCATTTTGCTCCCTCCTCTCTGAAATGTAACATTTCGTATGAACTTCAAAGAAATTATCATAAGAATGAAAGAGAAGCAATCAATGCAAGACTGGTCTTTTAGAATAAGAAAATTGGGTTTATCATTCTATAGTGATTTGATATGACCCAAAAAAAAGGGGAGAGGGGGTGTGAATCATTTGGTATCAAAATGACTCATCCATGAGCTCACTCCATATTATTATTATTATTATTGTTATTATTATTTATAACCGTCCAACAGGTCATCAATTTAGACCTGTTATTAAATTTTTATATACTATTTTTTTTACTTTTATTGACTAGTATTAGGATTTTGCCTGATTAATTAATTTTGAATATTATAAGGCCCATTTTAAAGGTTGTTCTCTCAAATCTTTTTCTTCATTCTCAGAATTTGAATTCGAGATTTCTGATTAAAGGGATAAAGTGTCACTCAACCCAAAAGAGTTTAGTAAATTTTTATACGCTATGTTTCCCTCTTCTATGCACTTTGAATTGGATTCCAATTTTCTTATTTGAGCATTTTAAGAATTTTAAATCAAAACTTGAATACATCTTTTGGTCAATTAATATGACTAATTAGCTAAAGTATTGTTATAAATTAAAAACAAATTAAGAGATTGCCAATGCCACTTGACTCCCTTCACCTCTGTGGACATTAGCACAACATCAACTATTATTATTAAATTAAATCAAGAAAAAGATCAAAATGTGAAATTTCCTCTTAAACCCTTAAACTTTGATTAAGCTTTGATTAATATTTGAATTTCTACAATTGTTTTACTCAACCTCTTCTAAAATAATATAGGGTTAAGATGATATTTGGTTTATGGATATGGAGCTGGGGTGCCACCAATGGCCACAAAGTTAACACTAATGCTGTCCATCAAAACCCATTTTCTAATGATGGTTAGAATTTGTTTAAAAGGAAGAAAGAGATAATTAAGAGGAAGAGACTTTAGATATGCTGTGTGAGTTTATAAGTCAATTGATATTATCTTAGAAAAAAAAAATCTATTATGATTTTTTGTTGATATATATATTTTGAAGTTCATTTATTAACTTTAACAACGTGTTTGGATGGGAAAGATAAGAATTCTAAAGAATCCATCCACATTTGATAAAATAATTAATTAGAGAAGAGAAAAAGGGAAGGTTTCTATAAAACCCTCCAAACCAAAATTTTCAATTCCATCAAATTAGTGGGTTTTGGAGTGGAGAGATTCATTTTTAAAATAATAAATACCAAATTTACTTTTATACCTCTTATTTTAAAAGTCAATGATAAAATAATAAATTTGTATATTTTTTTAATATATTCCCTCAATTTCTCTCGTCTAACTAAATATGATTTTTTATTTTACTATCATTTCCCTTCCTTTCCCATCACATATTTTATTATCAAACGTGATTTTTAATTTTACCTTCATTTCCTATCATTTTCCTTACCTCTCTTTCTCGTATCTTTGTCAAACACACTGTAATATTCTGAGAATGTTTTTAATTTAATCATTTATGGGAGTTCAATTAAACTCAATTCCAACATTGGATTTTTGGGGAACTACAATAACTAAAGAACATCAAATTAATGGAACTATAAAACGCTTGGTGTCATCCTCATTTCAAATCGGGTTCGAGTCAAAGCAAAGTTTTTTATATTTTGATATTTTTAAGGGAACAATTTAATAGTTATAATCCTTCATTCCAATATAAAAATCTCAAATTCATAACTCTGTATAATAAAAATATATATATATATATTTAGATCATGAATATTCACATAAATTATTGAGAATATCACAAGTCTCTTTCCAAGTTTCACTCCTTTATGTGGTTTAGATATAAAAATACTCATACAAAATTTATTAGTTTCATTCAAAATGAAATTCCAATCACTTCAAGTTTCTTTTTAATTTTTCTTTTTAATAGGAAGGCAGTAGATTTTTCTCCCTTTTTAAAAGATATCATTTTAGAAAAAGGATAGAGACTCCAATTTGAGATCTTAGATTTAAGAGAGCAGTCTATTGTGTCGTGTAAGGACTTGCAGGAGGCTGAGCGATAGTTTCTCTATTAATATTGGATTCCATTAAAATTTGACATTGAGTCCTATATTATAGTTTCTCTATTAATATTGGATTCCATTAAAATTTGACATTGAGTCCTATATTATTTACAATAGTGATAGATGAAATCATTAAAAAATATTCAAAATGAAATATCATGATATATGCTATTTGCAAATGATATAGTTTTTGTTGATAAAACTAGAGAGGGTTTCAATAGTAAATTAGATTTATTGAGAGACACGTTAGAATCTAAAAGATTTAGATTGAGTAGATCTAAAATTGAATATATGAGATATAAGTTTAGTGACAACCATCAAGATAATGAAGAAATGATTAGGTTGGAAGGAAGAGAAGTCTCAAATAGTGAACGATTTAGATATCTTAATTCCATCATTCAGAATGATGACAATATAGATGGAGATATAAATAATAAAATTCAAACGGATTGTATGAAATGGAGAAAGGCATCCGGAGTCCTCTGTGATTGCACGATACCATTATATTTAAAGGAAAAATTCTATAGAATTGCAATAAAATCTGCTCTATTGTATGGTATTGAGTGTTGAACCATTAAACAGCAACAAGAGAAAAAAATTGTTGTAACTGAAATGAAAATATTTAGATGAATGTGTGAAAAAATTAGAAATAATAGAATTAGAAATGACGAGATACGTAATAAATTGAGAGTTAGTTCAATTATAGATAAAATGCGAGAGTATCGTCTGAGATGGTTTGGACATGTGCAGCGAATGCCTAAGGACGCACCTGTTAGGAAAATAGAGAACTTAAATATAGGAGATTTAATAAAATATAGAGGTAGATCGTTAAAAATTTGGATGGAATGCATTCGTAAAGATATGATAGTTATGAATTTAGTCAAGAAGATTGTTTTAGATAGGAATGAATGATATAGGAGAATTCGCACAAACTAAATCAATTTTGTTTTTTGATTTTGATATTTGCCTCTCATATGATCAATCTTAAATTTTAAAATAGAAAATTTAGATAATTGTTGTTGTTGTAGTATTGTGTCATGTGTCTAACTTTTTCTTCAAGTTAGACGTGTGCGATATGCATCCGAACACTTGTTGCGTGCCTAGCCCTAAGGGGTCAAGTCACTTTTCTGGTGCTTTCGTTAAGAGAAGTTCCCACGATCTGTGATGCGACCCTTTGGAGCTAGACATGCAACAACACCGCACCTAAGGATGCCACCCAACGGACAATGCGAAAGCAATTACATAGTGCGATGACAAATATGAAAAGCAATTAACATCAGCAGCACCCAATTGTAGTGTAGGTAACAAATAATTTTATAAACTAGAAAGAATACAACTTTTTAGTGTGGGATTTTTGGATAGATATTTCAAAGGGGTAAGAATCGGTGATACATTGGGCCCCAAAGAGTTTGGTAGATCTTTAGGCCTATTGTCACATAATTATGTTATTTTTTATATAATTTATAAATAAATTAAAATTTAGAATTATTCTATCCAAAGAAATTAGTAAATATATCGACTATTAAGTTATGTTACTATTATGATTATTTTTTTTATTTATGGTTATAAGAGGACAGGATGACTAATCTCTAAACAAAATCAGTCCTCGAAAATCACAATGAAGATAATGGTACACTTCATTTGGATACGGAGGAGCACCAAAATTACTCTTTTGTGATTGTTTTGGAAGTTTAAACGAGAAGCTAAAAGAAATTAATTAGTAACATATAGAGGAGGGAATAACTCGCTCGCGCATATTCATGTTTGGATATGATGGCTCAACATTTTGACCTTTATTAGGTTGTAAATGGGAGAACCAAAGAGTTCTCTTGGATTGGATCTATACGGCCATTGGCCAGATAATATGAATCAAATGCACATCTGCTTACTTCCAAAGCAGATAAGAAATATACTTGAGGCTTACAGTGTCCAATTTAATATCAGGCTCTTGAGAGTGAAAAAAAGAAATAAAAATAAAAAAAGAGGTTCAGCTGAGCGTCAATTAGGGTGTGAGAAACTTGAATTTGTTACACGACCCCGTATTTAATATAAATATTCTTATCATTTCTGTCCGATTCAATTCGGTTATATCATACTAATGAATTATAGCTCAATTGATATTATCTTTTTTTTGTTATAATATAAATCGAATCTCGGATCACGGGATCGGACGAGGAGGACAGTTACCGTTGGACTGTCCACTTGGAGACCAACTGATATTATCTTTTCTTCTCTTAAAGATTCTGAATTGAAACCACTTATATATATATATATATATATATATATATATATATATATATAAATTCGATTACATCATATTTCACTTTCAAATTCTCCTATTGAGGCCCCTCCCCCAACCCTACATACACTACAGAAAAATACCGATTTAACGACGGATTTAACCACAAAAATATCAAAAAAATTCATGACTAAATTGTTTAGCGACGGATTTAGCCACGAACTCATATCCGTGGCTAATAGCGCGTCGCAAAAATTTAGTCACGAATTTTTGAATTCGTGACTAAATTTAGCCACGATTTCAAAATTTAGCAACGGATTCTAATTCGTGGTTAACTTTAACCACGGATTCAAAATTTTGTGATTAAATTTAGTCACGAATTTAGTTACGAATTCATCAATTCGTGACTAAATTTTTCATTTTATATTTTTAATTTTAAAAGCTGCCGGCCCACCGCCGGCGGCCACCAGCCCACTCGCCGGCCCTCGTCGGCCCACTCACCGGCCCCGCCCTTGTAACACCGACACTGCGGAGTCTGCACTAGTATTATTGTTCATGAAATTAAATAAAATATTTCTCAGTTTATATATAGAGAGAGAAATTTTTAATTATATTGATTTTCGATTTTGAGGTATGTAATTTGAATTTTTGGTATATTTAAAATATCCGTACTTCTGATTCAAAGTACATCTTATTTTGATAAAGATTAGAACTTTAAATATAAAGTGGGTATAAATATATATATGAATAATTATTTAATTATTAATTTATTCATTTTCTTATCTATTTATTTATAAATTGTTTTATAAAAACATATTTATATTAAATAATAATAATAATAATAATAATAAAAAAACAAAAATCGAATTAGGGCTCAAAAGCCCTAATTCTCTCTTCTCTCTCTCTCCCTCTTTCTCTCTCCGTCTTCTCCTCTCCCTCACCGAAACCCACCGCCGCCGCCTCCGGCCTTCACCGCCATCGCAACCGCCAACCGCCGCCATGAGCCGCCGCCTATTCCCTCTCACTCTCCCTTCGGTTCTCTCTCTATCTCTCTCCTTCTCTCTCTCGGCTTCTCTCTCTTACCCGCGAGTCTCTCTCTCTCCCTCTCACGGATTCTCCGCCACCGCGGTCCACCACCGCCAACCCGTCGACCACCCACTTTCTCTCCACCTCCCCCTCGGTCTCACTCTCTGTCTCTCTCTCGCGAAATCTCTCACTCACTCACAGTCGCGCTCTCTCCTTCTCAATCGAATCTCACCACCACCCGCGGCTGAAACCTTTCCCTCCGGCCGCCTGCTTTCTCCCCCGCGCAACAGCTCCCTCCTGCGAGCGCGCCAGCATGCGACAGCCTTGCGTGCCCGTGCAGCGCGCGATGGCTTCAGCGCGCGCTAACCCCTGTGCGTGCGATAGCTCCTGTGCACGCGGCTGCAGCGCTCCTTCACTGCTCGCACGCTCGCGTGCCTTCTGCCACTCTTGCAGAACCCAAATCGACGACCTCGTCGAAACCCTAGGCTGAGCTACGATTCCTTCTGTGTGCAGGTAAGGGCTGAGTTTAGATCTTAGTTCTAGGGTTTTGATTTTCATAGTGATTAAGTCTAATTGCTAAAATTTGCTTCAATTTGGAGACATTGCAGGATTCCGAACTGAGTTGCACAGCGGAAGCGTGGTGGGCCCATAACCCACAGGTCCCGGACTGAATTGAATAACGCTTGGATCACAGGATTGTAAACTGCGCAAAATCCTAGGTGAGGGAAATGCAATCCTTTCGACATTTGAGTTATTTTATCGAATTTAGGATTGAAATTAGAATTGGAAACTATATGTATGCTTTGAAATAAGTTAGATTAAAAGGAAATATACTTTCCTGTAATTTCATATGAAATTATTTATGTTAAGCTTAGAATTTGACATAAATAGGGCTGCGTTGCATAATAGAATGTGTTAGATAATGACAGAGGTTTGTTTGACTCGTTTGTATAGCTTTAGTTGAAAATTGATTGGAATATGCCTGAATGTGAGGGTTAAGTTTAAAAATTTACGCGAATTAGGTTGCTTAGTATGGAAGAAGCATATTAAAGGATAATGAGATCGAGTTGAATTGATTTGAATACTTTTCTTTAGAGTTTAATTTGACATATGTATGAAAATAGTCAAAATTTGGGATTTGAGCCTAAGGATTGATGCGTTGTTTTACATTATAGTTGGTGTTGCATATAGGTAAGTCAAATATACTCTCTATATTATGAAAATAGGTTTCAATACCTTTAAAATGACATATGGTTTGAAGAAATCGGATGAGAATCGAAAAGTGTATGATTTTTTTAAAGATTTTTCCAGTTCGTAGGAAACTTATTTATTTTAAGCGTATTTCCAATTTTGATTGGTTTTAGGATTGAATCAGACTTGATTTTGATTTGATTAATTATTTATAAATGGAATGAAATTGATGATATTAGAGTATATTTATAAATCGAAGAATTTGGATTTGTATAAAATTTAGGTGTGGAAATCAAGTAAATGCATGTTATAGTGTGCAGGAAATTTCAATATATGAAATGTTTGATTTAAGTCTTAAATGAACACATATTAAGGGGAGAAACCCTAAGGAAACATGTACTAAAAAATTTAGAACTTTGGGTATCAAGTTTGATGGGTTTTAATGTGATTTTGAGTGTTAAAATGTGGATTTGATGCACTTGTATGTGCTAGATTTTGGCATTGAAGTATGGTGTGTATATATGTGTATCAGTGAATGAAATGAGGAATGAATGAGTGCAGAATTTTCTACACAAATGGAAACTAAAAAGGAAGTCATTTTCATATGAAATATGTAGTGAAATGTAAGGAAATGGAATAAGAAAGTATGCAGAATTTTGTGGTATGTTATTGACTATGTGTATGTGAAATTGAGGCCATGAGTGTGAGGAATTATGTATATATGTATGCTGAATTTTGGATAGAGGTAAGTGAGCATGTGGATGTAAAAATGTCTTGACCGAATCCATTGGAGAGATTGGGAATGAATCTAGTAAGCAAAATGGAGGCTTGCATGTGTATGATCAAGGTATGTGTATTGTAATTGTATGTTGAAGGAGAAAATTTGATAAAGAATAAATATGTTGTATGCAAACTGTTTTGTGTAATCAAAGGTTAGAATGAGAGGCATATATGCTTGGTGATGATACTATGAGAAATGAATCTATGGAACATGGAAGTTGTTGTTGGTGATGGAGAAAGAGGAAGATGAAATGCACGTAATTGAGAGAGTATTTAGCATGTCCTAGTTTTGGCATGGATATAGGGTTAGTTAAAATGCAAACTAACTTAGTAATTTTTCAATTCATGACATATGTGATGTGTTATAATTATAGTGACTTGCTTGGAGACCGATCGAGGGGAGCACAGTTTCGACACTTGTTGTGTATTGTAGGGAGTGATTTACCCTCCCGTATACCATGAGTGAGATTTATTTCAATGTTTTCGTTTAATATGTAAACCCTGTTTTACAACAGTTTGATAAATGAGCATGATTTATCGTGTGCTTAAAATGTTTTGACTGGTTTTGGAACTGACTTTTGTGAACCGATGGAGTGTCCAAAAATTGGTTGAATTATGAAAATATGCATCCATGTGGTTGAAATGTAAAATGTGCCATTTTAAGCTATATGTTGCATGTAGTTTGTGAACCTGATTTACGGCACATGTTTGATATGATATTAATTTTGGCCTTGAGGGCTTTGGTATGTATTGTTCAGTAGCTACGAAGGACACCGTGAGAGGCGCTTGGGTGGCGTCCGGATATGCCTAGGCCTAGGGTATCCCACGAGTTGTCGGGATTATATTTACGACACGGTACTAGTCAGATTGAACCTAAAAGGGGGAGGATTTGGATACTCTCTCCAAATCTAGCACCTGGACGAGGTCCGTCGCCAACAACGGTGCACCTGTCATAGGTCGAGGTAGACCTCTGCCAGGATATTTTCGGTTGGCAGCTCTATGATTTTAATGACAGTGTTTTGGATGCATATTTGACTTGATAATGCGTGCTAATGATATATTGTTGAAATGAAAAGCATGATGATTTGAAATATAATTTGTATACTTATACTTTGACACTCCAGTTTCACACCCCATATTACACGATTACATTGACCCACTCACTCACTGAGTATTCTTCTCTGAGTACTCACCCCTCCTCTTTGCCTCCCCAGACAGGATTATGGTGCTAGGGCGACGCATTTGGCTTTGGAGGCTTGATAGCTTGATGGTGGATTTGGGTGATTCACGACGGTGAGATCTTAAGTTAAATTTGAAAGATGAATTTCGTGTTTTATTTTCGACCCTGCGAGGTCTTGTTGAGGTCCGTAGTTGGCCGTGCATTTATTTTGGGATGATTGTATAATTTATGTATGTTTATTTGCGAAACTCTCATATTTCATTTGCATTGAGACAATTGTACGTATTTGAATAATACTTGAGAAAATTATTGTAAATTGTATAAAAAAAAACTTAGACCCGCTCGATGTAGTGGCTGCTCATGCTCTAGTTGGGCATGACAGTAAAGGTCTGTGGCTAGGACTGTTGGTGATTTGTTAGCCTTGCGTTGTCTGGATGTCGGTTGTGAAATTTAGTGGATTGTTTTGAGGCCGGGATGACCATTTGTTTAATTTACAGAATGATTTTAAATTATACAGGTATACAGGTTCATTTGTACATGGGAGACCTCCGATTTATGGGAAGGTTCTACCTGATTTTCTATAAAAATATAGCCGGCATCCAGGGCAACGGGCGGCTGTTCACGATTCCCGGTTCGGGGCGTGACAGTTCGGTTGGTATCAGAGTTCTAGGTTGAGAGCTGTGTTTTATAGAATAGTTTTGAAAATATTCCCAAGTACATTTTAAAGTTCTCACTGGATATAAGAGTTTCATTACAGTCATGAGATCCCAGTACAACGGTTTTAGGCATATGAGTTATTCTTTTTAGGGGGTTATATACGGTGCGTATCTAACCTAGCATATTGGTTCTATCAGTTCTTAAACTTATAAGTTTATTCATTTAGGGGGTTAGTTACGAATCTTTGAATCATATCTAATTTAAGCTCTTTCTTTGTAAGATTATGATTACTAGGCGAGGTACTAGATTTGTACCTGAGATACCTAAAATACCCGAGGATGTTTCCTCATCATGTGTATCCTTCTAGCACTTTCTTAGCCGGCTATTATTGCCACGGTTCCATCACCATCATTTGATGCGTTTAGGCAGGTGTATAAATGGTATACCTCCCATTAGATTTAAATACCTTGATTCATAATTTGAATTCTATTTTAGGGGGTTAGTTACCCAGTAACTAACTCTAATCCTTGATTTTATCTAATGAAACGGTGCTCTCCTTGCAGAACTATGCCGCCTAGACGTGGTAGGCGCGGCGCACTACCGGAGAGTCTCTCAGTGCTTGAGGCTTCTAGGGCACTCGAGGCCCCACGAGTACCTGAGGGTGCTTCTTCTACTTACGCACCTTCCCCTGTGCCACCCCCAGCACCTCCACCGGCTGGTACAGCCGAGATCCCTCTACCACCGCTCGACGCTTTGAAGCAGTGGCAGGAGTGGCTTAGTACATATGGGGCGCAAATGCCCCCACCTACACTACAGACTCCAGCGACCGCACCTGCGGCCGTACCTGCTCCTACGACACCGGTTCCTTCTCCAGTGGCCGGTCCTTCTATTTCTACTCCGATCGATGAGACGTCAGTTATCTTGAGACGCATCCATGAGCTTACTCAGTTGGTGATAGAGTTACGACAGCTCAGATACACAGATTTTTCAGGATCTAGTGATGCCGTAGCAGCGAAGCACTGGATCTATAGGATTTGCAGGATCCTTAATGGCGTTGGATTGTCAAAGGAGCTCAGATTGAGAGTAGTTGAGAGACTCCTCAACGGTGATGCCCTCACTTGGTGGGAGGCTATTTGTGATGAGGCTATTGACTCACTGCGGTAGGAGGGCTTCTTGAGGGAGTTCGACCGCAGAGATTTTACGGAGTCCTAGTAGGACCATAGAGGGTTGAGACCCAAACGAGCCAGAGCTCGAAGTGGGATATGACTTCTAACTTTTAGGGAAGCCCCTCTTACTTTACATCAACACAGTTAGACAGGGACCACGTCCCTAGACTTTTAGAGTACAGACCCCTAGTGGCTCTAGTTATTCCACAGCACTGCACCATCCTATTTGCCGCGACTACGGCTGATGTCATTTTGGAGCTTGCGGAGCTCCCCTTAGATGCTTCTAATATGGGAAGCAAGGACATATTTGTAGCTCTTGTCCTGACCTAGGTTTCAGAGGTCAGGTGTCACAGACACACATGGGTGGACCATGGACAGGTCAGCAGGGAGCACCTGCATACTCAGTACACATCGCTTCAGGACTGCAGTCGGGAGCAACACTGCACTAGACCTTCACGATAGTAGCAGAGGGCATAGACCCGCGTATATGGTATGACACAGGAGGACGCTTAGGCGAACCCAGATACAATCATGGGTAATCCTCCAGCAGATTCTTTTGTTTGGAGTTTATATGTGCTCTCCTTTTGAATCATGAGTATCATGATGATTATGTACCGTCTTGACTAGTTAAAGCTCTAGAAGCTTAACTATTGTGATCCTCTTTTGAAACTATGCATCTCATGATGATGTGTACGGTTATGACTGGTTAAAGCCTTGGAGGCTTAACTACTTGATATATATATACGTACATCTTTTGCGTATCCTATATTGGATCCTTTTTCAATTTCTCACATCATGAGTACCATGAAAATATTCAGAGTCGATGCCCGTGTTCTTATTGACACTGGTTCAGATTATTCTTACGTGAGAGTATTATTTCGCTCGACAGTTGGGTAGACTGTTATCATCGCTAGATGAGGAGCTACTAGTTATCACTCCTCTTGATGAGCAATTGTCAGAAAATTCAGTGTATAAAGAGTGCTTATCTCTCTTGTTTGATGGGACCCCGTATATTAGGGGTTTGGTTGGTTAGTGATGATCGAGCAGCATACTAGCCTGATTTGAAATGAGGCCGACCTTGCTCGACCGCATTAGAGAGATTTAGGGAGCAAATGAGGAGCTCCAAGGTATTCTTGATAGATCTGTAGAGATGATGACAGAGAGTTCCGAGTCCGTGATAATGGACTAGTAGTATATCGATAACGGGTTTGCACTCCCGTCGACAGTGAATCTTCGTAGAGATATTCTAGAGGAAGCTCATTCCTCCATTTACGTTATGCATTTGAGAGGTACAAAAATGTACCTAACTATCCGAGATAGTTATTAGTAGTCTGGTATAAAGAGAGAGTTCGTTGCTTGATGCCTGGTTTGTCAATAGATGATGGCCAAGCATCAGTGACCCATTGGCGCTTTGCAGCCTTTTTCTATTCTCGAGTGGAAGTAGAAACATGTCACAATGGATTTTATGATAGGGATTTCCGCGGACTTTAGCACGGCACGATGCTAATTTGGGTGATCATAGGTAGGCTCACCAAATCCGCACATTTCATTCCGATTCATGTTGATTATTCCTTAGAGATATTAGTAAGCCTCTATATTTACACGATTATCAGACTTCATGGGATGTCAATGTCAATCGTTTCAGGCAGTACCCCCATTTGCTCACCGTTTAATTTTCTTTTAGTTTCGAGGAAGAAACTTATTTTTAGGGGGTTAGAAAATGTAACACCGACACTGCGGTGTCCGTACTAGTATTCCTGTTCATGAAATTAAATAAAATATTTCTCGGTTTATATATATTGAGAGAAATTTTTTATTATATTGATTTTCGATTTTGAGGTATGTAATTTGAATTTTTAGTATATTTAAAATATCCGTACATCTGATTCAAAGTACATCTTATTTTGATAAAGATTAGAACTTTAAATATAAAGTGGGTATAAATATATATATGAATAATTATTTAATTATTAATTTATTCATTTTCTTATCTATTTATTTATAAATTGTTTTATAAAAAAAAATATATATAAATAATAATAATAATAATAATAATAATAATAATAATAATAATAAACAAAAATCGAATTAGGGCTCAAAAACCTTAATTCTCTCTTCTCTCTCTCTCTCCCTCTTTCTCTCTCCTTCTTCTCCTCTCCCTCACCGAAACCCGCCGTCGCCGCCTCCGGCCTTCACCGCCATCGCAACCGCCAACCGCCGCCGTGAGCCGCCGCCTATTCCCTCTCACTCTCCCTTCGGTTCTCTCTCTATCTCTCTCCTTCTCTCTCTCGGATTCTCTCTTTTACCCGCGAGTCTCTCTCTCTCCCTCTCGCGGATTCTCCGCCACCGCGGTCCTCCACCGCCAACCCGTCGACCACCCACTTTCTCTCCACCTCCCCCTCGGTCTTACTCTCTGTCTCTCTCTCGCGAAATCTCTCTCTCACTCACAGTCGCGCTCTCTCCCTCTCAATCGAATCTCTCCACCACCCGCGGCTGAAACCTTTCCCTCCGACCGCCTGCTTTCTCCCCCGCACAACAGCGCGTGACTGCTCACGCGACAGCTCCCTCCTGTACGCGCGCCAGCAAGCGACAGCCTTGCGCGCCCGTGCAGCGCGCGCTAACCCCTGTGCATGTGACAGCTCCTGCGCACGCGGCTGCAGCGCTCCTTTACTGCTCGCACGCTCGCGTGCCTTCTGCCACTCTTGCAGAACCCAAATCGACAGCCTCTGTCAGAAACCCTAGGCTGAGCTATATTCCTTCTGTGTGCAGGTAAGGGCTGAGTTTAGATCTTAGTTCTAGAGTTTTGATTTTCATAGTGATTAAGTCTAATTGCTAAAATTTGCTTCAATTTGGAGACATTGCAGGATTCCGAACTGAGTTGCGCAGCGGAAGCATGGTGGGCCCATAACCCACAGGTCCCGGACTGAATTGAATAACGCTTGGATCATGGGATTGTAAACTGCGCAAAACCCTAGGTGAGGGAAATGCAATCCTTTCGACATTTGAGTTATTTTATCGAATTTAGGATTGAAATTAGAATTAGAAACTATATGTATGCTTTGAAATAAGTTAGATTAAAAGGAAATGTACTTTCCTGCAATTTCATATGAAATTATTTATGTTAAGCTTAGAATTTGATATAAATAGGGCTGCGTTGCATAATAGAATGTGTTAGATAATGATAGAGGTTTGTTTGACTCGTTTGTATAGTTTTAGTTGAAAATTGATTGGAATATACCTGAATGTGAGGGTTAAGTTTAAAAATTTACGCGAATTAGGTTGCTTAGTATGGAAGAAGCATATTAAAGGATAATGAGATCGAGTTGAATTGATTTGAATACTTTTCTTTAGAGTTTAATTTGACATATGTATGGAAATAGTCAAAATTTAGGATTTGAGCCTAAGGATTGATGCGTTGTTTTACACTATAGTTGGTGTTGCATATAGGTAAGTCAAATACACTCTCTATATTATGAAAATAGGTTTCAATACCTCTAAAATGACAAATGGTTTGAAGAAATCGGATGAGAATCGAAAAGTGTATGATTTTTTTAAAGATTTTTCCAGTTCGTAGGAAACTTATTTATTTTAAGCGTATTTCCAATTTTGATTGGTTTTAGGATTGAATCAGACTTGATTTTGATTTGATTAATTATTTATAAATGGAATGAAATTGACGACATTAGAGTATATTTATAAATCGAAGAATTTGGATTTGTATAAAATTTGGGTGTGGAAATCAAGTAAATGGATGTTATAGTGTGCAGGAAATTTCAATATATGAAATATTTGATTTAAATCTTAAATGAACACATATTGAGGGGAGAAACCCTAAGGAAACATGTACTGAAAAATTTAGAACTTTTGGTATCAAGTTTGATGGGTTTTAATGTGATTTTGAGTGTTAAAATGTGGATTTGATACACTTGTGTGTGCTGGATTTTGACATTGAAGTATGGTATGTATATATGTGTATCAGTGAATGAAATAAATTATGAATGAGTGCAAAATTTTCTACACAAATGGAAACTAAAAAGGAAGTCATTTTCATGTGAAATATGTAGTGAAATGTAAGGAAATGGAATAAGAAAGTATGCAGAATTTTGTGGTATGTTATTGACTATGTGTATGTGAAATTGAGGCCATAAGTGTGAGGAAATATGTATATATGTATGCTGAATTTTGGATAGAGGTAAGTGAGCATGTGGATGTTAAAATGTCTTGACCGAATCCATTGGAGAGATTGGGAATGAATCTAGTAAGCAAAATGGAGGCTTGTATGTGTATGATCAAGGTATGTGTATTGTAATTGTATGTTGAAGGAGAAAATTTGATAAAGAATAAATATGTTGTATGCAAACTGTTTTGTATAATCAAAGGTTAGAATGAGAGGCATATATGCTTGGTGATGATACTATGAGGAATGAATCTATGGAACATGGAAGTTGTTGTTAGTGATGGAGAAAGAGGAAGATGAAATGCACGTAATTGAGAGAGTATTTAGTATGTCCTAGTTTTGGCCTGGATATAGGGTTAGTTAAAATGCTAACTAATTTAGTAATTTTTCAATTCATGACATATGTGATGTGTTATAATTGTAGTGACTTGCTTAGAGACCGATCGAGGGGAGCACAGTTTCGACACTTGTTGTGCATTGTAGGGAATGATTGACCCTCCCATATACCGTGAGTGAGATTTATTTCAATATTTTCGTTTAATATGTAAACCCTGTTTTACAACAGTTTGATAAATGAACATGATTTATGATGTGCTTAAAATGTTTTGACTGGTTTTGGAACTGACTTTTGTGAACCGATGGAGTGTCCAAAAATTGGTTGAATTATGAAAATACGCATCCATGTGGTTGAAATGTAAAATGTGCCATTTTATGCTATATGTTACATTTGGTTTGTAAACCTGATTTACGGCACATGTTTGATACGATATTAATTTTGGCCTTGAGGGCTTTGGTATGTATTGTTCCGTAGCTGCGAAGGACATCGTGAGAGGCGCTTGGGTGGCGTCCGGATATGCCTAGGCCTGGGATATCCCACGAGTTGTCGGGATTATATTTACGACACGGTACTAGCCAGGTTGAACCTGAAAGGGGGAGGATTTGGATACTCTCTCCAAGTCTAGCACCTGGACGAGGTCCGTCGCCAATGCCGGGATAGAGAGCACTTTAAATAAATTTGCATATAACATCCCCGGAGCACCTGTCATAGGTCGAGGTAGACCTCTGCTAGGACATTTTTGGCTGGCAGCTCTATGATTTTAATGACAGTGTTTTGGATGCATATTTGACTTGATAAATGCGTGCTAATGATATATTGTTGAAATGAAAAGTATGATGATTTGAAATATGATTTGTATACTTATGCTTTGACACTCCAGTTTCACACCCCATATTACACGATTACATTGACCCACTCACTCACTGAGTATTCTTCCCTGAGTACTCACCCCTCCTCTTTGCCTCCCCAGACAGGATTATGGTGCTAGGGCGACGCATTTGGCTCTGGAGGCTTGATAGCTTGATGGTGGATTTGGGTGATTCACGACGGTGAGATCTTAAGTTAAATTTGAAAGATGAATTTCGTGTTTTATTTTCGACCCTGTGAGGTCTTGTTGAGGTCCGTAGTTGGCCGTGTACTTATTTTGGGATGACTGTATAATTTATGTATGTTTATTTGCGAAACTCTCATATTTCATTTGCATTGAGGCAATTGTACGTATTTGAATAATACTTGGAAAAATTATTGTAAATTGTATAAAAAAAACTTAAGCCCGCTCGGTATAGCGACTGCTCATGCTCTAGTTGGGCATGACAGTAGAGGTCTGTGGCTAGGACTGTTGGTGATTTGTTAGTCTTGCGTTGTCTGGATGTCGGTTGTGAGATTTGGTGGATTGTTTTAAGGCCGAGATGACCATTTGTTTAATTTTCAAGATGATTTTAAATTATACAAGTATACAGGTTCATTTGTACATGGGAGACCTCCGATTTATGGGGAGGTTCTGCCCGATTTTCTGTAAAAATACAGTCGACATCCAGGGTGGCTGTTCACGATTCCTGGTTCGGGGCGTGACAGTCCCAACCCACTCACCGGCCTCCGCTCATATATGAACCAACTTACTGCTGCTTTATATTTTTGTAGAAAATGTGCATTTATCCATATTCGAACCTGGAACTAAGAGGACATCTAGAGCGTTTTTAACCACTATGCCATATTAACTTATCTGATATACTTTTTTTTTTTACTTCATTACTTTCTTTCTAATTTTTACCATTAAAAATACAATTTACTAATTTAATAAAAATATAAAATATAAAATTATATTTAATAAAATTAAAAAATTATCTTTAACAAAAATACAAAATTATACTTTAAAAAATATAAAAATATATTTAATAAAAATCAATACCCTAATTTAATAAACATATAAAATATAAATTTATATTTAATAAAAATATAAAATTATATTTAACAGAATTTCAAATTAGCGACGAATTTAGTCACGAACATATTCGTAGCTAATTAGCCACGAATTTAGTCATGGACTAAAAATTCCTGGCTAATTAGCCACGAATTTCGAATTTCGTGGCTAAATTTAGTAACGAATTTTTGATCTGTAGTTAAATTTAGTCACGAATTCGAAATTCGTGACTAAATTTTGTCATGAACTTCGAATTCGTAGCTAAATTTTATCACGAATGGAAAATTCGTGGCTATTTAGCGACGGATTATGAATTTCGTCACTAAATTAGCGACGCATAATTATTTTTACCGCTAAATTAGCGACGAAAATTGATTTGTGGCTAATTTATAACGAATTCTATTTTTATCGTTAAATTCGTAGATAAATAGTAATAAATTTTTCGTGATTAAAGTTTATGATTAAAATCATATTTTTTGGTAGTGATATCCAAATTCCTAAATCACATCAATTGGGCAACCTCCAAACCCAATGATTGATTAAACACCCTGTTCAAGCAACTTACGAGGATGGAGCAAAAGATTCCATTTAAAAAGAGGCGCATCTTATATTAATTAAGCTAAAAGCGTTATAAATATATTATTTGATAGATTCTTCTTCTTCTTCTTCTTCTTCTTCAGGGATCTTTGCTCTTGAACAAATCAATATTTATAAATATGGGGATTTTTGAACCAAAAAAAAAAAAAAACTTCTTGTTATTTTAGAAGATTTGGAAAAACAAAATAACTTAGACTCAATAAAAAATTGTTGCAAACTGCAATAAAAGAGATATTTCAACTGGATGGTGCACACCCAAAAAAAAAAGAGATATCCCCCATTAGAGATCTAGTAATAATTAATGAATCATCCTAAATAGGCAGCTTTACAAAATTTCACATATATGTTCCGATTAATTAAATAGAGCATACACTAGTAAGATTTGTACTAAAATTGTACCCAAATTCTTTTGAAGGGTAGATATATATATATATATTTTTTATTTTTAAACATAAAGAGATATAATAAGTAGAATTTAATAAGAGAAAAGGTGTTAAAAGACTTTTTGAAGGGGTAGATGTTGAAAGCAAATGTTGTGGGTCAGATAGAGAGAGACACAAGGCCCAATCTTTGCCCCTATTTTTGGACACAAAGTGAAGATGTAACTCAACCATGGGGCGACCAATCACATAAAGATTATGGCACTATAAAGTTGATAGATTGATGGGAGTGGTGGGGGCCAAAATGATGAGGGTGAGTTGGGGTATATCTCTATTTTGGGAGTGACATCAACGACCCTATGAGCATCCCAATAGAATATGCCAATTACAAATTTAAGAACAATTCTGCATCGCACTGACCCCAAAAGTCAAGTGAGTAGCAATCACACACGTTCATCTTCCAGGGACAGAGACATAGGTGGTTGTTTGCATGACATCATGGGAAAACAAGAATCGCTCCGCTCCCACCTTAGGACTGGTGTGTGTGGGTTGTTTTCTGGTGTCCAAGTTGGTCATTGCGTTCTCACCATTGGAAGAGCTTGTTTAGCTTTCATGCCATCAATGGCTCATCCTTTATTTCACTCTATCAAACTTTATAAAAAAAAATACCCCCCTTCTTGCAGAGATCAGACTAGATTGTTTTTTTGGTGATTTTCTTTGCACATTTGACTACTAGGTTATTCTTTTTTTTTTTTTTAATAAATCATTGGTATTCGATAATCATATTGGATTTGATTAAATCTGATTCGACTCAAACTGAATCTAGGACAAAACTGTCTCAATATATATTTTCTTTATATATAAAAAGATTCAAATCTAAAATCTTATTTAAGGGATTCCAATATCCAGCCTACTGGGTTGCGGTGACAAGCAGGATTTTACTTGGATCTTGCTCCATATTACTATTGTGCAAATTTCGTTCTCATTGAGCAGAGTAATGGGCGTGTGGGCCTGTGATTTAAATATGGGGTTGAATTATTCACAAATGGGGACCTTCGTTGTGGCGGATTTGCTACGATAGTGCTTCTTATGTAAACGCCCATTTCCAGCCCAATAACAATGCGTATTAGGCTCAATCTTGGGTCTCGTCATTAATATCATTCGCTTACAAGCTTCTTCTTTTTTTTTTTTTTTTTTTTTTTTTTTTTTCACTGTGAATATTTAAAATTATATTTCAATTAATCTGATTCAAATATTTACAGAACTCCTATTTAACAAGCAGCTCTCTTAACATAGTTTTTTTTTTTTTTATTTTTTAGTTTTAAATCTAAGATTTGATTACAAGACCTAACATGGTAGGTATTCTATTAAATAGATTGTCTGTTGATTGAGTTATGATATTTACAAGATAAGTGTGTAACCAAAATATATAATTCCAAATATTAAAATTTTCATAATTTTCTTTTGTACGAAAGGCTATTATACCATATATATTGTGTTATACTTTCAAAATATACAATAATTAAGGAGAGCATATTTAAATATAAAAAGTATCTAAAAGATACCATAGTATTTTAAATAATAATATAAAGTTGGTCTGCATCAATTTATGCAGAGTAATGTCCCTGCATTAATTGTGACTCTTCAATTCCTCAATTCAGTGAATTGTTGGTTTTGTAATTTTTATTTGTCTTATTTTATGATTAATTTTAATATTTATTTAGCTTTAATTTTTAGATTTAAATTTCTTATTTAATTTTTAGGACTTTAATTTTATTATTATAGTTTCAATTTTAGAAAATAAAATAAAAATTTAAGAATATTAATTTATGATTTGTTATTATTTTAAGATTGTTAGTATTATTTTGTAATTTTAGTGTTAGTAATTTTTAGTTTTTATTCTTCTTATTTTTATAATTTAGTAGGAATTATTTTTAAATTTTGTTATTTAGTTAAAATTATTTTCTTTGTTATTTAGTTGTCTAATTACTTTTTAATAGATTTTGAAATAAAAAATTGATTAAATCGATTCTGTTTATTAGAATAAATTAGTTTATTAATCAGAAAAATTGATTAGTTTATTATTTACTAAAATTATCAATGGTCTTCTTCATCCGCCCAACAAAAGATCATGCATAAAATAAAATTTAAACATAACCAACTTCTAATCACTAATCACATTTATCATTAATATGATGATCCAAGAAATATAAACATAGAAGTGACAAAGCCTGCCCCTCCAATTCTCATCGATTGCATCCTAAATCATGCATCATCTCAGTCCTAAAATTTAAACATTAACAAAGACAATTAGCCCAACACAAATTATATCCAACCAAGAACACATAAACTTCATTTATTACATATACATTAAAATATATTTCACTTATCAAACTCACCCAACAAATCATTACAAAATAGGTCAAAGGCTAAAAGAAAACGATGGATATAGTCACTAAAAAAAATGGTCTATAGTGACAGACGCAATTTGGTCGCTAAAGGTCAAAATATCATCATTGAAAGCGCCTTAGTAACAAAAGAAATATCGTCACTCAGTGGTCACCAAAACTCTATCACTAAAGGTCATTGATGACGGAGTGCAAAAAGTCATCACTAAAAGGTTCAGTTTAGTGACCAAAATTTTTTTCATCACCAATTTAGTGACCAAAAAAGTCGTCACCAAATTGGTCACTAAAAAATTCAAGTGGTCACTAAAAATAGCTCCATCAACACATTTAGTGACGAAATTTGTTGACCAAATTAGTGATCACTAAAAAGTAATTGTCATATGATGAACTTTAGTGACGTGATTTGGTGACGAAAAAAGTTGTCACTAAAAATACATATTTAGTGATGACATTTGTTGACCAAATTAGTAACTGTCAGTGACATGATTTGGTGATGAAAAAAATCATCACTAAAAATACATAAAACAACTCAATTGTGACAACTTAGTGATAAATATTTCTTGTGAGCAAATCAATACATAGTAGTAGTAATTGGTGACCAACAATTGATAATTGGTGATAAAATTAAAGTTGTCACTAACATTAATCCGAAAAACAGTGATTACAATATGAGTTTATATTAAAATACATAAAAAACAATTCCCAGGAAAACAATCCTTATAATTAGTACATGAGTCCTAGCAAATAATCCATTCAGCTTACATGATCATGTTATGCTCCTTTCTTGATTAGATCATATCCTTTGAAAATTGCACGATGAATCACTGAAAAGAAAAAAAAATTACATCAATCATATGAAATTTACATTAAAGTGCCACAATATCACAAGTAACTAAATAGTTACACAAAATACCAATCATATTGATTCAATATCTAACATCATTTTAAAATCTAACACCCACATATATACAAAGCAACACATTTGAAGAAATGATTTTAAAATCTAACACTCACATATATACAAAGCAGCACATTTGAAGAAATGATTTTAAAATCTAACACTCACATATATACAAAGCAGCACATTTGAAGAAATGCTTTTCAAATCTTTGGATGACATGGATGGCCTATTAAGTCTACATGTTTATGTTCTTTTCTTGAGGTAGTGCTATATAGAAGAACTTAAATCAAACAAAATGGTAAAGTAAAGATAGGATGATAGTGCACTAAACTACAATATTGTGGTTTAATGTGCATAATGAACATTTCCTACTGTTGAGCAATATACATGTACTCCCTGGAAGAAAAGATATCCATTTATTCCTATGATGTCATCTTCATGGGACTTTCAAACAAATTGAACTGCCTATTTGGCTCATACTATATCCTTAGGAAATCAATATAATACCCCAATAAATCTGTACATATTGTGTAAAATTGGAAAAGTAAATAGCAGGATATGGCAATTGAATAGATGTTCACAGACTACCAAGTTATTAAAGGAACCAAAAAATTAGTCTAGGCATGCAGCATTTGGAAGTACAATTTGTGCTTGAAAGATGTTTGCAGATCACCAAATTAATTCCAATAGATCATGCATCCGACTTTAGATAAGTAGCAGGTTCTAATTTGTCCAAGACCTCCACCTCCACACATTCAAACAACACTTAAAAACCAGCCATCCTAATTTAGGATTTTGGCTACTCAGTGTAGCCAAAGCCACAGTAGTTTCAGTCCCTACATTTTGTTTGAAGTGAGTTAGTCCAACAAGGAAAACTGTAACACCGACACTTGGTGTACTATATATTGTACTCCTCATTATTTTGTATATAATATATTTTCATTTTCATATAGAGAAAAGTCATTCAAAACTTTTTCCGATTTAAAATACTCTTGAAAATTTTTGATGAGATTGCCGAGAGCTAAAATTTTTCCCTCCGAGCCATTTTAAAATCTACACGTGTAATTTCGACCTCGATAAAATTTCACATGCTAAATCAACTTAAAAGATTAAGAAAACTCGAATTCGGACAATTCTCAATCGTTTGTGAATAGCCGCCCTATACTCAATCGCCGGAGGTGAAAATTTGTCTTCACCGAACCAAATTTAATTCTATTCATACAAAACTGCTAAAATTCTGCCAGGAAGCCTAAATTTGGCTAAATTAACGTTTTATCAAGTTAATATGAAATTTTGTAAAAATTTGCCAAATTTCACCCGGAATGAGGGGAAAATTATCCTACCGTGCCAAAATGAAATCCACACGCGCAAATTTAACGCCGTGAGATATATATACATGCTAAATTCACTTTAAAAGTGAAGGGTCAAGGAGCGAAAGTGAAATTTAAGCTGTAGCACAAAAATGCTCGGTGCTCTAAAATTTTCGCCTGAGAAACCCTAATTTTTGGTAGAATTGAAATTTGTCCGAGCAAACGGTATCGTTTCCACCCAAGACCTATATTTTTTAAATCTACAAGTAAAATGGAGTTCATAGTGAGATTTCACGCATTTCGAGGCCGAGGTCAAATTTTGACCGATCGAGGATTTCGTTCACTCCGAAGGACGTTTGGACGATCAAACGATCTCAGATTAACGCGAAACTAACCACATTGGACTCAACATGAAAACCTGAGTCCCATTTGTGATTTTAGATTTTCGAGGTGAATAGTAACTTTGACCGACCTCGGATCACGTGTTAACGAATGGATAGGCATAAAGGACAAGCAATTAATGCTCTTGAAGTGTGTGAATTTACTTTATTGGATTTTGTGTGGTCTTGACAAGTGGCACTACATGATTGAAGGAAACTAACCTTAGTTAATTAAAAATTGTTAAATTCAACTAGAGTTAGGTTAATTAAACTTAACTATGATTAGAAATTAAGGGTTAAAATCAAATTTTGAGAAATGGATGATTATGATTAATTGGAGTGATGTTTAATGAGTTTTAAGAAAACCCTAACCACCCCATTCACTTCTCCAAAACATGAACAAGCAAGGGAGAGAGAGTTTTCTTCCTTTTTCCCAAAACCGTGGGCTTTAGAGTGAAGAGGAATTTGATTTTTCCTACATACTACCCAATTTCTTTTACATAGTTCTCTTCTATACATCCTTAACACCAACATATCCAAAAATCAAGGCCAAATGAGAAGGATTGCTTGGTGAAATCCAAGGAGGGAGCTGAGAGTTCAAGACCAAATTTCTGTGGTTTCTTCAAGTTTCAACTCTCCATCTTCTGGTATAAGACCCTCCATACTCCCTAGTATAACATATATTAATTTGAGACCAAAATGAGGTGGTTTGGTTAGGGGATTAGGGTTGGTCGAAGTTAGAAATCAGGGAGGAAAACGGAAATTCTGAAATCTAAACATTTTGATCTGGTTGTGGTGTTTTAGCTATAGCATTTTCTGCACAAAGGCAAATTGAGCAACATTTTTTCACACATGAAACTAGACCTCCAGAGCTTTAAAATGAGATATGATTCATCATATTCTGAATTAAATTGGATTTATTATGATTTTTCAAAATTAGGTGTTCTGTAAAATCATATTCTGTTCTGTTCTATTCTGCTATGGACTTTGCCCTGATTTTGAGGTGTATTCTGGTCTGAATTAGCTTGAGCCAAGTTATGACAAATGTAAATCTATGTCTTATCTTTCCAACGAGATAAGAATCGCCTCAATCCGACCACTGAGTCAAAAGTTACAACCATTCTTTTGAAACTCATCAGAGGGTCATCCATTTTCCAACACTAAAATTCATAGCATTGTACGATCCCCTTCCAGCCCTTGTTTGCAAAATCTCAAAGAAGAAACATTGTAGATCTCCTCTTAGCCACCTACTGTGAAAATTTTAGCCAAATTGTACTAGGGAATCTAGAGTTATACAAAATCTCCCAAAACTGTGCAGAAAGGATTCTGTTTCTTGGACAAAACTAAACAGAGAAATTGGTGATCCATTTTAGACCCCTTCTAGGCACAATTGAGAGAAACTCAAAACATGAAAGTGGTATACCTATGTCTTGGGTATAACATGTTAAAATTCCATTAAGTTTGGATAGGTATAGTGAATGTTTTGACTTTTGCACTAAAATGAGACAGAATCTGAATTTAGAATGCAACTGAAACAAAATAAGAATTTCTGGGAATTTTGTGATGTGATTTTAGGAAAGTGTATATCATGAAAGTTGTAGGTTTTTAAGTTATCTACAACATATCGAAATTTTGCCTGATTTGGACTGATATATAAAAAGTTATGCAAATTTTCATAGGACTACGTAAAGTGGCACCAAAGTGGAGAACTATGAGTGAACTTGTTAGGTGACTTTTGCCCAATCCGTTAAAGAGAGCACGATACATCGAAATTGTGGTTCATTTGGGAGTGTTATACCATCCCTATTACTGTAAGTGAGATTTATTATATTATATGTCTGATGTACAATATCATGTTTTAAAATATTTTCTGACACAAACATAATTTAATGAATATGTGATGTGAAATTGTGAATGAATTATGAAATGTTTTTTTTTTTTTTGTGAATTATGGAGTGTCCACAAACATATTTTTACGCCTTATATATGCATCCAAACAAGTTTTAAAATATGAAACCATGCCATTGCATTTGATTTATACACGTTTTATGAAATCATCCTCGTGGAAATGATTGACATTGCTTGAGAAATGTGGCATGGCATGTGATCGATTTGATGATGATAACTTTGTGATGGGTAAATCTCATTGCGTAGCTACGAAGGATGCATGTGTAGGGTGATCCATATTTACACCCGATACGCTTCTGCGGAAGGTATCCCACATGACATCGAAAAATGATAAATGTATAGTGATTCGACACGGTATTAGTAAGGTTGAACCCATAAGGGGGATGGCTATGGTGCGCCATAGTTTAGCACCTGATGAGGTCCGTCGCCAACATTGGGGTAGAGAGCTTTTCTAACCTATTGCATACAAAACCCCTGATGCACCTATCATTGGTCGCGGTCGGCCCTTGTCAGAACTGATTTTTGCTAGCTCTATTCTAGTATGATTTGATGACATGGATGCATATATGTTTGAAATGTATGTGAAAAGAATGATTTATGATAAATTGAGCATTATACATGATTTCTTACAATATGTGAAATTATTGAGAATTTCGACACTTCATTTTTCATCGACACATTGAACACATGATATATACCCTCTCCTCTCACTCACTGGGTATATTCCTTGATACTCACCCCTCATTTTCAGTTGTGTACAGAGATAGCTATAGTGAGACGCGTTGAAATTTATCTGCGCACGAGACTTTTGTTGGAGATCGAGACTATTGATTTGGCACTCGATATGATATTGGGAAGAATTTGCCAATGAAATTGTATATTTGTGTACTGGGATTGTAGATAGACCATTGTGTATAAAAAGGGATGACTGTATGTAATGCATGTGTATCTTATTGAAACTTTAAATTATATTCTATTGCATTGAGGCATGATTTGTACTATTGTGTACATTTACTTTGGGAAACGTGTCATGTTCTAGAAGTGTTCTCTAGGTTCGCTCGGTGCCACCTTTAAATCACAGGAGAGGTAACTGGCGACTGTTCATGCCTTTGATGGGGGCATGACAGTAAAGGTTTGGTGTAAAACTATTATTAACCTTACGTTATTCTGGATGGTTGATAGGGATTGAAGGATCTGAGGAGATTGTTGATTGTGGCCGGACTGGCCTATGTATATTGCTATGTGACAGGTTGATATATGGTATTGGATAGACCTCCGACTTATAGGGAGGTTCTGCCCGTTTGGTTATAGAAAGTCAATATCCGGGATAACGGGTGGCTGTTCACGGCTCCAGTTCGGGGCGTGACAAAAACAAACACATCAACATTGTTAAGAACCTGTAAACTATGATATAAAACTTATACTTATGTTTTTCTCAGACTGCTGATTCACTAAACGACTGATTTCTTCTATCATGAAGTGTATCTACTCCATCTACTCCTGGAATTGAGTATGCTGCTCTTTTAACACTTGTATTTCTTCTTCTTGGGCTGCAAGTTTGGTACTCATAGTTGCACTTTAAATTTCTGCTTCATCTGCTCTTTTTCTCTCCATCTCAATTTCCATTTGTAACTTTTCAGATACAACAACTAGTTTTGTAGGAGCAGCCCGTCCCTTAATGTGTCCTGGAAAACCACGCAACTTTTGTATGCAAATTTCTATAGGTGAATTTGATGACGAGACCTTTTTAGAACGCAAATCATCTTATAGAACAGAATAATTTGTTATGTGACAAAAACATAAATATCGAAAATCTATATATGTTTGAATTGCAAACAACAATAGATAATACCAAAGTTTGTTGAGCAATGTCGTTGATCATTTTTCCCTTTTTCTTTGAGAAATGACCAATTTGGCATTGGTCAATTGTTAATAGTTGTTTTTCCTTCATTCCTTCTCTGTCACATGTCAATAATCGTGCCAAAATTGTTATACTATTGTACAATCTCAATGAATGATAAGAAAAAAAAGGAATAAAGAGTAAATTGTGAAATGCTAACCACATTATCAACCACTCTCACAATTGAAACGAACCCAACTGTGGGTGGAGTTACATTAGCTGCACGATTTTTGGAGTTTTTCATGCTTATCATCTATTATTTTTTAGGAAAGGAAATCAAAATGATGAACTTGAACAAACTTTTTAGCCTTAAAAAAATGAGAAAAAATAGTGATATGATTTGAAATTGAAACTTATCACTAGTAAATTTATCATACAGTTTCACCCAATCATCCATCCGCAAATTAGGTGGAGGATTTTTCAAAGCCTGTTCTTTGGATGAGAACATTTTAAAGTGAAGATGTAGTCTATACTACCGGTTCTTGTGTCGATTACCCAATTGCCTTTGAATGATACTTTCCATCCTTTTGCTATCATCATAATTGGAATTCTTCTTCAATCATAGGAGAAACACATTATGATGTATAAATATAATGCTGTACAATCATAGAAATTAATTATTCTACATCCAAAAAAAACAAACAAATTGTATCATACACTTATTAATAATATCGTCTTTCAATTCTTTTGGTTGTTTCTTCCACATTGTGCTATCAAATTTAACAAGTTGTCATAAAATATAGCCACCCTTTATGATCAACTCCCGGCTATCTTCACCCATCATGACCAGCACATTCATCAATTTCAATCAAAAGTATCCATGTGATCATTATCTCCAAAAAAATAATAAAAAAAAGGAGCGAAAGATTCCACTACAAGTCTTTGTACCCAAACCGCAAAAGGCACCAGACATAACATGCTTACAATATTTGTTAGGGAATATGTATAATTTTTTTTTTTTTTTTTTTTTTTTGTATTTTGCCTAAGTTATCATTTAATATTTGAGATTTTATTTTGATTATTTTGAATCGATCACCATGGAACCTACTTTAGTGAGAACGACTCTCCCAACAAAGATTTTTCTATATCTATGCCAAGATTCAAACTTCTACATAATTAAAGAATGAAAATGTTTTTACCCATTTATACCACCTTTTGTCGGTGAGAATATGCATGATTGTAAGCACATACAAAACGACTTTGCTGCAGTCCACGTTGAGGGCATGCATCCACAAACTCACAACAGACAAAGTCAAATCACAACAGACAAAAATGTATCCCCCCATAAACTAAACAGCAGGTAACAAGACAAATAATAATAATAATAATAATAATAATAATAATAATAATAATAATAATAAGTACAAAGAGCTCAAAAGTAATAATAATAAAAAAAGAGACAAGCAACTGAAAAAAATATATCCCCCCATAAAAAAAATGTATTCACAGTCCATAAAGAAAAGAGGTACTATACACATGTATAGTACCAAGATTCCGCAGTCCATGTTGATGTGCAATCCATGTCTAAACTAAATAAAATGTATCCCCCCGTAAGAAAAAAAATAGATCCAAATCACAATAGACAAAATCAAACTGTGTAATGGTCTAACATGTGCAGGTAACAAATTCAACCAGCTGTTTTCATGTTGAAACAAATAACACCCACCTAGAAATGCAGTAGTCAGAGAAAAAAGGCAAGCAACTGCCTGAACTAACAACACCTAACCAGGAATAAAACATCAGCATGAGAAACCTAAACTGCACCAACACCATAGAATGAACAAAATGGAAACAAGACACTTTCCAATGACTTGCTAGCAAAATATATCTCCATCTTTAGAAGAGCGATCAAGTATGATCTTGGTCTTGGTGGTCAGAATGTACCTTGAGAAGTTGAATCGGTATGATCTTGGTGTTCAGAACTCCCTTGAAGTTGTGTGTCAGCATGGCCATGCGTGTCAGCACTCAAATTAAGTAAACATCTAACTCGGTTCTGTTCAAAATTGTTGGAAAGCGGTGATGCCTCTTCTGATGACTCCTCTTCAATGTCAATCTGACAAGAGGCGTGTTTCTTAATTGGAGTGAGTCGGCACTCCTACCACTACAAAAAAACAAGAATTCAGCGACGAAATTTTGCAACGAAAAATATTCGTCCCAAATCTGTCACAAATTTAGCGACAAAAATAAATTTCGTCGCTAATTAGCCACGAATTTAGCAACAAAAAAGTATTCGTCGCAAATTTCGTAACAAAAAATATTTTCGTTACAAATTTCGTCGTAAATTTGTGACGAAAATTTTTTGATATAAAATTCGTTGCAAATTTGCGACGAAATAATAAATTCGTTGCTAAATTTCCAACGAATCCTAAAATTCGTCGCTAAATTTGCGACGAATTTATAATTCGTCCCAAAATTTGCAACAAAATAAACATTCGTCCCTAAATTTACGACAAATAAATTATTCGTTCCTAAATTTCCGACGAATTCTTCAATTTGTCCCTAATTTAGGGACGAATTTCTTTTTCGTCCCTGAATCAGGGACGAATTTTATTTTCGTCCCTGAATTAGCGACGAATTAATTTTTCGTCCCTAAATTTGCGACGAATTTGTCAATTCGTCGCTAAATTTGGGACGAAAATTTTTTTCGTCGCTGAATCAGGGACGAAAAAAATTTTCATCCCTGAATCAGCGATGAAAAAATTTTTCGTCCCTGAATCAGCGACGACAAAAAATTTTCGTCAGTCGGTTCGAAGGGACGAAAAATTTTTTCGTCGATCGGAGACGAAAATCCTGAATCTCGCTCTCACTCTGTCTCTCGCTGACTCTGTCTCTCGCTCTCTCTCACTCTCACTCTCACTCTCTCTCTCGCTCTCACTCTGTCTCTCGCTCTCTCTCACTCACTCTCACTCTCACTCTCACTCTGTCTCTCGCTCTCTCTCACTCTCACTCTGTCTCTCGCTCTCTCCCTCAGTTGTTCTGCGAAGGGATGGCGGATCTGTGATCGGTAATCTCTCTCCCTCTTTCTCTCTCTCTCTCTCTCTCTCGGCCGCAGGCTGTAGAAGCCAGATCCGGTGGCCAAGCCGCCGGATCTGCCCTTCGCGGGCCAGCCGCGGGCAGGTGGCCGCCGCCCCTTCGCTGGCCAGCCGCGGCAAGGGGCCAAATTTTGAACCAACGGCCTGTAATGTAAGTTCCACTTCTTGTCCGAAAAAGACAGAGTGAATCTCTCTACCCGTGGACCTCCCCGAGCACACACATTGATCTGCACTCACGTTCTCTGAATCACATCGATTCTTGGGGGGGGGAGAGAGAGAGAGAATGAGTGTGATCGACATTCTCACTAGAGTTGACGCGATCTGCAAGAAGTACGACAAGTACGACATCGACAAGCAAAATGATTCCAACGTCTCTGGTGACGATGCCTTCGCTCGTCTCTACGGCGTCGTTGAAGCCGACATCGAAGCCGCTCTTCAGGTCTCTCTCTTTCTCTCTGTGGATCCTCTACGGTTAGGGTTTTCTTTTTGACTTTGCTTGACTGATCTCATTTTTTGTTTTACTAGAAAGCTGAGCAAGCATCGAAGGAGAAGAACAGGGCGTCTGCCGTTGCTCTAAATGCCGAGATTCGCCGCACCAAGGCTAAATTGCTGGAAGAGGTTCCCAAATTGCAGAGATTGGCCTTCAAGAAGGTATTGATTTTGATTTTTCCCTCTTAGTTTTTTTGTGTTTCCACTTGGATTTCACAGTGTGATTGAATTTAGGGTCTTAATGTTGATGGATTAACTTGATTCTTCATTTACTCTACGATTTGCTGTTTACTTTTGAACAATATGGCTGTTGAAGAGCTAGTGTTGCTAATGTTGTCTTATTTTGTTGTCAGTTTGTGAGTCTATTAGCACTGAATTTTGGGTATCGTCCGGTTATTGACATGCAGAAAATGCATAGATTTTTAGACCTTTCATGTACAAGTTTTGATTGTAAATGATCCCAATGGATCAATGAAATTTTATAGGCTAGAAGGGCCTCCAAGGCCTAATGCCTGTTGGTGTGGGTATGGGATTTTTTCGATAAGTGTAAGCTAGTGCATAGACCTTTGTGTCTCTATGGTGCAAGTGCAACTATATTCTAATTGGGACCGGTCTAGGACTCAGCCATGGCAGAGCCTTATAAAGGCTTGACCCGATCTTAATAGCTAGGTTGATCAACTGTTGCTCCATCAAATAGATGCTCAGTTGAATTGCACTTTCTTGTTCGAGTGGATAACTTCTATTGTTTGTGCATAAGATAGCTAAAAGATCAAGAAATTTGAGATTCTCCAAAGAGAAGGGTAAGTTTGTCAATGGAGCAACTCCAATGTAATTAGGTGTCATGCTTAAAATAAACTGGAACTAAGTTCATCAAGGATTGTTGGTTTCATGCTGTAGAAAATATATTCTATTATTCTTGTGCTAATTATGCAGTAGAAAATAGAATTGGTTGACCAAGGAATCCACTGCAACAACATGTAAAAGCTCTGAAACTATTGCGGGTACATGATAAAAAGAAAATGCTGAAGTTCGTAACAAGCATATTTATTGTTGAAATTAAAGGTTTTCCTTAAAAGTATTCAAGACTAAAACTCAAAATAGAAAAAATATATCCCTGAAGCTTGCAAGTCATTCAATTTTGCTGGGCCTCGTGATGGTTTTTTTGTCTTTTATTTTATGGTCTGGTGCAACGAGCTATCAGAAACAATTAGAGTTTTGTATCACCATGCATATCTTTTTGGTTGCTTCCTTTTTTATCAGAACTATGTTTCTTTAACATATTTAGCAATTTATAACACTTAGATTTTATGTGGATTTTTTGTTGCAGTAATTGTAGAATTTATCTTTGTGTTTGGATTTTGATTACTCTTCTCACTACCACCAGGTTAGGAGTGATCATAGCAAACAATCACAGCCAACAAGGCATGCGCGGTGTCCAATCGAGGTAGACAACAACCAAACATCTCAAATGCTCTGAGTTGCTCACGCCAAAACACTGCCTGCTCGTGGAGGGAAGAAGAAGAAGAAGAAGAAGAATAAGAAGAGGGGATTGATGCTGAGAAAAATGGCGGGGGCCTGATTGTTTACAGGTTAAGGAGTGCTCTACGCAAGGCAAGGGTCTCAGGAGAGCTGCCTATGCAGGAATAATCTTAGGACCCCTATATTGTTATTTGATTTACATTTTGATACTCTTATATTTATTTTCTTGGTTATGTATGGTTATTGATATTTTAACATTTAGATTTAATGTTGATTTTATTTTTGATATTATTATTATGATTTCTAGTTGAATTTTTAATTTATTGATTTTATTGAATAGTTAGCTATATTTATGAGTATAGATGCCTGAAATTTGATATTAAAAACGATTTGAATGATTAATTGTTGATTAGGTTAGATGAGCAGGTATAAAAACAAGTTATATAGGAAAAAATGATCCAAATATATCAATAAAATTTTTAATTGTCGCAAAAATACATATTTGCCGTTAGCTACGAATTTTGCAACGAAAAAATGATTCGTTGCAGATTTGCGACGAAAAAAGTATTCGTCGCAGATTTGCGACGAAAATAGTATTCGTCGCAGATTTGCGACGAAAAAATGATTCGTCGCAAATTTGCAACGAACACTATTTTCGTCGCAAATTTGCGACGAATCATTTTTTCGTCCCTGAATTTGCGACGAAACTTGTTTTCGTCGCAAATCTGCGACGAATACTTTTTTTGTCGCAAATCTGCGACGAATCATTTTTTCGTCGCAAATTAAAAACGAAAATTTTTTTTGTGGCTAAATTCGTCGCAAATTTGCGACGAATTTTGTGACAAAAAAATTTTTGTGGGAAATTTCTGCGACAAAAAATTATTTTTTCGTCCCAAAAATTTGCGACGACTTATTAGGGACGAAAAAAAATTTGTCGCAAAATTCGTCGCAAATTTGTTTTGGGACGAATTTTTCTTAGGAATTTGTCGCAAATTTTGTTGCAAATTTATGATTTTTTTGTAGTGTACGAATATGGGGCTGCGATGGTAATGATACTTTACCGGCACCCCTTTTTCCCACTCCACCATTAAAACCATTAAAAAAAACAAAAGCAGCATGAAGAAAGAGCAGCAAACAAATTATATTTTGATTTTGCAAACCATACCAGCAAAATGATGTTTTCCAAGTCCAAATATGAAAATAGATGAAAGATGGACAATAACGGATAGAACAAAGGCACGCCGGTGTTCTCACAATTTCAAGCAACACTCAACTAAAAATTTTCTCTCTCTCAAATAATAATAATTAAAAAAAAACTCAATTTTTGGGGAAAAAAGGGGGATTCTTTTGGGAAACATGGAGATCACACATTTGACTTCCTACTTCTATTGAAATCACTTTTCAGTAATTGTTAGGCAGTTGTGTTTTTTTCTTACCTCCTCGTCTTAACCACATTCTGAGCTTTTCCCAATTCCACTACGTGTACTCTATATATATGTATATATATTTCACCATCTATACATCAAAAAGTTATGTCTCTCTATCAAGAATATAAATTATATTTCTGTACAAATTAGGATATTATATATAGATGTTATAACATAAAAACATGTCTCACAAATTGTATGTGCCCCTCATGTTCGTACCAGGCAACACGTCGCTTTCAGGATTTTTCAAATTGAATGGCCTCACATTTTTGGAACATTGAATAACACCACCATGTTTACCACTTTGTTGGGTTTTGATTTGGGATGTTCTTCCTTTGCTTCAATGTTCGAGAGTCAATTCTTATATTTTTCAAAATTGATTGTTTTCTAACTAAGCAAAATTTTGAAGCAAAATTGAAGGGAAAAAAGAATCTGACATTCAAATCAACTGAGAAAATATATTTCAGATAAATTCAATCACACCTACGCCAATAAATAAATAAACAAATAAATAAATGACCCCAAACCAAATATGGATTAGAACTGTTAGAAAAAGCAGAATAAAGCAGAAAAACTAAGAAAATAAAGAAAAGCAGACTAAGAAAAAATGGTTTGTGTATATTGTATATACAATAGATTGTACAATAACCCTATAAATAGGGTGACTCCATGAGACTAAACCCTAGAAATATAAAAAGAAAGAATACATAGAATATTTACAAGATTGTAAAGAATAAACTAAATAATTACAATATTGGAATTTTAGAAAGTCAATATTCTAAGACTTCTTTAATTTAGAAATCTCTAAAATTTGTTCCCAATACTTGCAATATTAATTCCCAAGATATTTCTAAAAATCTCTTCAATTTAGGAATTGCCAATATTCTTTACACCCCCCCTCAAACTCAGGATGGGTGTAGAGAAATCATCTTGAGTTTGTATAATAGATCATCATGACGTCCAGGAAGATGAGTCTTGGTAAAAAAATCAGCAGGTTGATCGACAGAGCGAAGAAAGAATATTTGAAGATCACCATTAGTTATATGTTGACGAATAAAGTGACAATCAATCTCAATGTGTTTAGTTCGTTCATGAAAGACATCATTATGAGCAATCCGAATAGCACTCTGATTATCACAATATAGAGGACTTGGAGAAGAAGTAGGTATACCAATGTCACAAAGAAGTCTCTGAATCCATAATAATTCTGCAGTAGTGTCAGCAAGTGCACGATATTCGCTCTCGTACTAGAGCGAGCTGTAAAGTTTGTTTCTTGCTACGCCAAGAGATTAAAGAATCACCAAGAAAAATACAATAGCCAGTAGTAGACCGTCGATCAGTAGGATCACCAGCCCAATCAGCATCAGAATAGGCACGTAGCTGTAACGAGGATGAGACAGAAAAATGAAGTCCATGAAATAAGGTGCCTTTAACATAACGAAGAATCCGTAAAACGGCAGCAAAATGAGGAGATCGTGGTGCAGCCATAAACTGACTGACAATGTGAACAGCATAAGAGATATCAGAACGAGTGGCAGTAAGATAAATAAGACTGCCTACTAATTGCCGATATAAGGTAGGATCAGAAAGAAGGTTGCCATCTGTAGGAGAAAGTTTAACATTATGCTCAAGAGGGGTGGAAGCAATTTTATTATCTGAAATGCCTGAACGGGAAAGAAGGTCAGAGGCATATTTTGCCTGAGACAAATAATAACCAGAAGATGTAGGAGTAACTTCCAGTCCTAAGAAATAACTAAGATGGCCGAGATCCTTCATTTCAAATTTGCCACAAAGAAAATGTTTGAATTTGGAGATTGCAGCAGTATCGCTTCCGGTGATAATCATATCATCAACATAAAGAAGAAGTAAAACAGTACCATGATCAGTTTTCTGAATGAAAAGTGCAGAATCATAAGCACTAGGAGAGAAACCAAAATCACTGACAGTACTGCTGAAAGTAGAAAACCAGGCACGGGGAGTCTGTTTTAGGCCATATAAAGCACGACGAAGACGACAGACTTTGTTGGCGGGGATGTGAATAACCCAGAGGTGGTTTCATATAAACTTCTTCCTTTAGAACTCCATTGAGAAAAGCATTTTTAACATCCATCTGATACAAGGGCCATTGTTTAGCTGCAGCAACAGCAAGCAAGCTACGTACAGAGGTAAGACGAGCAACAGGAGCAAATGTTTCTTCATAGTCAATGCCATATTCCTGTGTAAATCCCTTTGCGACCAGCCGAGCCTTATATCGTTCAATAGTCCCATCTGAGTGAGTTTTGATTTTATAAACCCACTTACATCCGATAAGAGTTTTGTCTCTAGGAAGATCAACTAAATCCCAAGTATGTGTGTTCTCCAAGGCTTGAAGTTCTTCTTGCATAGCTTGTTGCCAAAGAGGATTAGTACTAGCCTCTCGGTAAGATTGAGGCTCATGTAGAGTGGAGATTGTAGAATAACAATGATAATCAAGAAGACGAACAGGGGGTGCTCTTACTCTTGTTGGTCGAGGAGTGGATTCATGGGGCAACTCGGTTTCAATGGAAGAGGGTGCGAGTCCATCATTTGGGAGAGAATCGAAGGAGAAGCCGTAAGAGTTGAAGTATCTGTCAATGTATCAGAACTAGAAGGAAATAAATCAGAAGATAGATTAGTAAGTAATGGAGATATGGTACGAAAAGGAGATAAGGAAGAAAACATGATATTTTCCCAGAAGATGACATGTCGAGAAACTCGAAGACGATTGGAGACAGGATCCCAACATCTATATCCTTTGTGTTCAATGCCATACCCTAGGAAACAACATAATCGTGCTCGAGGTTGTAACTTATTATGCTCATGAGGTTGAAGTAACACAAAGCAAGCACAACCAAAGACTTTGAGAGAATTATATACTGGTGGAGAACCATATAACCGCTCATAAGGAGAGATGTTAGAGATTGTAAAAGAAGGTATTCTATTGATGACATATATAGCCGTAAGAGCTACCTCACCCCAAAATTGTGATGGACAAAATGCAGAGAAAAGTAAAGACCGAGTTATATCAAGAATGTGTCGATGTTTTCGTTCTGCTCTACCATTTTGTTGGGAGGTACCTGGACAAGAACGTTGGACAATGGTTCCATGCTGTTTAAGAAATATAGTAAGAGTAGACTCAAGATATTCAGATGCATTATCAGTGCGTAAGATCTTGATGGTTTGAGAAAATTGAGTTTGAACCATTGATGCAAAGTTTTTGTATATTTGAGGTAATTCTGAGCGGTTTTTCATCAGATAAATCCATGTAAAACGGGAGTAGTCATCAATAAACACAACAAAATATTTTGACCCACCCATAGTTGGTGTAGGAGATGGTCCCCAAATATCAGAGTGAATAAGATCAAAGGGAGCATTAGAAATAGAATCATTTGTATTAAAGGATAAAGCCGGTTGTTTTGCAGTTTGACATGAAATACATTGAAGAGATTCATCAGTAACAGAACCTAGTGAACCCGAAGAAATTAAAGAACGAAGTTTATTAAGAGATAGATGACCTAGACGAAGATGCCATAAGTGAAAGGATGAAGGAACGAATAGCGACAAGAGAGTGAGGAACGACTAATAGGAATGTGAAGAGAAGTAAGCTCGTATAGTCGTCCAACCTTACGGCCTGTCCCAAAGACGTTTCCCGTGCGAGCCTCCTGCACACGACATCCAATAGAAGTGAATATTATGTCAAATCCAAGTTCACATAATTGACCAACAGAGATAAGATTTAAGGTAAGTGTAGGGACAAAAAATGTATCAGGCAAATCTAAAAAAGAGTTAGAAAAATGACCAATCTGAGTGGCTGGCATGGTAGAGCCATCAGCTGTATGAATCATTGATGGTGTACTAGGAGCGGATAAAGAAGTAAAAGAATGGGAATTACGGGTCATATGGTTAGAGCAAGCAGAGTCAAAAAACCAAGAAGAAGTACCTGATACGGTAGAAAGTGCAGTATGTTTGTGATTATCAAAAGAAAGAACTTGTTGTAAAAGGGTTTGAAGATCACCAAGAGATATTGTTGGCTGAGAAGAAGAGGTGGTAGTAGCAGAATCCTCAGTGGCAGCAACAGCAGCAGATTGTGAGATATGTCGAGAACCTGTAGCAAAACGATTTTGGGATTGAATGACCTTCTTTGGGCAATTTTCAATAAGATGACCTTTCTCTTTGCAATATCTACATTCAATCATAGGATTAGCAAGGCATCGACTAGAAATATGTCCTCGCTTCTTGCAAAACCTACATTCAACAGTGGGACAATTAGGAAGGATATGACCTGACTTCTGACAGTTACGACAGAAATTTGGAAATTTTGGTCCTCGAGTAGTGGTGGCCAATACAACATCACTATGTTGACGTTTGAGTAATCCCAGACGAGTCTCTTCTGATATCAACTCAGAAACTGCAGTTTCAATAGTAGGGAGAGGATGTCGATGAAGCAAAGAAGCTCTAACAGACTCAAAATCTGATGTTAGAGCCATAAGAAATTGGACCAGACGTCCTTGGTCTCGATATATTGCATATTTACTTGCGTCAGTTGTGCATTGCCAATGGGGTTCAGAGAGAGCAAGTTGATCCCATATTGACTGCATACGGGCAAGAAAATCATTGATTGACTGACCTCGTTCTTGTCGCAAAGAGTGAAGTTCTGTGAGCAATTGATACTGATGAGCCAGATCTGATGTAGTATAGCGACTTGCAAGAAGGTCCCAAACTTCTTTAGCCGTCTCAAAACGACTAAATTGCAGATGAATAGAAGGTGCAGATGTGTTACGAAACCAAGTAAGAATTTGGTGATTTTTGCTATCCCAATCTTCAAGACGGTTACCAAAATCATCATCCGATTCGTCATCAGATTTTATAGGCAATTTGATATCTCCCGTAACATAACGCCATAGCCTCATTCCCTTAAGAAAACTTCTCATCCCTTGAAACCATGCCTGATAGTTGTATCCATCAAGCATAACTGATATAGGTTGAGAAATATCTAATTTCTCCATAACACGACAAAAAAGAAAGTGTTTAATTGATAAAATAAAATCAGATCGAACACCTAGTGCTCTGATACCATGTTAGAAAAAGCAGAATAAAGCAGAAAAACTAAGAAAATAAAGAAAAGCAGACTAAGAGAAAATGGTTTGTGTATATTGTATATACAATAGATTGTACAATAACCCTATAAATAGGGTGACTCCATGAGACTAAACCCTAGAAATATAAAAAGAAAGAATACATAGAATATTTACAAGATTGTAAAGAATAAACTAAATAATTACAATATTGGAATTTTAGAAAGTCAATATTCTAAGACTTCTTTAATTTAGAAATCTCTAAAATTTGTTCCCAATACTTGCAATATTAATTCCCAAGATATTTCTAAAAATCTCTTCAATTTAGGAATTGCCAATATTCTTTACAAGAACAAGCAGCCAATGGAATCAAGGGGAATCAAAAAACAATTCAATCAAATCAAACCAAACCAAACATGAGAACCCCATTTTTCCCATCTAAAATCCCAGACTTCCCAGACTTTACTTAATCACCAATAAAAAAGAAAAAGAAAAACAATTCATGTCTTTTGTGATACCATATTCCATATAGCAAACCAAACCAAACCAAACATGCAACCCCTTGGGTAGAATAGATGATTGCAACCATAAAACAAAACCTTAGAAATTGAAAAACCCTAAAAAAAAAATTGGACAACAAAACAAGGAGTAGAACCCTAAAAATTAAACGGAGACCTATACTAGAGAGTTTATCGGTACCGATTGTGCTGTGAATCAAAGGAAATCGAAACCAGAGCTAGGGTGAAGTGAGCGAGAGGAGAGAGTCCACAAATCGAACAACCAGAGTGTGGAGAATGTTAGTGACCTATGGCAAAATGAGTTATTCACGTCAGTTGCAAAATCAATCTTTTTTTTCTTGTGACCTTGTCTTCACACACACACTTTCTCTTTCTTTTTCAGTTTTTGATTAATATATCAATTGTTTTTCTTTAATCGATAGATTTTTTAGTTGTTTACCATCATCTGGTCTTTAATTGGTTACTACCATAATTTTTAACTAAAAATGTTAAATTGAAAAAAAAGTAATTTACAGAGACATATTATATATATTAGTTTCATGGGTCAAAAAAACGATGATGAACAATCAAAATAGTTTATAAGAGTCCTTTTTTTTATATCTATCAAATAATAACAAAATAGTCTCATCTTGTAACAATATAGCTAATGTTACTCTACATCATTTTTTTTTTCTTTTGAAGAGAAATATATCCAATTTAAAAATTAATTAAAAATATGGTACTCTACATCTGTTAATTGTAACAATAAAAAATAAATTCCAATTAAAATTAGAAAGTCTCCTATAAATAATTTCTAAAATAAAAAATCTTAAAATTAAAATATTTTTTAGACAAGAATTCTTGAAAAATAAGTATACTTGATGATCAAGAAGTTTTCTTCTTTATAGATTTACAAATTTCCTTCAAAACCAGGGATGACAATATTCGCTTTGATCTAATGGATATTCAAAAAATCTGATCTAGCGGATCTTTTTTTTCTCCCAAAAATCGGGTTAGGATTGTGTTCTAATATTAAAGCAGTCAGATCGGATTGGATACGAATTTAGATTATAAATAATACCATCTGATCCTATTCGATAATAATTTATAATAAAATAAAATTTTATTTTCATGTAATATTATTAAATAAAATAAAAATATTTTTAGAGTTTGTTATAATTTATAAGTTTTATTTTCATTCTTGAACAAATAGCGTTGAATTAAAAAAGAAGGTATTAAGCTATGGATTAAGTCGGGTATGAGTTGGGAATGTACCGGGTATGGGTCGATTTAAGATTGGATTGGATCATTTTTTTTAAAGTATGTAATATATCGGGTCGAATTGGGTTGGATTAGATTTTTAGAAAAATCTGTAAGATCAGATTTGATTTTATATTTTTTAACCTGAATCGGGTTAGAGTCGGATATGGATATTAGAGTGAAAATTTAGGGTTGGATATGATATTAACATGATCTGAACTATAACTGATCAATTGTCAACCCTATTCAAAACATTTCCTTTGCAACAATTGGCTAATTCTCAATCATCTAAACTTTCTCGACAATCATCTCGGCATTGATAACGGTCTAGGTGCATACTAATTAACTGGATGCTCCTCATTGGAGACCAGACCGAAGTGGACCATGGTTTAGTATTTTCTACAATTGTTTAAAGCATAAAACGTTTAATAAATTTGATTGAAAGAGGTTTTATTTTTGTGAAACGATAAAATAAAAAATATTCTATTATTTTTATTATGTGGAATATTTTATTAATAATTTTTTTCAACATTTCTCTTATTTATAGTATTTTTCTTGATAAATTTGATTATTATTTTTATTTTATCATTAAAAATAAGATAATTATTAATTTTATTGAAAAAATAAAAATAATTTTATTGCCTTTTTATTATAATATTAAAAATTAAATGAAAAAAATAAAATTTAATATAGTATGAATGAGAGAAATCGATTATAGTTGGAATAAAATTTATCTTAGGTGTGACTTTTGTTAACTAAGTCAAATTTTTAATTACACATTTAATTAAAAATTATTTTAATTATCTTCTTAACTTGCTTCCAAGAATATATTAATTGCATTTTGCCTATTCGTCACCATATTAAATTTTTTTAATGTTAATTGAAAAAAATTAAGTTTGACTTATATAAAATTTTTATTCATTTCTAATAAGTTCAAGATTACTAAATTTAAGATAATTCAACGTTTTCATTAAAGACTAATGGTATTCAATTTTTAACTTTTGGTGACCACAAAATTAGTCGTCACCAAATTTCGTCACTTATGGTATTCAAATTAGTAGACTTTTTTCCCACCATGTCATTTAGTGACCACTTGTGACCGCAAAAATAGTCGTTACCAAATTTAGTCACTAATGGTGGTCAAATTGGCAGACTTTTTCCTGCCAAATCATTTAGTGATCACTTGGTGACCACAAAAATAGTCGTCACCAAATTTGGTCACTAATGATACTCAAACTGATGAATTTTTTTTCCCGTCATGCCATTTAATGACCAGTTGGTGACTACTTTGTCATGCTCGTCACTAAAACCAATTCGGTGACCAAAATTTAGTGATAAACTTTTTTTCATTTCCAAAGACTATTATTAGTGACTAAAATTTTGGTCGTCATTAAATTTCTGATCACTAAAGGCCTTTTTTCTTGTAGTGAGTATTCCTGTGCCCGAAATCCACTACTGCTATTCAAATATTCTCACCTTGCTTCGTTGTAGACAAAATGTTGAGATTTAGGTTAGCAAACCACCAGTTGGGCAAATAATACCAAGGGAATTGGGAAAGAGAAACATGCGGAACATACATATTATATAAGGTAGATACTATACTTGAAACATGATATGATATGTGAATAACAAATTCGAGAAAGCATATAACATTCAATAACATCATGCATCATTGATACAAGCAAACCACAAGCAAAGAGCAAGGAAAAAGTGACAAACCATTGATGCCTCTGATCCTTGAACCATGCTGGGTTATTAAGTCATATTCATATTAGTTTTCATTGTTTTCCCATTTCTTTAAATGATTTGCTTTTTTTTTTTTTCGGTTATTATTTTTTCTTAACACATGTTACTCTACTGGGTAAATCACTAGACGCCATTTAAGAGGTCCCGAATTCGAGTGTCGGATGGAGCAAATGTGCTCCTCTACCTCTCAAGGGACTTCAGCTGCTCGACTCGGATTAATCGAAATGAAGTTTTAAAAATCGGATGGTGGATCAAGTCCAGGGACCAAAAGAAAAAAAAAAAACCTCCTTTATTATGGAGAGTACTAACTCGCGAGTGTTATTCTCAACCTGAGGGTAAATATGGACTCCTGTGATGACAGTTAGAGTAACCAAGGCCAAATGGTACTTGACCGTGTGTCCCCACCATAGTGGGGTTTTATTTTATATTGCTTAAATTTTAAAGAGTTTTTATCATTAATCATATCATTATCAAGTCAAGAATAATGAAATCTTTTTCTGATGGTTTTAGGTTGTGCCTTTTCTCTTGTATCATACTTGTTTGTTAGTACTTCATACAATGCTTATATACCAAAATTAAGTTTACATGACATGAATACAAAGTTCACAATTAACTAGTACTTAACATAACTAAGAGGGCATAAAATTAGACATATCGGGTCATCAATATTCTAAGTCTAATATGGTCTAAAAATGGGTTGCTAAAACCACGCCCACTCTAAGGTAAAATGGGGTTGAAACCCTTACTCAAGGTCCATGTGCTTGGTTCATCAATATCAAACCTACATGTGAATTATTTTTTCCTAGGGCAATGCCACCTAAAGTTTCAAAAACTCTAGGGCAAACACATCCTTATTTGAGTGTCATAACTGAGCTACACAGTTTGAACATGTTTCAAACATATAAGCTAATTCTGGCTATAACACTAATACCCTGACAAACTAGTTACATATTTTGGTTATTTAAACATAACCCAATATACATGCTTTGATCATATAAACATCAATATATGACATTAACCTTAAAAAACATGATATTTAAAAGAAAAAGCACACGAGCATGCAAGTATTTGAATTTTTGAGCTCGGTTTACTGGATATTTCCTCGTAATCTTTAAGAGACTACACAAACCTTTATAATTCACATTTTCAAATCATTAAACTTTATAAAATCCTAGTTCAACCCATAACTAAGACTCCCATCATTTCTATCGTATTAAACTAATCCAAAAACATAAAAAGTGAAGGTGTGACAAGGAAATTCATCACTTTTACATATGCAATGTATATCAAGACCAAGAAAGAACCTTTAATTCATTAATAACACAATTTTGGTGTGTATAATCTACGGAAGATATTACGGAAAACTTTTTAAACATTCAAAAATCAAGAGATGATGAAAATCAACATTAGAAAGGTTTTTGAATGCTTAAAAAAGTCAAATTGGAATCATAGAAAACTTGGTTAAGATACAGTATTTACTTTAATCCATGAATATCATTCAAATTCTCTTAAGAATGTGATCTTTTTTGTTAAAATAGTGTTCTATATCTTTATGAACGAGTTCTAGCTATTCAAAAAATATTAATTCATGTTAAAGTTTGAAAATAAAAGAGAAAAGGGTAGAATGTTATTACCAAAAACACTTAATTAAGATCTGATAGAATTTGTTCATTAAATCCCTTTATTGAACTTTGAAAAACACAAGGTGGAGTTGAACTTGCACACGGTTAAGAGACAAGGGCTTCCAACTTCGATTGGTGCTTTGCCTTAGAGAGAGATATATATTCCATCGGGAAACAAAAGATATAAGAGGAAGCATGAGAAAACTTGGCTGACAAAAAGGGGGAGATCAATGGAAATTGAAAGAATATGCAAAATAGAAACTCTAACGGATAGTTTGGTTGGGGTGAAAAGTGGAAAGAAAAGGGGATAGGAAGTAAAAGTGGAGGGGAAGATTTCACTTATTTGATAAGGAGGTAAAAGTAGAGGGGGAGATTTCACTTATTTGGTAAGGAGTTAAAAGTAGAGGGGAAGTAAAAGTGATGTGTAATTCTTTTTTCTTCCACTTAAAAAATCATTTTCATCCTCTTAAAAAATCATTTCCATCCTAAAGTAGATGAAAATAGAAGGAAATGAAATTTTTATATGATTTTGACCTTATTCATTTTTAATATTTACGAAATTGTCTATTATTTTTTACTATTATATTTTTATTTAATATAAAGTAATAAAATTTAATTTTTTCATCATTTTTATTGGACAAATTATTTTTTTTTAATTTTACTTTTTTTTACTCTTTTTACTTTTTTACATTAATATTCTAATTTTATTTGATATAATTAGTAATAAAAATAATTTATAAAAAAAAGAAAAATATATTAAATAACTATTTTTTAGAAAAATTATATTTTTAGAAAAATATTTTAAATTAAAAATAAAAAATTATATAGTAATAAATATTACAATTATATTTTATAATAGTAGAATAACAAATTATGTGTTATTTTTTTTCACTTTTCACTCTAACCAAATACCAAAAAGTACTACACATTTCATTTCTTTCCATCCCTACCAAACAAAAATAAAGAAAACACATTTATTTCCATCAGGTGAAGTAAATCTTCTCCTCCCCTTTGTGAACCAAACTTACCCTAAGCGTGAGAGAGAGTGACAAAGACCTACTCAAAACTAAATCTTAAAAAGACAAAAGGAGTAACTGGAACCAAGAGCTGGAAGGGGCGTCTATTGGGAGGGCTAAAGGAAATAGGGTTATTTGATCAAAACTAGGGCTAATGGATTTATGTTGAAGGAGAGAGAGAAGAGAGAGGAAAGACACCTAATCTTCGAAGGTGAGAAAGAAAGCAAACATTATTGTGAAGAAGAAAGAGAGAAGAAAGCAGAGACCTTGATAATGACATTGAAGATCATCATCACTATCATTGATGGCATAAAGTGGAGGTGAAAGAGGGAGAAGAAAGCACAAGACTGTGAAATTGAGGAAGAAAGAGAGAGATTAGACATACAAGTTGGGTTCAGTACTTCGATTTCATGATCAAAGATGTAGAAGATGGCGATAATGGTGGCATAGATGGTAGTATGAATTGATGCATGCATGGAGAAGGGAGATACATAGGGATATCAAGGTAGGGAGAGGTTGACGGACTTCGACTGAGCCAGAGAGAGGGGATTTCAATCGACTAATGGCCGTCAACTCTCAATGGCAGCTTGTAGGTAGAGATGGCAAGGGAAGGTGGTGGCTGTGATGCAAGGTAAAGGAGAGAGAAGATAGAGTGATGAGAGAGAGGGGAGGCCAAAGAGATACTATTCTCTTCAAACCATCATGCATCCTCTCTCTCTCTCTCTCTTTTTAAAAAAATATAGGGTCTATGTGGTGTTCAACTTTAAGGCGTCATTTGGATATTTGAAGACACAAAGGAAAGACCAAGAAAAGGGCACGAGACATAGAAATGTATATTTTTCTTATAATAATATATCTTTGGGCTTTAAAAGACAAAAAAGGTATTTTGAGCAATTTTTGTGGATTTTTTTTTCCATAAATCATATTTTTAAAAGATTTTGAACTTTTTAGATACAAACCTAAATATTCTAACTCTCACAACTATTTGTGAATTCAACTTACTCTTCTTTATTTCAAACAACATTTTTCTTAACTTTGGTTTCGCTAGTTTACTTAAAACCCTTCAAGGTCAACCTAAGAATCGACCCTAATTTAAATGCACATCAGATCACAACGCATGCATATTAATAAGCAACTAATGCCAACTATGAATTTAAGCATGAAAACATTATGAAATGTATAAAAGAGGTTTTGTTAGGGTTTTCTAAATCTGAGTCCTTATATCCTTCTCCCTTAAAAGATTTAAATGTTGTGTTTTTAACCAAATGTGGGTACTACTTTCTCATCTCCTATTCTAACTCCCAAGACAACTCTTCTAAACTTTGATGGCACTATAAAACTTTAACCGATCAAATTATCTTATTACTTAGACATTTCTTACTAACATTTAGGATTTAAATTGTTTGTTTGATTTAGGTCAAGTCCTCCCTAATTCGAATTGGTTAATTGCTAAACACATGTGACTTATTAGGCACATACCAATGGAGCATGTCAGATGGACACCCTTTAAATCACATTCTGTAAGTTGAAATGCCAACCTTATCCAAGACCTCAACTAGACCCACATACCTTGGGTTTAACTTTTTCATTTTCTTTCCAAAACAGACTACTCCCCTAATTGGTGAGACTTTGAGAAATACCTTCTCCCCTTTATTGAACTCAAATTCCTGATAATGTTTATCAACATAACTTTTTTGGCAAGACTCAGTCGTCTTAAGTTTCTCATGGACAATGGACACTTTTTCAATAGTCTGCTATAGATAAACTAGCTCCATACTAGATCCTAACTTTGCCTGTACCTACTATCTCTCACCAACCTCATCCCAATACAAAGGAGTCTTACTTCGACGGCCATTCAAAGTCTCAAATGGTGCTATCTTAGTGCTCAAGTGGTAGTTATTGTTGTAAGCAAACTCCATCAATATTGAAAAATTTTCCCAACTACCCTTGAGTTCTAGCACACAAATCCTCAACATATCCTTTAATGTCTATGTAATCATCTCTGATTGCCTATCGGTTTGAGAATGGTAAATAGTGGAAAAAATTAAGCCTAATATCATGTTATGCTTGTATACTCTTCCAAAACTGAGATATAAACCATAGATCTTTGTTGGAGACCATAGAAATTGGTACCCCATGTGAAGTAACTATCTTCACTCCATATAACCAAGCAAGCTTATCCAACAGGTCACTCATAACCATGGCAATGAATTAGGTAGACTTTGTGAGTTTGTTGACAACTACCCAAATGGCATCACAACCCTTGGATGTCCTCTATAAGCCAGTTACAAAATCTATAGTGATATACTTCTACTTCTATTGATAAATCTCAAATGGTTTGAGCAAACTAGATGGCCTTTTGATGTTCAACTTTAATCTGCTGACATGTCAAGAATAACGAACAAATTCAACCACATCTCATTTCATGCCTGACCACCAATAGTAACCATGGAGATCTCTATGCATCTTTGTCATACTAGGATAAATGGAAAAAGATGAATTATGTAACTCTTTAAGAACCAACTACCTCAAACCCTAAGTCTTGGGAATAACCAATCACCTTTGTACTTAATCATACCCAGGTCCAAAGTAAAACTGAGCTTCCCCCGTTTTCAGATTTCACCGTGCCATTATTGCTTAACTCTGGTCTAACCAGACTACCAAAACAAATGGAGAGAACTTTCGACAAAGCAACGCAATCCAAATCCCTGATGTGTTTAACTTAGATGCATCCACTATTCTCTTGTTTGAAAGTGACAAATTTTGAGTTATGAATAGACCAATATATCATTTTTCCAGTCCTTTATTGATATTAGCAGAATACTTGTACAACCATCTTAATCTCCTTTAAGCAAATGAAAATCTAAGCTTAGTCCATGTGACTAAACCAATATGAGACATAGACTACTGTCTAATACCTAGCCTTAATCTCCATTTAGCTTGATCAAAGAGCAAACACTTGAAAGGGAATTCTATCACCTTTGACCTTATCCTGATCAACGCCTTCCTCAAAGTAATTACCTAAAACCATGAATTTTTGATCTCAAGTGTGAGACTAAATCATGTCATCTCAATGTCTCAATCCCCATAATAATTATCTCGACTTTAAACCCTTGGAAACTCATCTCATGCCATATCTCTTTTAGACATCATCCAATTGAAGCTGATCTCACTTAAACTAATTTGACATATAACCAATTGACCCTCAATGCTAATAGTTATGTAGTGATGCCGCTCATACTTGTTTAGGGTTTAGTGTTACAAATCAACCATCATTTGATTTTAAAAACTTATTCTCTCAGAACACCACTAGTCTAGCACAAAACTAACTTTTAATGCTCTATTCTAATATAAATACAAAGTATTCTCTTTAATACAATATTAATCCAATAATATAAAATACGAACTCTCTTAAGGGGTGGGATGAATGAATCATATGTGTTGAAAAAATGAGTTTTGATGATAGAAAATGATAAGCTTAAAGTGGGTTTATGATGAGAAGAAGTGTTAGACTAACGAAGGATTGAATTGAGTGGAGTTAGGATTGATTTAGGTTTTATTCAAAACACCCAGGCAATTCACTGCAGGTACCTAGTTGACTAACACTATAATAATGGTCGACTTGCTTAGTCTACACATGTTTAAGTTAAGCCTGGCACAGTGCACTGGTTGACTGGTTCAAGGGATCTAGTCGACTCACATAGTTGGCATAACTAGATGAACGAATTTTTGAAGTTCTAGCGATCGAATAATAATGGTCAAAATGAAAATAAGACACATTATAGTTGACCACCAATAATCTCAAGTCAACTTACAATCTTAATATACAGACAAACTCATGCAAGCTAGGGTCACACTCATATGTTAGCTGACTAAGCTCATTGAGCATATGACATTACACATGAGACATGAGCTGTGACACACATCACAAGCATCGATAGTAAACTGACACTTAGCTTGACATATAACATAGCAAATAGCCTATCACATGCTACAACACATGTCAAGATACAAGTCAAGCCATGGGCCAAATGCATATCATATCTTAAGTTACACACAAGCCATTAGACCACATTGCATACACATGTTGGTACTAGTAGACTTGCGTGGAACACCAAGTCGACTCACCTACTTGAAGCATAGAGAATCTAAGAAAGCATGTGCTTGGGTATAGACTTTTGATAATGAGTTGTGCTAAGGACATAGATTAGCTCATGTTACATTAAAGCTAGTCGACTTGTACATTAGTGACAACTGACTCATACACCGAGCATGGCTCTCGATCAATCGAGAGAGGACTGAGCCATTAGCACTTAGCATGATGCACAAGCATTGCATAGGTATGGCATGAGCATAGCACATGTGTGACATATGCCTAGCACAAGCATTACATGAGCATAACATTGACATGGCATTAGCTTATCACGAGCATGGCATGTACATTGCACTAGCATGACATGAGATTGTCACTAGCATCGCATGAGCATGCCACAAGCCATTACATTAGGCCATAACACACATGATCACATTAGACAAATGGCTTAGTCAACTTGTAGTTTCACCTTAGTCTACTCACCTCATCATGACTTAAAAAATTTTCTAAGTGTGGAGGTGAAGTATTGATCCTTTGATATTTAAGGATTGATCCTCTTATGTGTAAAATTTGGGCAAGTTGACTCCCATAAAGGCTGTAGTCGACTTGCATAAAGCATTGCTCATTAAAGAACACTTCACAAGGCTAATAACATGATTAACCCTAGAGCATAATGCCATATGATCTATGCCAAATATCACAAGCATTGAGCTATTCTGCATATGCACAATGCACATATACTAAAGTAGGTTCAAGTGCCAAGTTGACTCATCAAAATAAGGAAGTTGACTATCACAATTCTTAAAAGATCAGTAGTGATCCTTGCACTGATAAGTACTGATCCTCAGTACTGTTCAAGTCTAAAATCTGAACAAAGCTAAACAAGTAGTCAACTTGCATAAGTGAGGCAATCAACTCACTCTAAATGCTGAATGGAAAAATAGCCACGCATAATGTAATACCGAGTTTTTGTAAATATTTTCATAATATAAAGAAAAATTTTAATTTTTATTGATTTTCGATTTTGGGGCATTTAATTTGAATTTTTGGTATATTTTAAGATGCTGTGTTCGCGAATCGTAATAAACCCAATTTTTATGAAATTTACATTTTAGTGAAATGTGGGTATGAAAACATATATATATATATATATATATTATATTTATATATATAACATTTATTTATTTATTTATAAATTTATATATGTAAAAAAAAAGGAATAGAGAGCGGAGACGCAGCGTTTTGCCCTAAAACGCTGCGTCCCCAATTTTTTTTAATTAGGGTTTGAGAAACCCTAATCTTCTCTCCCTCCCGTCTCTTCCGCTCTCTTACCCGAACCCCTCTCCCTCGATTTCTCCCTCCGCCGTGAACGACCGCGAACAACCGTGCCCTCCTCCGCCTCTCTCCCTCATCGACGACCTAACCGGCTGTTCGTCTTCTTGGTTTCCTCCTGTTTCTCTCTCTATTTCACTCTCTCACTCACTCTCGAATCTGTCTCTCTCCCTCTCGATCTCACTCCACTGCTGCCTTCCGCCGCGACTCGTCTTTTGCCACCACCATCATCACTGTCTCCTACTCTCTCTGTATCCCTCTATTTTCTCCCTCTCACGCGCGAGATAGCCCTTTCCTCTCTCTCCTTTGCTTGCTCGTGTAAGGTGCTCGCTGTGAGCACCTCTCTTCTTCCACCTCCGCAGATGACCCAAACTGGCGCTCTGTGGATGTTCGTGAACCCTTGCTGCGCACCCTTCAATCGACCCTTGAAAGCCCTAGACCGCGACCTGCGATTTCATCCACTATGCAGGTAAGAGCGATTCCTTCGAACAGTAGCTCTAGGGTTTGATTCCTTTGGTAATTTAGACTAACTAATAGAGTTTGCTTCAATTTGGAACCCTGCAGGTCTTGGACTGAACGGAATGTATTCGGAAGTTAGGGTTGTGAATTGCGAAAACCCTAGGTGAGGGATTTCTGACTCATTTGATTTATTTGAATGAAATTAGGATAAATTTAGGGTTAGAAGTCTTGTATACGTTTAGAATGTATGTTCGATTGGAATAGAATGCAATTTCTGAAATTCTATACCTGAATATTAGGGTTAAGTTTAGAAGTCTGCGTGAATTAGGCTGTTCAGTATGAAGGAAACATGTTATAGGATTATAGAATCATGTTGAGAGAATTAGAATAGTTCTCATAGGGTTTAATTTCACATGTGTATGAAAATAGTCAGAATTTGAGATTTGAGTTTAAGGATCGATGCGGCATTTTTCATTATAAGTTGTCTTGCATATAGACAATCAAAATACAATCTCCATATTATGAAAATAGATTTCCATACTTTGAAAATGACTCATGATTTGAAACAATTGGACGAAAATCGAAAAGTGCATGATTTTTAGAAAATTTTCTATCTTGTAGGAAATTTATTTATTTTAAGCTTATTTCTGACTTTGAGTGGTTTTAGGGTTGAATTAGACTTGGCTTTGATTATGTTATTTTTTTTATAAATGAAATGTAATTGATGATATTAGAGTGTATTCATAAATTGAAGAGTTAAAGTTTGTACAAACTTAGGAAAAATGGATAAACCCTAAAGATATTTGAAAATTTGATGACATTTATGATGATTTGATTAGGAAAATTTGAAAACCCTTTTATGGGAGCTTATTTGAGATGAAATTGCGATATTTGATTAGGTTAATCTTTTAGGGGCTCGAAAGGAATCTATTCAGATTTGATTGATAATTAGAGAGTGAATATCCTCTCTAGAGGTGTGTGGATGGTTCATTATGTTCATGAATGAGTAACATATTTTAAAATTGCTTTATAAATGATTTTGAAAGATTTTTATATGTTTTATATAAATGGTTTTATGACTGTGGGCTGTTTGGACTGGATTGTGAAATATAAATGCATCCATTGTGTTTAAAAATGATTCTGTGCCATATGTTATTTGATATTACTTTATGAATTGATTTGGTATGAGATTGTTGATTATTTGATGGAAAATTATGGCACATTGACTGTGAAATGGATTAATTGAGAAATGAAGGGTGCTGGATTATTAATGGCTATAGTCATTCCTCCCACGGAGCGACCTGACGGGGTGGCGTGGTTGAGGGTTGGATGATATTTAGCAAGAGAGATAGACGTGTCTCCCTCTGTTGTAGGTTGGGTTATATCTGGACGTACCCCGGTGAGACACGACCCAACGCCAAGGAAGGGGGTATGTTTTTGAAACATTGGATGGAAAAATATCTTGGCGGTTTTCGATGGGACCCCAAGATTTTCTGAAAAGATGATTGATATGGATGCATATTTTGTAAATTGTGATTTATCGAAATGTTTTATGCATATGAACTGCTATTTATGAGATATGCTTTGACTGCTCCACATTCACCCCTTGTTTATGAATACAATCACACCATTGCACTCCACTCACTGAATATTCCCCAATACTCACCCCCCTCTCTCCACCTTTTTTCAGAGGATTCTTAGTTCGAGGATTGGATGTCAGAGCTTGCGAAATATTTTTGCTGTTTTGTATATGTATTTGATAAATACAGGATTTTGGAGATTCGTAATTCTCAAACCATGGAAAGAGAAATCTGTACATCCCATGTTGTGCGGATTTTATTGATACTGGCTGAGTTTTTAGCAAGTATTAGTAAAATTCGACGATTTTTTATTTGTACTTTATTATTTTGATTGCTCTATTTTTAAAAACTGTTTTATCTATATTGGGACATTTGGATTGAAAATTCTAAATTTCAATGCTTTTTTTTGAATTTGTGAAGTTCTGTACATCTCATATCGTTTGGATTTTATTGATGTTAGCTTGATTGTTTCAGGTAAGTATTGGTAAAATCCTACGACTATGATTTGGGACTTCTTGTATGTTAATTGCTTTACTTGTACTGATTGGCTGGGATGGTCACATCGCATGCGTGCATGTACATGAGCCCCTTCCCCGATTGTGTGCCGACGCATGCTTGTGTGTACAGGGAATGGACCAGAGGAGTCCTTCGCATGTATATTGCTACGTGTTTTCTTTATTTGTGACGAATTGTTTACTGGGGATCTGGATATTTAGGAATATAGCCTTGTGGAGTTTCGGTATACGGGGAGGTTCTGTCTGTGTACCGAGACTACGCAGCGGTTGTCGCGTGCTCGGTCCGAGGATCGGGGCGTGACACATAGTGTGGAGTATCGATCCTAGAAGTTAGAAGTATCGGAACTTCGAACTATTCATTAAACTAAGCCATGAAGTAGTTGACTCAAGAAGTATAGGCAGTCGACCACTCATGAAGCAACACATGTAAAATTCAAAAGGCAGTCGATTAGCATTGAGGAGGTAATCGACTCGCTTGTGAGTAACAGATAGTTTTCAAAAAAGTAGTTCAAGCATTTAATGAACTCTCAACAACTCTAAATGACTATTTTCAACATTCAATGAGCTCCAATGATTAAAATATCTTGAGAAGCTATAAATACAGCCATTATTGAAGACCAAACAATCTTTTGGAACTATTGTAAACTTTTATTGAGTGTTAAGTGTTCTTGGTCTTCATTGTTCTTAATCTCTTGAGGTTGTATTTATTTCTAAGCTGTGGAAGATCACATCAGAGTCTTAAGGCTCAAGCTTGTAATCCCCTTCTTTCACTTTAAATTTTGGAAGAGTCCAAGAGGAAAGGGTCTTCTTGGTCTGGGTATAATTGTTTGTGTTAGAAAAGGTTAGGGTTAGCTAGCATTGAGAAAATTTAGTGAGAGTGTTCTGTTAGCAACACTTGTAAGGTATAACTAGGACTCGTTAAACCTAGTTTGTTGTACTATTTTTGTATCAAATAGTGGATTGGAAACACTAGGTGTAGTCTAGGAGTGGATGTACACAAGAAAGTGGAACTACTATAAACTTGGGCATTGAGCATTCTTCTTCCTCATTCTGAAAATTCTGTCTAAACTTCGAAAAGCCTAATAAAGTGTAAACAACCTATTCATTCCTTCCTTTTAGGTTGTTAAACCTCATTTCTTCAATACTAATTTCCCTTACTCAAGACGCACTTAGGAGTCAATCTGTTAAACTAGGCTCGGTTTGAGGGATGTCTCAAAACTATCTTATCCATTTGGGATTCATTTTTCATCATCATACAAGTGGATCAAAATCACACTCAACTAGTTTATACACCTACTAACTTGCCGATGAAGTTGTACCTTTTAATTGTCAAGATTCGTCATGCTTCAATTCCCAGTACTCTGTTGTAGCAACTATCGCTAATGAAAACTTATCTCAATAACATCTAATGTGGCGAGTTGTTTTATGCCCAACATAAATGTTCCAAAATTGTGCAGAACCTGAAGTCCAACATCTATCAGCTAAGACAATGAAACCATACAATTGTCAATCAAGTTAGAACCGTATCTCTAAAAGCTTTCCAAATTCTCTCTAGAACCATTGATAACATAAATTTCAACCAATTGAATGATCATCATCTATATATACCTATGTAACTTGAATAACATCCACTATCTCAACGATTCCTCAATAACATAGTTATATGGTATAGAATTATCATGCTTTTGCAATCAACACTCAATTGCTTAAAAGTGAATTCATCTAACTCATGGCAACATTAGGGATTCTTAGGTATCAAAAATCCCGTTAGAAAGGCTTTTGAATGTCTGAAAATTATATTGGTATTCTAGAAAATCATTAGGGAGATAGCGATGTTCGATCAAAGCTAGGGCTAAGGGAATAAATGTTGGAGAAGAGAGAGGAAGGGTACCTTATCTTTGAACGTAAGAGAGAAAGAGAGCATCATCATTGACGGAGAGAAAGACAAAGACCTCAATGATAGCACCAAGGATCATCATCATCATCGTCGATGTCATGAGGTAAATGTGAAAGATGGAGGAGAAAGTATGAGACTATGAGACTGAGAAAGGAAGAGAGAGAGAGAGAAGATATAGAGTTGGGTGTGGGGCTTTAGTTTCATGATTAGAGATAGAGAAGATTGTGAAGTTGGGAGCGTAGATAGTGTAAGTTGCCTTGTGCTTGGAGTATGGAGAAAGAGAGAGATATGGAGGCTAAAGAGGTTGAAGGACTTTGATTGAGTCGGAGAAAGAGAGGCCTTCAATCGACTAATAGCTGTTGACCCTCGACGGTAGCTCATTAGTGGAGATGGCAGATGAAGGTGGTGGCGACAACATAAGGCTTGAGGGAGAGAGGAGTGATAGTGAGGAGAGAGGGGAAGCAAAGAGACATTGTTTTCTTTAAACCCTAGCATATCCTCCTTTTTTTTATAAATATTAGTGCTATGTGGTGTATAACTTTAGGGCATCTTTTGGATATTTGAAAATACAAAAGAAAGACCAAGAAGATGGTATGAGACCCAAAAATGTGTATTTTTCTCATAAAATGTATTTTTGGGCTTATAAAATGTATTTTCTTATAAAATGAATTTCCCAAAAATGAGTATGTGGTGTATTTTTCTCTATGCCAACGGTGAGACATTCAAATATTGAGCTATTTTGAGAATTCTACAGCTACAATTTAAGACCACTAGGACAAAGGCGGTACTTAGGGGGTGGATTTATTTTATGAGTAACATTGTTTGTCAAGTTTTTGCATTAGACCTCACATTGTCCCCCAACAACATCAGAGCTTGGCAATAGAGTATAACGGTTTACAATAGAGCTAAAGGGTTGAGGGTTAGCAATTCTTAATAGAGATAGAGTACCGAGTGATAGACATAAGATATTCAGTGGCTTAAACATAAAATGAGAGATTTTACTAAGTTGTTTCACCAAGTTTAGTACCTGGACAAAGGTTAGAGAGATGTATATTTCTGGTTTCTTTAAGAGCTTTCCGTGAAGAAGTCTTAGAGTTTCAGATTGTTCAAGGATCATTCAAAAATAACACAAGTAGTAGATTTTTTTTTTTTTTTTGGGTAAGGATTATTCCATCTTCTGAGCTACCACTATCATATCATGTCACCCTAGACTGAAGGGACAACCAGAGTTTATGTATTCACTATTCATGGTACCGAGACATCTTTGCTATCATTACAAGTTGAGTGAGACCTTTTCTTTTGTCATTCGAGCTATTGGTGAAAGGATCACAATTTCATTTCCACTATTATCACCACCCATCATATATCCATCACATGTTTCTAGACCAAGAGGCTTTGTTTTTAGGGCAATATTGGACAAGGGTTGAGAATCGAACCATAGTAAATTTCAGATGCTTGTTTAGATAGCATTACTCAAATGGTTAATGTGCCAGATACATTAACTTTAGCTAGGATTGGTGGTGGTTCTCTTTGGAAATCTTATGAGCAGATTTCGAATTGATCACTGATGAGGTTGCTCTCATGTTAGATGCAAAACAGAATACAGTAAGATTTGGGCCATAAAGTGGAGCTTCCTTGTAATAGTTCCTTATAGAAATTAGCAGTCAGAGGCACAACGGATTTAGGCATTTAGGGACATGTGACAACTTAAAGCTTGGTAAATATATAGTTTAGCTAATTTTAAAATTTTATTTCCCTGTTTGAATCATGAAGTATAAATCCCAGTAAGATAAGGTGCTAACTTATGAGCCTTTCCTTGAATGGGGTCCAATCTGATTAATTGTTCGGCTAAATGACTCTTATGGAATGAAAATTTATACGATTCACTTATCCTAACCCTAGTAAGAGAAGAATGTTAACTTTATGTTGTATAGGAAGAGAGTTAGTTTTGTGTTACAAAAGAGAGTTAGTATATTTTGTATAAGAAATAACATTAGAGATCAGGGTTTTCACTATTAGATAATGAGAGAGTAACATCATAAACCTCAACCAAGTACTTAAGACTTCACTGCATGAGTTAAGAACATAGATGACTAAAGATTATCTTTCTAAAATGATCAGATTGGGTTTAGACTCCTTGAGATGATAATTTGGGACATATGATCAGACATGTGCTTCGTGAATCGGTGATGATTGCAATGGTAAAAGTAAATGAGACATAGTACATCTCCAATCAAGAAAAGCCGATATTAAATATTGTGAAAGCTATAGTTATATCAAAGATTGAGCCAATTGAACTGTGAATTATTTTCGCAGCGCATAATTCTTCACCATGACAAGTCCGATTTTTACAACTTTACCTATAAAGGTGCTCCATACTTTGTTAACATTCGAAAATTTACAATTCTCACATTTCCTACACGGACACAGTCTTATTTCCATCAATGAACTTAGCTCTTCAATGAGCAAATTCCATAAAAAATTCCACCTCATGAGCACATTCCGATGCAATTGTCCAACACCTAGGTATGTTCTTATTATTTATCCAAACCCTATCTTTTTCCATTATTTCTGCATACATCGTTCCAAATTGATGATCAAATTGGTTGTTCTATTAAACTACCATAGTTTTGTTATGTTTAAATCACTCTACATAACAAAAAGTTTATATCAATTTGACTAAGCAAAAGCAATTGCATGAAAACCCCAAATGGAAGCAATGAAAACCACAATTTTTAAAGAAAATTTAAAGAGTACCAAAGGCTTATCTTAGTCTGGTCAAGTCTTTAGATGTTTTCTCAATATTCAAAGGCCACACATTCAGCAACAATGGTAGAAAGATGTCAGAGCAGAAAACAAATTTGAAAGTGAGAGATAATAGCTGAAACAAAGAAGTCAATGAGAGAAAATGGGGAAAAGAGGTTAAAGCCCTATGAAAACTCGGTCTTTAGCATCAAATTAGGTACAAAATAATTTCATTTCTATGAAGTGATGAAATTAGGGATAAAAATTGATACTAAGTACAAATAACAACAAAAAGTATTTCATCCCTGTTTGGTAACAAACTTAGGGAGAAAAGTTACTTTATAAAATATCCTCAAAAGGGTTCACCCGGTGTCGAGAATGCTCCCAAACTTAGTATGAGGGTAGGGGGCGAATGGGTGCACAAAGTTACTTTATAAAATATCCTCAATCAGAACAAAAAATATTTGCCCCAAAATTTGTCACTTAGAAGAAAAAAATTAGAAAATAAATGATTTCTTCTCTGTGTAGCAACGAAATCAGAGATTGAATTGTTACGGGGATGAAACTAGCAACAAAATATATTTTGTCTCCATTTAAAAGTGAACAAAGGGACGAGAGTTTGCGATATCGTGACAAAGTATTCATCGGAAGAAACTTGTTGACTATTGACAATGAACTTCATCACCAAATTGAGAATTTGGCAATTTCATGATGAAGTCACCAATTTTCTGAAAATAAAAGGCTTTATTCACAAATCTGGAGGGGTTTAATGATGGTATAGTCTTCGTCCATAAATATTGTTACTAAAAACCATTTTTTGTAGTGTGAGGAGCATTTAGACTTTTAATTTCTTGCTAAAACGAAAAATTATCATAACAATGGTATCATTTCTCCAAAAACATCCTTTGACTATATTCCTAATAGAAACTTACCTGGATATCAAATATAATGGCCTTTCAGACTTGTTGTTTGATTAAAAATTTCGAACATCTTCTTTATCAAAAACTTTTGAAGTGCTCTTGACACTTGCCCAAATTCAAACATATTCCATTGCTCAATTACTGTATCTTCACCATCATAAATTATCAAATCCTCCAAAATCTGTATAAATCACAAAAGTCTTTTGAGATCTCGAAATATATGAATGAGTTAATTTGAAACTTAGGTTAGTAGTAACCCACAGTACTTAGTAAACGAATCTTAGTTTCCTTGTCTGCTCATAACTAAGGAGCTTACACCAATATTTTTAATTCACATTTCCTTTTTTTTCTTATAGTGATGGTATGGTAAAGTGTCACAATTAATTTACATATTATAAAAGGAAAAGGAATGCCTTCCATTTTTGTAGATCATAACAAGAATTCGTAAAAATGGTTGACTAGGTGTTATAAAGATTTTGCATTTGCATCAAAAGTAATCTATACTGTTTTTGACATATTGTGGGTTATTTTATCTTCTCTGTGTGTATGTCCACAGGATGATGGCTGTTAGATTCAGGAACTTTTTTAAAAGTAGAGTTTTGTATGACTGTTTCGATCAACATCCAATAACTACTTTCTTGTAGGTATCGACAACTATATGAGTGGTGTCAGAGTCCACATATCTTAAGAAGAAATTGTCACACATTATATAAAGAGATGGTATTCATGTAAATCCCTCTTAGGGTTGAACCCTTTACCATAACATTCTAATCTTAAGGAATTTTGAAGAGAGAGGGATAGAGAGAGTGACAGAGAGATGGAAGATAATTCAGGGACCTCTACCTCAGAGGCGAAGTCACATGCAGCCAATCTTGCAGAAGAGCTTATAGAAGAATTCCAACAACAACTAAAACAAGGCAAAGCTGACATAATGGAAATAGTGAACATGGTCCATCAGCATGGTAGCATTGTAGTTAAATCACCAGAGTATGTTAAGAGCATTTCCATATTGAGGAAACAATATGGCTATACAGGCTCCATATATGTCCCTGAAGACTTAAATAAGAAAAGCAAGAAAGCCATTAGAAGGAAGGCTAAGAAGGCTGGTATTCCGATTGATGAAGAGTGAAAAATTTCATGTTTTTGCATGATAGATTCCTCCCCCTTTTAAATTATCTTGTGCTGATTACTAGATTAATATGCTCCTATTAACGTGTTGATCTCAATAACTGTCTTTTTTTTTTTTTTATTCAAATAATGGTAATTATGGTGATCGATTTGCTTGCTATTTCCTAGTTAATCTAATAAATTAATTTATTTTCCATTTTAAGGGTATGATACTTGGATTGACAACCTGGTTTAGGATAGGAAAATTGTGTAAAGTTAATTTTTATTTCGATTTAAATGGTCAAAAGTTATTTTAGATAGCTGATCACCTTTTTGCAGCTTTTACATTATCAGTTGAGATTTTATTAGCCGTAAGCTATATCGCCAAACACGTTTTTAGATGTTAGAAAAGCTAACAGCCAAAAGCATCCCTTAACACTTGTATCAAACACCCCTTTCATGTGCCCATGAGTTTTTCTTTATATTCTACTCATCTTTTGGGCATATCAAGGAAAATAGATCAACACGCATCCGCTTTCACTTTTTAAAGAAATGGCACTTCTTACAGATGGTTGATATGTCAGGTTTGGGATCAAGTGCAACGTGTTGTTTTAGTTACAAAAGGGTCCATGGTTTTTCTCATTCATCGGCTTCTGAAGCTCCACCTTGTTCTTTTAATTTTGAGTGACCAATCAAAAGTTGAACTCTTTTGATCAAAATATATTCATTTTGAAGTCACCAAAAACTAAAAAAATCAAAAGGTTCATGAAGTTGACAAAATCCTTTATATTGCCAGCATCGAATCACATTCTTACCCAAGTTTAGTGTTGGTGATGAACATTTAAAGCACTCAAATGGTGGGTGGGACACAGTCTTGACAATTGAAGCTAAGAGAAATTCAGGATCTAGAATATTGTTGAGTCATGAGAACCGTGAGAGAGGGATCGAAGTGATTGAAAATTGATGAATTCAAATGGCAATTACTGATAGTTGGGCATGCCAAAGGAGGTAACGCTTTCGATTCATTATTATCACTTTTTACTTTATAGTTTTTTATCATCTCTTCTAATTATTTTTATTTATAGCTTTTGGTGAGTTAATAACAGTATGGAAAACCTCTTTCATCTCTTTTAGAAGGATACTACTTTCAAACCTTAAAACCTAACTCTAGTCTTTTTCTTTCCTCCAACCCTCTAGTACTAAATTTTACTTGAGTGGTTTCATAGTTAGCTAGATTATCGTAATCTGAAGAGAACTTTTACAAATTCACAACTCGCTTGTTGCTATTAAATCTAACATGTTAGACGAGTGTTTTTTTGAGCGGCCTCTATGATGTTTGATTCCACTCCTATAAACTGTGAGTGATGGTTGCTAGATTTCGAGGGTTTCCACATGCAGTTGGAAGAGAAGAGGTAGAAAATCTGAAGGTTCCAACCAATCATCAACTCTTAGTTCAAGTTCCTCTTCATGAAATGGATGATCACTCCTATGGTGTCATTGTTAGGGGAGTAGAGAAGGGAGAAAAAAAAAAAGGTGTCCTTTTACTGTGAAAATGATGATGCTAAAATGGTTTAGAAGAAGTCCAGTTGGTCATATTTTCTAAGGTGTTTATTATTTTCCTTAAAATGAGTGGTGCATGTATTCCAAAGATTCAGGGATTGATTGAAGCTGCTAGTTTCTGTAACGAATATATCTTTGCACAAATAGATGATAAATTTAAAAAAGGTGAAATTATTGTCTTACAGAGGTAGAATTTCAAGAACGAAGGTATCTTAAAATATTTTAGTAGTATTTAAAAACTTTCTCCAACATTTATATGACTTTAGTGGCATTTAATAGATATTATTTCGTAAATGACACTAAAAATATACATTATTAAATTTTTGTCCAAAATTTTAGAGGGTTGCCTTTTCCCCTTACTTTCACCGTAGTGAAAAGATAAGTGTGTTGAGAACAAGACTTCCGAATTGAAATCTACAATGTTTTGGATAACCAGAACTCAAAGTTAAAAGAGATTCATGCCGGTGTTTAGAATTTGGAGGTAATAGTTGAGGTAGATTTGGTATTTGAAGAATAAAATAACAATAACAAACTTTGGCTTCAGATCAATAGTTTTATTTATTTTTTTTTTTTATTATTATTTTTGATATAAAGAAATGCAATTAAGCGAAATCGAATAGGAGAATGGAGGATGGAAATGAAAAAACTCTACGATTTAAACTGTCTCTGAGGGACTTTTAGAGTACTAGTTTGTCACGCCCCGATTCTCGGATCGAACACGCTACAGTCGCCGTGTCGTCTCGGTACACGGACAGAACCTCTCTATATACTGGAATTCCGCAAGACTATCAAATTTACAATAAATTATCAAAAACATAAGACTCTTCAAAACAAAAAATCATATAAACAATACACATGTAAGGAACCCATCCGGCTCATCTCTGAACGTAAAAACACACATCGGCACACATCGGGGAGTGGGATCCTGTACATGTAATCATACATCAGCACACATTGGGGAGTGGGAACCTGTACATGCACGAGTACACATCAGCAAACAACGGGGAGTGGGAACCTGTACATGCACGCATGCGATGTGACCATCCTAGCCACCCAAAATCTTCAATACAGATAAAGCATTTAACAAACAAGAAGTCCCAAAACATAGCCATCGGATTTTACCGACAATTACCCGTAGAAATCAAGTCAGTATCGGTAAAATCCTAACGGTATGAGATGTACATAATTTCACAAAATCAAAGGAAAATAGCAAAAGCCAACAATTATAATCCAAATGTCCCAGTACAGAATAAAACAGTTTTCCAAAAATAGAGCAATCAAAATAATAAGGTACAAATAAAAAATCGTCGGATTTTATCAATACTTGCCAAGAACTCAGCCAGTATCAATAAAATCAGCACGGTATGGAGTGTACAGACTTCCCTTTTTCCATGGTACTGAGAACTATGATTCTCCAAAAATCCTGCATATGCCAAATACCTATACAATCCGCAAAAATACTGTGCTAGCTCCGTCGAGTAGTCTCCCAACTAAGTCACTGAAAAAGGTGGAGAGAGGGGTAAGTATAGGGGAATACTTAGTGAGTGGAGTGCAATGGTGCAATTGTGTTCATAAACAAGGGGTGAATGTGGGGCAGTCAAAGCATTCCTCATAAATAGCAGTTCATATGCATAAAACATTTCAATAAATCACAATTTACAAAATATGCATCCATATCAATCATCTTTTCAGAAAATCCTGGGGTCCCATCGAAATCACTTCTGTCTTAGGGTGGCCAAACCCAGACGAAAGCCCATCAGGGGTTTTTTCACCCAATGTTTCAAAACATACCCCCTTTCTTGGGGTTGGCTCGTATCTCACCGGGGTACAATCCAGATATAGCACGATTTCGGCATAGGGAGAGACGTCTAACTCCCCCGCACATCCAAAACCCCAAACCACGCCACTCCGCCGGGTCTCTCCGTTGTGGGAATAACTATAGCTATTTATAATCCAGCACCATTCATTTCTCAATCAATTCATCTCACAAACAATGTGCCATAGTTTTTCATCAAATAATTAACAATGTCATGCCAAATCAATTCATATCACAATACCAATAGCATATGACACAGAAGCATTCATATTTCATCATACAGTTCAGACAACCCACAGTCACAAAGCAATTTATATAAAATATACAAAAACCCTTTCAAAATCATTTATAAAGCAAAATTTTAAAACAGGTTTCTCATTCATGAATACAATAAACCATCCACTCACCTCTAGGGAGGGTATCTACTCCCTATTTCCGAAATCAACTCAAAACGACTCCTCTCGAGTCTCCAAAGGTCAACCTAGATCAATCAACGCAAATAATCATCAATAAGGCTCTATTAAAGGGGTTTTTTTTTTCAAATTTCCCTTTTATTTAAAATAACCTTAATTTACACAACCGTATTCCTAAACTTTCGTTTCATCAATTTAGGATCATTTCCATCACCAACGACTTTAAATTTCTAATATTCCTCAATTTTACAAATTTTCTACCGAATTTACATAATCCTATTTTAATTCATGTCAATTTCAATTCAAATCCCAAGAAAAACTATGCAAATCAATCAAACAAAACTCTAATACTCGCTAAGATATTCTATCATGCTTCGCAGTCCAATTTACATCAAATTCTAGACCTAACCTCAATAATTTCATACAAACTCTCAAGAATAAAGCATTTCCTATGGATCTAGCATATTTTCCGAATGTATCTACACTTATTCTCAACCTAATTCAACAAAATAGTCTGAATATTGAAGGGATTGGAAATCCCTTACCAAGGGTGTTTCGCAGTTTGCAACCTTCATCGAATGCCTTTCTCAGTTCATTCCGAAGCTTGCAAAACTTCCAATTTGAAATAAATTTCAATAATCTAAAGTTATTTATTAAGAAAATTCAAAACCCTAGAGCTAGGGTTAGGAATCGGACCTTACCTACTTAGGGAAAGAATCACAGTCGCAGTTAGGGTTTTCGGATGTCCATTGAGCACTGATCTAGGACAGGTTGCCGAAGAGGGAGGCTCGCACAGAGTTTTGCGCGAGCGAGGGAGAGAACACGAGGTCTCTGTCGTCCGAGAGTGAGAGAGACAGGGGAGTTCTGTCACGTGAGAGAAGAAATAGAGAGAGAGAAATGAGGGGGGAGGGGGGGGGGTGGTTTTTCTTTTTTATTGGGGGGTGGGGAGGGGGAGGGGGGGGGGAAGGGGAGGAACGGGGGGGGGGGGGGGGGGGGGGCGGGGGGGGGAGGGGGGGGAGAGGGGGAGAGAGAGTGATCGCGAGAGAGACAGCGAGAGACAGTGAGATGGTGATAGAGAGACAGAGCAATGGTGAGATAGAGATAGAGAGACGGTGAAATGGTGAACCGCCGTTTGCGGTGGTCGGAGTGCGACTGTGCGCGGCGGAGGAGAGGGAGACGAAGAGAGATCGCGAGAGGAAGAGCGAGAGAGTGTGATTGGGAGTCAGAGACGAAGTGAAGGAGAGATTAGGGTTTAACCCTAATTTCAATTAAAGGGGGAGGACGCAGCGTTTTGGGCAAAACGCTGCACCTCCTCTCCATTTTTTTTAATAAAATATATATATATATGTATAAATATATATATACTTATGCTCTCCTTATATTAAAGTTTCGAAATCTACGAACAATAGATTGCACTATGAGTTTGCAACACAGCATTTCAATTATATCAAAAATTTAAAATTTATACCCCAAAATCAAAAATCAATAAAAATTAAAATTTTTTTCTTTATATTATGAAAATATTTTCCAAAAACTTGGTGTTACATAGTTAACCAATAAGAAAGTTGAATATAATGACCAACTATTTAGGTGTCACACCCTTTAGCAAAGAAAATTAAACAAGTATATACAGAAGTGAACAATATAGTTAAGAATGCAACATCTAAACTCGCTACAGTAGCCCTCTTCATATCTGCAAACATGAAAGGAAATAGTTTAATAGAACTTTTCTTTTCTTCAAAAAATTTAACAAAATCTTCCCTATTTATTATTATTTGATCATTAAAGAATTGTAGGAAAACCTGATAAATTAATAAAGAACACTTTTATAATCAACAAATAATCTCATCAGTAACTCCTTTGAGCACCCAGCACAGGTTATCATAATAAATCAAAGTGAAGTAAACCAACTGTTTCTCATGACCAACAACTAGGCAACTGAGTTTGTGGCATGACTATGCCATTCAAAAGAATAGAAGTACATGCTATGAAGTTATATACAAAACATATGCTCATAATGGTACCCAAGAAAGAAATACAGAGGGGGTCAGAATCAAAATAGAGATCTAAATTCCTTGACTCAATGGCTTATATTCTCTTGCTTCCTTTCGACTTGTTGATAACGTGAAAATAAGAATATCAAGATTTGTATAAACTGAGCAAGTACATGGCAAATCAATAACATACATCACAAGTATAACATGCACAACAAAATCAATATCAGTATATATAGTACGTGAAACATAATATCAAGATGTGTGATGACATAAATACAGTGAATGATGCAAACAAAGCATGTATCATGTTAACTCATCCTCAAGGAAAGAGCATTGTCATCGTCTTTTGTTCATTCTTAGTTGCCTTTTCTTTCCATTCTCATTTGACTTCCTTTTATCTTGTAATTAAAGAAAAAACTAGAGCATTAGATGAGTAAAACTGAAACTGAATCGTAAATAAAATTTTGGTCTTTTAGATCAGACACTTCAAATAGTTTACTAGCTCCTAGTTCTAACTTTGAAGGGAAAATAAATAAATTTTCAACAAAAAAAATCCTTAAATTTTTCCTGCAACCTTCGAAAAACTTTTGGAGTGATATAAACCAATCAACCATCCTCAAACTTCGACCGTAGGCTTCACAAATCTTTTGGGGTAATAATTAAGTCCTTATTTAGTTATCACAGCACTTGTATTACTCATCTCTTGACTTTTTAATAATCGCAATTAATGATATTATCATTCTTTTTCTTTCCATTTTTGTATATTAAAGTGCATGACAGGAATGCAATGCTTAAACATTAAGTTCAAGTTCATGTATTCTCACATTTTCACTTTATTTTTATTTTTTGTGTTTCTGAACATGCAATTGCAAATAAAATCGTAACTTTTGACAAAACTCCACATGTATTTTATGAATACCCAGGTTTTAGAAAACCTTAAAACCATTTTTCATACTTTTTATCTCATTTTTGTATTTTAAATTCATAATTTGCATAGGTTAATTGTTAATGTAGATATGTAAATGGTGTAATATGTGTGCTAGGTTTAACCCTAATCTCACGATTTTGATAAAAATCTAGATTTGTCTTTTGGTTGACCTTATCAGTTAGTTATCTTTGAGAACCTCTAGATAACATCCTAGTAGTTTGGATAAAATATATAGCTCAAGTTTTGACAAATCTATCATCGACAAATAAAATCTGTAGTTCTCATGATTTTGAGAAACTAACAACCTTTTGGTGAAAATCTACTAAACCATACTTAGCTAATAACCAATCCATATCCAAAATTATATCCAAACCAATTAGCTCAAAAGGCAAAATACCAGTGTAGAAGTCATATCCCTGTAAGCTCACAATACAACCTTTATAGTTCTTGGTAACAAATACCCCATCCCCACCCATTTACACTACTCTAAACGCTTAGGGTTGCATGGTAAATGCATGATGAATCTAATGAAATGAATGAACATGTGACACCCTAATCAATCAAGTAATGCAGGAGCCTTTTGAGTTGTAACTGCTTGAACCCTAGCTTGGTGGCATACCCTAGGGTCTCTTTTAATGTGGTTGTGACAGTAAAGCTGGCTTAGGAGGCATTGATCTCAAGGGAACTAGGGGAATGAGGGAAACCAGTAACTAGAGGGAAGGTAAAGTTCTAGGTAGTATGACCTATTACAGAGGAACATGTTAAGGTTACTCATACCCAACTAACAAAAGTATAATGGCTTGACTAATAACCTTTGAAACAAAATCTAGTCCCTCCCTGACATGTAATGGAAATTCCCATAATTGAGAAATGCCCACCTCCTACAAAGCTCTCACCGTGCTCAAAATGGTTCTTATTTATTTATTTATTTTTTGTTTAAAACTTGAATTTCAATTGCAGTCTTCCTTTATGACTTGTCTTGATTATCCTCAATAACTAATTTCAAGATCTTTTTGCTATTCACTAGTTCTGTGTAATTAGTGAAAGGTTGAGAAGAAGGATAGTACCTCTTTTCATTCTTTTATTATGTATCATTAACACAGAAGCATAAACTTGCAGTTAGGCAAACTTGTACTTATGTTGACTGATGGTCTTGTTATATTATTTTAAGTCTAAAAGCTCAAAAATATTCTGATCTCTAATAAAAGTAAACATATACCTTTCACAAAAACCTATATAAAATCATGCCAAGAAACACTTTGAAGGTTATTCTCACATTGAAATCTCTAATGTTGAGCTTTAGTAATCATTGTCAACATCCTTCAGATAATGTGTAGCAAGCCTAACCTTGTAATATTCCATAACCATAAACTCAAGGAAAAGTTTCTATATCTCAAAATATAAGTCTCAGCAATCTGATGATCATTACTCCCGTAAAAGTCATTAGCTCCACTTTTTTGAACTCAGTTATCAGTTTTTAGAACCTACAACTCTCTTGAGCTATATATAAATACTTTGTTGGAATAATTTAGAATTTATTGTATGGAGAATTCCAAAGAGTCTAAATGTGGTGAATTCCAAAGAGTCTAGAGTCATTATAGTGAATTGCAAGAATCTAAATGTCAAGAGTCATGAGTAATGAATGTAGGTATTCAAAGAGTCATAGTATGATGTCAAGGTGTCTTTTGGTATGTCTAAGTAGCACTATAAATAAGTAATCATTTTATATGTTTATTGAAGAGAGTGGAAATGTAATTAGAAGAGAGCAGAAATGTAATTAGAAGAGAGTGAAAATATAATTAGAAAAGAAGAGTGGAGAGTCACTCTACAAGAGTGAGAAACTATTATGTAACATCATGAGTATCCTATGAGATCCCTCTCTTCCTAGTATATCCTTGAGTATTCATACGATTAATATCCTTATTCTTACTTTATGCTCTTTGTCTCTACAAAAACATCGACATTATCTAGCCTAGTATAATTCATGTTCTTTTGCTTCCAACAATTGGTATTAGAGCCATACTTTCGCTGCCAACAAAGTGGTATCAGAGCTTGGTTATTGAGAGCATGGTTGATATTGTGCCTAGGTTGGTGTCTCCTAGGATCAAAGAAGAAAAGTTGTTGACATCTCTGGATTTAGAAAGAAAGACAGAAAATCCGTTGAGAAATCTCTAGGTTTGAAGAAAAGAGAACCTATTGAGAAGGTGTAAGAAATCTCCAGATTTGTAGAAAAGAGAATCTGTTGAGAAAGTGTGAGTTATGAGAAAGACTACACAAAAGGAAAGATTTTGAAGAATGGAGAATAAAGAGTCTATGATTGTTGTAACTATGCATTTTAAAACAATACTTAAGGAGTTACTAGAAAAGTTAAATTTGCCTGCAGCAGAGTTTGTCTGTGTAATATTTGGTCCAGATTATCCATCACGTGCGAAGTTGATATTTGAAGACAAGATTGGAAAGGTGGAAACAACTAAGCAGGTCTCTATAGAAAAGGATTGAAAAGTGAAGTCAGGAGATACTGAAAATGCATTTGAAGCAGCTGAAGTTGTAAGTGGACAGGTTGTTGGAAGCTCCAGAGTGTCTCATTTGGTTTTGGATGATATGGGACTTGGAGAGAATGAAGTCATAACAGAAGATGCTACAAAATCATTGGTTTTGTATAAGAAAATATCTAGGAGTTCTGGTATTGTCAATAGGCAGATGCATGTTAAAGGTAAAAAAGAGAAGGAAAACATAGAGACAAGAAAGACAAGAACAAAGATAAGAAAAAGGATTAGTGATAAAGCGAAGGGAGTAGGGAATCAATCTCTTGAGCAATCTGGAACAGATCCCAGAAGAGATGCCGAAGTGGTTGTTTTTAAGAGGAATGATATCGGAGCCCAGGCTGATGGCAAGGACATGACTAATAATGAGAAGAATGGGAATGAAAATATGGACAGGAAGACATACAGGGATGAGACTAGATTGGTTGGAAAGAATATGCTTCAGAGTGTTACCAAATTGGCTCAAAATAGAGTTGAAGGGCCCCCAAGACAGATGGAAAACATTGAGAGGAAAATTGAAGAGAAAGAAAAGTCCAAGGAGAAAAGGGAAGATAAAAGGGGCAATAAACACAAGGAGAAAGATAGGGAGAAGAAGAGCCATGGGACGGATAAGGATAGGCATAAAGAGAAGAAAAAAGAGGAGAATATGAAGGATAAAAGTGAAGTTAAAAATATAGTACAGGATAAAGCAAAAGAAAGGAATAAGATTGACACCATGGTTAACCACGTCACAAAAACCATGATTCTTCCAACGGATTGTGACACAAGTGCTACCATTGAGGGAAATAGTAGGAAGCGGAAGGAGTTTGAGGTGAATGGGTTTTTGCATGAATTGAAGACAAAGATCGAAGAGGAAAAGGAAACTGAAGAATCTGATAACAATGAAGATGCATGGAAGATTTACAATAAACATTAAATTCTAAATTAAGGGGGTGAAATGTTGGAATAATTTAGAATTTATTGTATGGAGAATTCCAAAGAGTCTAAATGTGGTGAATTCCAAAGAGTCTAGAGTCATTATGGTGAATTTCAAGAGTCTAAATATCAAGAGTCATGAGTAATGAATGTAGGTGTTCAAAGAGTCATAGTATGATGTCAATGTATCTTTTGGTATGTCCAAATAGTGCTATAAATAAGTAGTCATTTTATATGTTTATTGAAGAGAGTGGAAATATAATTAGAAGAGAGTAGAAATGTAATTAGAAGATAGTGAAAATGTAATTAGAAAAGAAGAGTGGAGAGTCACTCTACAAGAGTGAGAAACTATTATGTAACATCATGAGTATCCTATAAGATTTCTCTCTTTCCTAGTATATCCTTGAGTATTCATACGATTAATATCCTTATTCTTACTTTATGCTTGTCGTCTCTACAAAAACATCGACATTCTCTAGCCTAGTATAATTCATGTTCTTTTGCTTCCAACAATTGGTATTAGAGCCACGCTTTCGCTGCCAACAAAGTGGCATCAGAGCGATCCAACATACTCTCCCCTTATTGTTTAATCCATCTTTGTGCTCTTTGTCTCTCTAATCCCTATTTGATATGATATGATTTGACTTAGAGTCAACTGATGAGTTGCAATCATTAGTAGAGCTAATGTAGCTGAGGGTGTAGTGCTAACTCTAGTAACTAAAGGAACTAAGGTGGTGTTACCCTCTGATCTAGGCCGAGATAACCTCTATATCTAACTGCGTAGTCTACTGACATAGTCCGAGCAATAGTGAATGACGCATCAAAAACACGTTCAAAGTTTGCCCATCTATCCTCTAGATTATTAGAATATGAGGCTGAAGACTCATAGACTGTTGCATCTATTCATCATCTATCTATTCTTCTTTAAGAGCTAACTGATCTTGTGTCCTTGTTCTGACCATGTTCTATGCTTATAACCTCATGAATACACATTTCAAAAACCATCACTCATAAAATAAACCACCCTCTATCTAACATTACATGCCTATGATCTCAAAATAGGTGCAGATAACCACCAACTACCAACTAAGATGACCTGTTATGTAGATTTCAAACCCCTTAGTAATGGAGTTTAAACATGTATATGCAAAAACAAACAACATAGTTAACAATTAAAGATTTATATGTGGAAGTAGACAATATAATTAAGAATGCATCATCTAGACTCGTAAGAGTTACCATCCCTATATGGGAAAACACAAAAAGAAATGGTTTAATTAAAAAAACTTATCTTTTCCTGAAAAAATTTTTGTTCTTTTATATAATAACCATTTAGTCATTAAGGGATTGTTGAAAAAGTGGATTAAACAATTAAAAAAAAACACTTCTATAATCAACAAAAAGGTTAGCATCAATGTGCTCTTTGCCACCTATCACTTCTTATCAAAACATAGAAACATGAAAGTAAACAAAACTCTATACAAAATCTCTCATGGCCGACATCTAAACAACTGAGTTTGTAGCATTGCTATACCACTTAGAAGAACAAAAGTGCATGCTATGAAATCAACGAAACATATGTTCAATGTTGTACCAAAGAAAGAAATACAAAAGGGGTTGAAAGCAAAATAGAAATTTAAGTGCTTTGACTTGATAACTTCCACCTTTAGACTCCCTTGTGGCACATCAGAATTTAGTGGTTAGTATAAGTGGTAAAAACACTACAAAATTAAAACACTATGCTGACGGTAACTTTTATTGATGGCAAGATTTAGTGACGGTATTTTATGACCTATAGAGACGCTTTTGATGAAATCTTTAGAAAATATATAGATTTTTCCACGGTATAAAATTGTCTACTAGGATAAGTTTATCAACCGTTAGTAAAGATAGCAAAATCGTCTGTAAAAATTAATGTTCAAATTTGACGGTTATTATTTGTAATCAGTAAATGTAACAGTATATAGAGATAGTTTTGAAAAAGTCTCTATATAACTCTTTTTTACTGTCTAATTAATAATACCGTTTACATAAATTCTTTATCTATGCTAACAGATATATTTTACCATCTATAAATGTCATCTATCATTTGAACAGCTATCACTTGTCATCAATAAATATATCAACTTTAGTCACAAAGTCTTTATTTGAGTCTTCTTTACTGATGGATAAACTATACCATATACATAACTCTATATCTATGCTAACATATATATTGTGCCATTTGTAAAAGAGATGTTTAATTAAGACAGTTATTAGTTGTCATTAGTAAATGTGATACTATTACTATATAGTAGATAACAGTAATATGTTACAATTTTATGATAAATTGTGGTAAGTTTACAATAATTAGTAGTAAAGTAAAATAGTGATAACTAAAAATGTGGTAAGTTTAAGTTAACTAGTAGTAATATAGTAGTAACTTAAATTGTGGTGAGTTTAGAGTAACTAGTAGTAATATAGTGTAACTAATAGTAATATAGTGGCAGTGATAAGTTTACTATAACTAGTATTAATATAGTGGTAACTAACAGTAATATAGTGATAACTTAAATTACGGAAAGTTTATGATAACTAGTAGTAAAATTATGATAATAGGTAGTAAGTGGTGGTAAGATTATGATAATTGGAGGTAAGTTGCGGTCTACCATGCCCCTACGCGGTCTGCCTCCTGTTATCACTAAATTACCATTAGTTATCACTATATTTCACTCCAATGAATAATATATTACTAGATTATATTTACTAGTGGTTATCACAAATTTCTCACAAGTTATCATAATATTAATTATCAATATTAATAATTTACATAATATTACATGACGTAATTAATTATCAATATTAGTAGTTTAAATGATATAACATGATATATAGTATTAGTAATTACATAAAATTAATAATTATTAACATGACAATGGCTATATAATTTAGTGTTACAATGTGACATTATGACAATTGGACTAATTGTTACATAATATAATATAGTGTTACAATATTATGACAATTGTTATAAATGTAATGATACTATATTATATAATGTAGTATTATAATATGAAATTATGACAATTCATTGACCAATTAGACATTATAACCAATTATTATATAATATAGTATTACAATATAATATAATATTATTATATTATGACTATTCACACATGGTACAATTGACATTATGTTACATAACATAATTAATTATCAATATTAGTAATTTAAATAATATTACATGATATCCGATATTAATAATTACATAAAATTAATAATTATATAATATAATTATTAATATTATATTTAACTGAAACAAAAAGGAAATACAAAAATAGCAATCATTGTAATGATATGGGAAGTACAAAAATGTAAGGAATTAAGAATAAGACGGATAATAACTAAAAGTATAAAAAAAAAGTGTGTAATGAAAAATAGGCAGGTAAAGCATAAAAGTATGCAAAAAAGGCGGGAAAATTTATAGGGAGACAAAATGAGTTTTGAAATTTTTTTGTAAAGTTAGCCGGGCCAAATGACTAAACTCAAATATATTACCAGAATAGTTTTCAATGTAGCATTTTTAGGGACTATTTGAAAATTGTCTCTATAATGACATTATTCACTATGATAAGTTGAGGAGATAATTTGGACAGGTGGTATAGGTTACTATAACAAGTGTGGTAAGTTTGTGATAACATGTAATAATAAAAAGGCGATAAGAGAAAAAGGTAAGAGGTGATGTCTAAACCCATTATTTAAACATTTTCTAAAAATAAAAATAAAAAAAGCAACTCCACTTCCTAAAAATAAAAAAAAATAAAAAATAAAAAAATTCAATGCATATGCTTAGAGTTCTAAGCCATTTAATACTTCATTGTTTTTTATAAAAAAAGAAAAGATATCTAAATTCAACATTTAATATATTTCCTAACTTTGCAAAGTGATGGTATTTTATGAGGTGTAGTAATAATATATTATGAGGTGTAGTAATAATATAGTGATAACTAGTAGTATCTAATATAGTGTAATAATATAATGGTAATTAATAGTAAATTTGTGTTATGACTTTATGAGTGACAATGAGAGATGGTTGATGGAACTGTGGGGGAGACGGAAGAACCGTGAGATATGTGATATAGTGGTAGTAATATAGTGGTAGTAAATAGTAGTAATATAATTGTAACTAGTAGTAAGTTTGTGTTATGACTTTATGAGTGACAATGGAAGATGGTAAAAGCGTGGGAGAGACGGTGGAACCGTGGAGTATGTAATATAGTGGTAGTAATATAATGGTAGTAATTAGTAATAAGTTTGTGTTATGACTTTATAGTCGTAACTAGTAGTAACTAGTAATAGTGACAATGGGAGACGGTAGAACCGTGAGAGAGACAGTGAAACTATGGACAATGTAATATAGTAGTAGTAATATAGTGGTAGTAGTTAATGGTAATTAGTAGTAAGTTTATGTTATAATTTTATAGTGGTAACTAGTAGTAATTAGTAGTAGTGGTAACTAATAGTAAATTTGTATTATGATTTTATAGTGATAATTAGTGGTAACTAATAATAACTAGTAGTAGTGGTAACTAGTAGTAGTGACAATGGGAGACGGTAGTACCATGGGAGAGACGGTGGCACCGTGGGCTATATAATATAGTAGTAGTAATATAGTGGTAGTAACTAGTGGTAACTACTAGTAAATTTATGTTATGACTTTATAGTTATAATTAGTGGTAACTAGTAGTAACTAATAGTAGTGTTAACTAATAGTAATTTTGTATTATGACTTTATAGTGGCAACTAGTAGTAGTGACAATAGAACTATAGGAGAGACGGTAGAACCATGGGCTATGTAATATAGTAGTAGTAATATAATAGTAGTAACTAGTGGTAACTAATAGTAAATTTGTTTTATAACTTTATAGGGATAATTAGTGGTAAATAGTAGTAAATAGTAGTAACTAGTAGTAGTGGTAATTAATAGTAAATTCGTATTATAACTTTATAGTGGTAACTAGTGATAACTACTAATAACTAGTGGTACTGATAATTGGAGATGGTGGAACCGTCTCTCCCTAGGTTCCACCGCCTCACATACGATAGAACCGTCTCTCCCTACGATTCCACCACTTCACATTGAAACTCACAAAACCATAACACATTACATACCCCACGGTTCCACAGTCTCCCATTGTCATACATAAAGTCATAACAATTACATATTCCATGGTTCCACCGCATCTGTTTAGACTTTTTCTTTTTAACTTTCTTTATTTTTTTAACTTTCATTTTCCCTTCCTTAAAACATATAAACAAATAAATTGATTTTAACTCTCATTTTCCCTTCTTTAAAACATATAAACAAATAAATGGAAATTAACCATTTCAATCAATTGGACATTATATTTTAGAATTAGCCCCAATTGTCGGATGTAGCTTATCTATTTTGGATTAACAACATGGCAGAAAATGAGCCAATTTTGGATTGCTTTCGTAGTATGTGGTGAGTTTTTGAGCAATCTAAAACTAAAACTAAAACTAAATGTGCGTAACTAAAAGTGGGTAAAAGTAAAGTGTAGGGCGAGAGACAAAATTTTAAAAAGGATAGGTTTTGAAATTGGTTGTGAAAATAAAGCGGTCAACATCCCTTAAAACCATCGAAACTCTCTCATTCCCTGTCATTCCCTCGAAAGCTCTCCACTTCTTCCCTCAAAACTCTCAAAATCCATTTAAAAATGTAGCCTTGAATATATCAAAATCTAATTTAAATAGTAAGAAAAGTTCAAAGAGAAAAGGAAAAAAAAATGACCCCATGGTGAAGGAAAAAAAAAGAGATGAGAGTCATAATTTATTCATAACATCACATCACATTACATATCATTTAATACATCAAAACTTAATTCAAATAATAGGTTTGAATATATTAAAATTTAATTTAAATAGTAAAAAAAATTCAAGGAGAAAAGAAAAAGAAAAAAAAAATGACCCTAAGGTGAAGGAAAAGAAAATAGAGGTGAAAGTAAGATAAGGGAAAAAAAAAAGAGGTGGGAGTGGGATAGGGGAAAAAAGGTGAGAAAGAAAGAAAGAAAGAAAGAAAAAAAACCAATATACAAGAAATTCTGGTCTAGTGGATGTCATAACTCAAATATTGCTTGCGGTCTTAGGTTCAAACCCGTATGCTATCACTTTTTGAAACAAAAAATGAAAATTCGTGGGTGCACTTGCGCAAGCTGGGGGTTGGCACTCATCCCCCATAAGTGGGCGCCAGAACCCTGGGTACACAATATATATTACTAGACATTACTATATATTACTATATACTGCAATATTATATACTATTATATTATATATTGTTGTCTTATATATTATATATATATTATTATAATATATATTAGTGAGAAATTACAATATATCTTTTTAATTACAATTTTTATATAATTATATATTAGTATTATATATTACTACTATATAGTTTATATATTAATACTATATATTACTACTATGTATTATTATATATTATGATATATTAATATATATTACTATATTTAGTATTGTATTATATATTGTTATTGTTGTATATTAGCATATTAATATTTATTTAATTACAATTATTATATTATTATACGTTACTATTATATTACTACTATATATCTAATATCAAATTATAATTTTATTGCCATTCCAATTACCAATTTAAAATAACTAATTGGAGTTAGATATATAGGAGTAATATTTAAAATAAGCAATTTAGGATAATTTTAATTAAATGTTCAATATTATATAATTTCATATAATTAAGTGATCAATATTATATAATTTTATATGGAATAAAAAAATTTCCGAAAAAGGAAGAATTCATATTAATTATCAATATTATATAATTTTATAAAAATTTCAAAGGAAAAAAATGCCAACATTAATATTAATTTGAATTTAAAATTTGATATTTAATTTAAAGACACATTAATTAATTAATTAATTAAGAAGTTTAATAAGTTAAAAATATTTTTTACTCTCTTATTTATTTTACTTGTGCGAAAACATTTGCATTTGTATTTAATATCATATCATACCCTGCATTTATATTTAATATTACAAGTTATAGATATATTTTAGATACCTTTTAATTTTGCATCTACATATGAAGATAGAGATGTATCAACACATGATGAATAAAAATGTATCAACATAGATATGAGTAGATGAAAGATTTCATGATATTTTATCTATTTTTTTTACTATTATGTATAGTAACAAGTGATAATAAAGTGATAATAAGTGGATCCTATCTCACAAAAACATTATATTTTGATGATAAAATTTTAATTTGGAAATAATCTAATAATAAATTTTAAATTAAATGACGTTTTGTAAATATAGGTTAAAGTTTGCTATGACTATATTTTAAGTTACTTAATCTTGTAAAAATTACATGAAATTATATGGTAACAAGTTGTAAAAATTATATAAATTGTTGTAATTGATTTTTTGAACAATCTAAAGAAAAGACATGTGACCGACTAAAAATATAAAACATATGAGGCGTGGGTAATGGCTAAAAAAGGTAAGAATTATAATGAAAAAAAGGCGGGTAAAGAAGTATAAAAAAAGCACGGGTAATGAGAAAAGGGAGAGTAAAAAGTGTAAAAAAAACCGTTGAAGAAAAAAAACAGGTTTTGAAATTGTCTCTCAAAATCTAATTCCAAATATATTATATTAATTTCAAAGCTCTCTTCATACCTTTTCTTTCCTTCAAAACTCTCATCAAATCTCTCAAAATCAATAGAAATTTTAACTTAATCAAAAAACTTTCAAGTCTTATTCTCAACTAAATATATTTTCAGCTAAACTTTCACTATACTCTAAACACTATCTACTGTGCGAATAGGTATTTAAAAAATTTTAAATATCTCTAACAACTATTTCCAACAAAATGTGTAGTTCATTTGAATATTATATAAAATTATAAATATTAATATTAATTTAAATATTATAATTAAATAAATTAATATATAGATAAATAATATTACATGATAAATAATATTAATAATTAAATAATTTTATATAGTATTAATAATTATAGCGTAAGTTAGTGGCAAGTAGTGATAAATAGTGATAAATTAGTGGTGGTAGTAAGTAGTGGTAATTGATGGTAAGTAATTGTAATGCTACTGTCATGCCCAACTAGAGCATGAGTAGTCGCCACACCGAGCTGGCCTAAGTTTTATACAAATGTACAACAAATTCCGAAGTTAATATTTTAAATATTTACAAGTGCCTCAATGCAAGTGTAGTATGAGAGTTTCACAAATAAATGTCCATAAGTTATACAGTCATCCCATAATATGTACACGGCCAACTACGGACCTCAATATCAAGACCTCGCAGCATCGACATAAAGTACGGAATTCATACTTCAATTAAAATTTAAATCTCACCGTACGTGAACACCCAAATCCACTAATAAGCTACCAAAACCTCTAGAGCCTGTAGCGTCGCTCTATCACAATAACCCTGTCTGACGAAGGAAAGGAGAGAGGTGAGTATCAAGGAAGATACCCAATGAGTGAGAGGATTAATATCAAGCATAAATAGTGTGAGTGAACCATTGGAGTGTCAAACAATATTATTCGTAAGCAATAATTCATGATTTACAGTAAAACATGATATGTTCAGTAAAATGAACTTATTGAATCAATCACACGATATCATACATATATGCATCCATTTAAAAATCAAGTATCATTTTAGAGCAAGCCGAAAATGATCCTAGCAAAGGTCAACCATGACCAAGGACAGACGCATCGGGGGTTTTATTATGCAAGATTGTTCAAAAGTTGCTCTCTACCCTGACGTTGGCCATGAGTTCACTGGGGCTAGCTCATAATCGTATATAGGACCCCGCCCGGTGCTAGACAGTGGCAATACACATGTACTCCCCCTATGTGGGTTCAACCGGCCGCGCCTATAGCCCTTAGACTGATGACGTTTGCGGATACCTCCTGCAGAAGCGTATCCGGGCATTCCGGTGCCATTACAAACGCTCTTCGTAGCTACAGAATCTATCAAGTAATATCATATCATCATATCATCTCATAACTAGTAGGCATCCAACCCACATAGTTATATCATCTCATAACTAGTAGGCATCAAACACACATAGTTCATCAAAACATTTCAATTTGCGTGCCAATACATTTCATCAAAATCATTTCAAATCAACATACCAATGCAATGTTAGCATAGAAAACATTCTAGTTTTCAATATAATGATACAATATTAATTCATTTCAAACCATGAATGCATAGTCATAAGAAACATAAATTTACGACACTCCAAAAGTCACAAAACAAATTTGAAATTTAGTGTCACACGTTGAATCAATGCATAACGAAAGCATGTTTTGTTGAAAACACGGTAAAAATCAAGTTTCACTATTTTATGCCAGAGATTAGGGTCCCACTCACGTTATAGGGAGGGTGATCACTCCCTATTTCCACAATTAATCCAAACTGACTCCTCGAGTCTCCAAAAAGGTAAACCTAATCAAACCATCATAATTTATCATCAATTAAAAGCCTATTAAAGGATTTTCAAATTATTATTTTTTTTAATTAATACAACCTTAATTTACACAATCACCTTTCTAGATTCCCGTTTCATCAATTTCGAATCATTTGGCTCACCAATGACCTAATTCCCAATATTTCTTAATTTTTTCTAATTTTTCTCGAATTTACATAACTCCATTTTAATCTTTCAAGCATATTTCAATCAAAATTTTAAAGAAAGCTATACAAATGAGCCAAATAAAGCTCTATCATTATCTAACACATTCTATCATGCTACGCAGCCCAATTTATATCAAATTCTAAGCTTAACCTAAATAATTTCATACAAAATTTCAGAAAAATACATTTCATTCGAATCTAACATATTTCAGAATATGTATATGTATAGCTTCCGATTCTAATTTCAATCTAAATTCGATAAAATTAATTTAAATGTTGAAGGGATAGCATTTCTCTCGCCTAGAGTCTTCGCAGTTCACAGTCCCATGGTCCAAGCGTGGTTCAATTCAGTCCAGGACCTGCAATGCTTCAAATTTGAAGCAAGGTTCAGCAATTAAGCTTAAATCATGAAAGAATCAAAACTCTAGAGCTACCAAATCAAAATCTCGCCCTTACCTGCGCAGAAGGAGTGCAATTTGGGCCTAGGGTTTTCGAGGGTCTGCTACCGCTAGCTTGGAGCTCCTACGATGGTTGCAGGAGACTCTCAATAGTGAGCAGTTCGCGGTCGAGCGAATAGGGGTGGGAGATTGTGGGTTATCGAGCGCAGGGGTGGCTCCCAGAGGAAGGTTTCAGCCACGGGAGATAGAGAGAGAAACGATCGAGAGGGAGAGAGAGACAGAGGGAGTGAAATAGAGAGAGGGTGATCGAGAGACAGAGAATGAGAGAGGTGATAGAGGGTGAGTACTGAGAGGGGAATAGAGAAAGAGAGTGGCGGTGGTTGATGTGGTTGTTCAGGGTGGAGGGGGAGGGAGAACGTGATCGAGGGAGAGATCGAGGGAGTGAGTTAGTGAGAGATAGAGAAAGAAACAGAGAGATCGAAGGGGAAAGATAGAGAGAGAGAGCGAAATATAGGTGGTGGTGGTGCGGTGGCAGTTGGTGGCGTGCGGCAGAGAACCGCAAGAGGGAGAGATCAGGAGAAAGAGAGAATCGCGAGAGATAGAGAGAGAAAGGGAGCAGAAAGAGAGAGAACCGAGAGGGAGGTAGAGGAAGAGGGAGAGGGAAGAGGGGTTAGGGTTTTCTAACCCTAATTTCCTCTTTCCCCTTTTTTTATTTTTATTATTATAATTATTATTATTATTTATATTTATATTTCTTTTTATAATAAATTTATAAATAAATAAATGAGTAAATAAATAAATTAATAAATGAATAAATATTCATCTACATATTTTTATACTCACTTTACACTACAAATCGGAAGTATGGATACTTTAAATATACTAAAAATTTCAATTTAAAGACTCCAAAATTGAAAATCAATATAAATAAAAATTTCTCTCTATATATATAAACTGAGAAATACTTCATTAAATTCACGAACAGGAGTACAATAGTACGGACACCGCAGTGTCGGTATTACATTTTCTAACCCCCTAAAAACAAGTTTCGTCCTTAAAACTAAAAGAAAGCTATGTAGTAAACAAGTGGGGGTACTGTCTCCTTATAGCCTCCTCGGGCTCCCAGGTTTCCTCCTCGACTTGGTCATTCCTCCATGAAACCCTGACCAATGAAACTTCCTTGCTTCGCAGCTTTCTGACCTACCGATCTAGAATAGCCACGGGCTGAACTGGAAGACTAAGGTCCTCTCTCAACTCAACAAGTGGAGGCTCAAGTATATGAGAAGGATCAGCTAGGTACTTCCTGAATACTGAGACATGAAAGACATCGTGAATATGGGATAGTTCATTTGGCAACTCCAATCTGTATCCCACACTCCCGACCCTCTTAAGGATACGGAAAGGTCCAATATATCTGGGGCTCAGTTTGCCCCGCTGCCTGAACCTATGACTCCTTTCAAAGGAGATATTCTCAAGAAAATCATATCTCCCGTGGCAAACTCAAGAGGTCACCGCCTACGATCGGCATATGCCTTCTGTTTGTCCTGGGCGGCTTTAATCCGCTCACGGATGACTTTAACCTTATCTTTCGTTTCCTCAATTAACTCAACACTACTGAGACGTCATTCTCCGACCTCATCCCAGCATATCGGGGTGCGGCACTTCTTACCATACAGTGCCTCATATGGTGGCATCCCAATACTGGCATGATAGCTATTATTATATGCAAATTCGACCAGTGGAAGGTGTCGATCCCAACTTCCTCGAAAATCCATCACACATGCTCTCAGCATGTCCTCAAGGGACTGAATGGTCCTCTCTGATTGACCATCTGTCTGTGGATGATAGGCCGTGCTAAAACTCAGCCTCGTGCCCATTGCCTCCTATAACTTGGGCCAAAACTTGGAAGTGAACCTCAGGTCCCTGTCTGATACTATGGACACAGGAACACCATGTAGCCTGACTATCGTATCGATGTAAAGATGTGCCAAGGTCTCCAAAGGATAGTCGCTGTGAATAGGAAAAAAATGTGCAGACTTGGTGAGTCGATCTACAATCACCCAAATGGCATCATGCCGTGATGAAGTCCGCGGTAGCCCTGTCAGAAAATCCATAGTAATGTGATCCCACTTCCATTCAGGAATGGGTAAGGGTTGCAATGTACCCGCCGGGCGCTGATGCTCGGCCTTCACCTGCTGGCAAACTAAACACCTAGCCACAAAGTCCGTAATTTCTCGTTTCATGCCGGGCCACCAATAACTCTCCCGAATGGTCCGATACATCTTGGTACCACCATGATGCAATGCATAAGCGGAGGAGTGTGCCTCCTCAAGTATGGCCTTGTGAAGATCTATATCAGCGGGAATACAAACCCGCTCCCTGAACACTAACAATCCATCTTCTCGGATCCGGAAGTCTCCGCCCTCAGTTTTGTGGACTCTATCCGCAATACCTTGAAGCTCCTCATCTGTACTCTGGAGCTCTCTGATACGGTCGAACAAAGTCAGCCTGACCTCAAATCTGGCTAGTAAGCCTCCCTGATTATCACTAGTCAAACTGACTCCTAAAGCTCGGAGTCCTACCAGACAAGAAAGGTATGCTTCCTCTGTCGATTGTGAGGATGATGCTGACTTCTGACTCAAGGCATCTGCAACAACATTTGCCTTGTCCGGATGATAGTCAATAATGAGGTCATAATTTTTGAGAAACTCTTACCATCTTCTTTGTCTCAAATTCAGCTCCTTTTTGGGTAAATAAGTATTTCAAACTTCTGTGATCTGTAAATACTCTGCAGGTCACCCCATAAAGATAATGTCGCCATATCTTCAACGCGAACATTATGGCTGCCAATTCCAAATCATGTGTCGGGTAGTTAGCCTCGTATTTCTTCAACTGTTGCGAGGCATATGCAATAACCCGACCATCCTGCATCAGAACACAACCCAATCCCTGTGAGCTAGCATCACTATGCACTGTGTATTCCCGACTGCTAGTGGGAAGGGCTAAAATAGGAGTGGATGTCAACCGTTGTTTGAGCTCCTGAAAGCTCGCCTCACAATGGTTATCCCAAACAAACTTGACCCCCTCCCGTGTCAGTCTAGACAATGAAGCAGCTATCTAGGAGAATCCCTCTACAAATTTGTGATAATACTCGGCCAAACTAAGAAAACTACGGATCTCGGTAACTGTTTGTGGCTGCTCCCACTTCCATATAGCTTCAACCTTTCACGGATCAACATAAATACCCTCCACGAAGACAATGTGCCCCAAAAATCGTATCTGTCCCAGCCAAAACTCACATTTCAAAAATTTGGCTTATAGTTGCTTCTTGCGGAGTATCTGCAATACCACCCGAAGGTACTGAACATGATCTTCATCACTCCGTGAATACACCAAGATGTCATCAATAAATACGATGACGAACCGATCCAAGAAGTCGTGGAAGACTCGATTCATCAGATCCATAAAAGTAGCTGGGGCATTAGTCAGTCCAAACGGCATGACTAAAAACTCATAATGGCCTTATCGGGTGCGAAAAGCTGTCTTGGGCACATCTTCGGCCCGAATCCTCAATTGATGATAACCCGAATGGAGATCAATCTTAGAGAAAACCCTGGCTCACTACAGCTGATCGAACAAATCATTGATACGTGGCAGGGGATATCTGTTTTTGATGGTGGTTTTGATCAAATGCCTGTAATCCACACAAAGCCGAAGTGTACCATCTTTTTTCTTTACAAACAGCATCGGAGTGCCCCAGGGTGAAGTGCTCGGGCGAATAAACCCCTTGTCCAGAAGTTCTTGCAATTGAACCTTGAGCTCTCTCAGTTCAGCAGGCGCCATTCTATATGGCAGAATAGAAATAGTAGTGGTCCCTGGTACTAGATCAATCTCAAAATCGAACTCCCGAACTGGTGGTAATCCGGGAAGCTCCCCGGGAAACACATATGGAAACTCCTGCACCACAGGGACATCCTCAAGTCTTAGTCCCTTAGTGGTGGTGTCAATGATATAAGCCAGATAGGCCGTGCATCCATGGCGTACCATGCGTCTGGCCTTCATAACAGATATAATACAGCGGGGCAACACCCGCCTCTCGCCCTGAAACGTCAACGGTGGTTGTCCGGACCTCCGAAACTCAACCTCATTCGTAAAAAAATCCACGAAAGCCTGATGTAAACTCAGCCAATCCATCCCTAGGATGGCATCAAAATCCATGATAGGGAATGGAATCAAATCTGCCTCTAATACCGCCTCCCCAATACCGACCTCATAGCTTCTATAGGCTATATCTCGAATGATATGCTTATTAAGATGTGTGACTACCATAATCTCCTCATTAAGTGGCGAGAGAGGCCTATCAATATGGCGAGCGAATGTGTCACTCACATATGAAAAATTCGTCCTGGTATCTATAAGAATATGGGCGTCAATACCAAATATTCACATGGTACCTAAAGATAGGAAAAAGATTAAAAATATTTAGACTGCGAAGAAAAGTAGACATAATTTTATATATATATCAAACTAGTTAAGCTTCTAAAGTTTTAACCAGTCAAAACTGTACATCGACATCATGATATGCTAGATCTCATAAAGAAAGTACAACAAAAGTACTACACTGAGGGGTCTACGCGAGGATTACCCATAATAACATCAGGGTTTGCCTGTGCGTCCTCCTGCGTCATCGCAAATAAACGAGCCTGGACCCTAGGCTGCTGTCGCGACGGTCCTGGTACTGTATTACTCCCGGCTGCAGTCCGAGGAGCTGTAAGAGCTGAGTGCGCAGGTGTCCCCTGCTGGCCTGTGCCAGAAGTACCAGTATGACTCTACAAAGTCGATCCTCAACCTAAATTGGGGCAAGCACTCTTCATGTGACCTTGCTTCCCATACTGGAAGCAAGTAATCGGTGCTGTACATGCCCCATATGCATGATAGTTGCCGCATCTGCAGCAGAAAGGCTGTCTCTGTGCAGGCTGTGTAGTGACACTAAAGGCTGGTGCCCCAAAGCCCTGTGGTCGAGGTCCCTGTCCCGGTCCTGCTGGTCAGAAGCTAGAAGAACCTCCGGGGTATCCAAAACCTCTACCCCTCTTCGAAGACTATCCACCCTGTGACCCAGTCTTCCTCTTCTGGTGACTCTCTATCTGCCTAGCCTCAGCTCGGACGAACTCCTCTGCTCGATATGCTGAATCAATCACCTCTGAAAGTGTAAAACAGGGAGTCACCATCATATACTTCCTGATGCTCAATTGGAGGCTATCTTCAAACTTGAACCTCATCTGAGCTGGTGTAGCCATGTCGGGGACAAATGCTGCTAACCTTCTAAGCTCAGCCTCGTACTTTGAGACTGACCTAGTCCCCTGACGTAGGTGCAAAAACTCAGTCCTTATCCGGTCCTGCTGAAATGGAACGGGGTAAAGTACCTACGGTCGAACTCTTGTAGAAAGTCCTTCCACCGCAGAGTCTGTGTAGCACTGTCATGGATAGCCTCCCACCACGAGTGGGCATTCCCGTTGAGGAGTCTCTCAGCAACTCTCAACCTGAGCTCCTCTGTCAACCCTAGATCAGTAAGGATCCTGCGAGTTCTGTTGATCCAGTGCTTCACCACTACGACATCACTAGATCTGGAAAAATCTGTGCATCCGAGTTGTCTAGACTCTTTCACCAACTGAGTAAGCTCATGGATGCGTCTCAAAGTAACTGATGTCTCATTAGTCGGACTAGAAATAGACTGACTGGCCACTGGAGGAGGAATCGGTGCCGTAGGAGCAGGTACGACCGCAGGTGCGGTCGCTGGAGGGAGGTGGTGGCATCTGTACCTCATATCTACTGTACCACTCCTACCACTGCCTCAAGGCATCGAGTGGTGTTGGAGGAATCTCGACTGTAATAGCCGGTGGAGGTGCCGAGGGTGGTACTGGTGAAGGTGCGTGAGTAGAGGAAGCATCCTCTGGTACTCGTGGAGTCTCGAGTGCCCTAGATGCATCAGGCACTGAGGGACTCTCTGGTGGTACACCGCGCCTACCATGTCTAGGTGGCATAGTTCTACAAAAAGGGTACCCTTTTTATTAGGTAGAATTCAAGAATTAGGGTTAGTTATAGAGTAACTAACCGCCTAGAAAAAAGAATTTGAGTTATGGATCAAGGTATGTGAATGCAAAATAATGGTATAGATGTATCATGTATCCAATCCCCTAAAATAGATGAACTTATATGCCTATGGCCATGTTTAGGACTTTAAATGACTATACGAAACTCTCAAATGCATTGATGACTTTTAAATATACTTAGGAAGACTTTTATTACTATCTTTTCTCCAACCTAGAAGCTCTGATACCAATAGAACTATCACACCCCGAACCGGGGTCGTGAGCAGCAGCCCGTTGCCTTGGATGTCGACTATATTTTTACAGAAAATTGGGCAGAACCTTCCCATATTTCGGAGGTCTCCCATGTACAAATCATCCTGTCAAATAAATGAATGGGTCATCCCGACCTCATAACAATCAACCATATTCACTGTAGACAACTAGGACAATGCAAGGCTAAAATAAATACTAACAGTCCTAGCATTGGGCTATGTCCCATCAGTTCTCACCATTATTTATAAGTGATACACGCTATTCATTTGAAATTTCCTCTAACTGGTAACATGGTTGCCATATTAAATCGTTCATCAGTATATTAATTTTTTTTCTTTATAGAAAATATTTCTTCATGGTTGTCGGTTGTCCATGTTGTCAGTTGTTCATGACCAAATACTTCTCCACTAATAAATTAAGATTGATGCTATCTACATGTGTGCTGAGTTAAATTATTACCAATTGAATAGTAATTCGTTGATGATGCATTGTTGGCGCTAAAGGTAGTTGATTCGATTTGTTATCAAGCTGAATAGTCGGCTAAACATTTGGTGATTGAATGATGGTCGGTAGTCGTTTGATATGTTATTGGCCCCATAGATAGGTATTGCTGATTATTTTCAACTTGGCTGCTCAACTGACTAACATTCTGTGAAACAATGTTAAACTGATTAGCCAATTGAAGATTAATCATTGGCATAACAGGCAGCTCTGATGCTCACTTGTATATTGTCGACATCATAGACAGTTGAGATGCTGATTGGTACATCATTGGCATCACAGATGGCTGAGATGCTGCAAGTTATGAGTGCTAAAAAAATCAAGTGTTATGGGGACTTTCTTTTTGACTGATTGAAGAGTCTCAATTGTTTCTTAGAATTCTGTTGGTCTTCGATCATATTCCTAGGGTTGATTACAGCCTATCGTTTATGTACTACCAGGCATGCCAATTTATGATGATGAGAAGGTTTTTTAAATAAATTGGTTAAAAGGCATGCCAATACTCCTCCTTGAACCCTATTTAAAGACCAAATGCCTTTAATTACTTGGTTGCCTTGTTGCATGGCATTCATACTAAGTTTCTCAAAGTTTAGGCTCGTTTCCATGATTATTTTACCAAGTTTTGGCATGTTCTCTCAAGATATAATTCATTTTTCTGTAATTGTTGAGTAGATACTATGGTGTTATTGGAGTCGATTTTTGCTTTACAGATAGCTGTTCTTCCGACTCGAGCGGAGAGCCAATGACAGTGGTGTTCATCGGCTCTTCATGGATGAGAAACGTACAAAAACCCCACTGGGGCTAGTCTGACAGGGGGATTTTGATGCTCAAGTCAGTACGAGTGATAAAATAAAGACCGATAGTAATTATAGATATCATACCTCCGATCGTGTATAGAGTTGAATATGAAAACATACATTCGATCGTATAAGATTGAGCATAAAGCCCTACCTTTGTCAATGTATGTAAATGGGTATGAAACCCCCCTCTGAATGACATATAGAATAGGGTATGGAACCCCCCGACTGATATATAGAATTGGTATGGAACTCCCCTATAACTGATATATAGAATTGGGTATAGAACCCCGTTTGACTGATGTATAGAATTGTATCTCTTTTATATGTAAAATTGAGTTTGCTCTGAGAGTTTCTTATGCTCTGCATTTATAATTTTCCTAGTGGTGTAGAAAACTCTAGTTTCTTTTTTGTTTTAGATCTTTGAAAACAGTAGGTGCTTGCAGTAAAAGACTTCTGAAAGATTTTGATTTCCTTGGGATTTAGGAAGGTTTAAAATTTTAGAAAAATTTCCTTCTGATCAAGAGTTCAAGAGAATTAAAGTTCGATAAGAATAAGGAAAGTTTCTTGTGTCAATGAAATCTCATTCCTTATCGGATGATTATAAGAGAATTAGAAACTGTTTAAATTGGGTGCCATCATTTGTCCCCCACTCCCAATAGCATTTTGAAAAAATGGTATTTGGAATAGAGTGATTTGAAAAATCAAAGTATTGGCGACAAACTGTTACAATCGGTTGAGGAAAACTTTGATTTCTTACCAAGAGGCCGAAAGACTGAGAGGTTTGGAGACATATGGTCGAGATACTAATAGGTCAAATGATCGAGAGGTCAAGAGACTGACAAGAGATTAAGAGACTGGGAATTTGGAGGAAAGATTGATCTTTTGAGGAAATGCTTTGGTTGGCCTTGAAACATCAAGATTTGAGGTAAAAATAAATTCTGCACTTTGCTGAAATTTGTGAACCTTGTGTTGATGTTCTAAGTATGGTGTTTTAGCATAACTTTATGACCTAGAGTCTAGGAGTAATCCAAATGGAACATGAGCAAAGGTGTGCAGAAAATTTAAACTTGTGTTGGCTAAGAACTTAGATGAATGCAAGGTGTTTTGATGAGCTGAAAGTTAATTTACAAATGCCAATCATGTGTGCTGAATTTTAATGCAAAGATGATGGATATATGTGTATGTTTGTTGATTTAAATGATGTGAGAAAAGTGTGCGAAAAAAAATTTGTTATGCTTGGTCAAGAATTTGGATGGATGAAAGGTGTATTAGTGAGTTGAAATGTGTCCTGCGTTTGTGAAGTTGGTGTACAGGAAATTGAATGAAAAAGTGAGTATGTAAATGTACATTGTTAGATGAAAAACAGGGGAAAAACGGGGTGTTTGTTGGCTGAAAAGAATAGGTTGTAGTTGTGCAAGAAAGATACTTTAAAGGCTAAGGAATGTGTTGCATTATGTGTAGAACTTTTCTGCACTAAAAATGATTGAAGTAAGGCTATTTTCATGCTAGCCAAGAAGAGAATGTTAAGGGAGAAAGGGGCACAATGTGTGCAGAATTTTGTGGTAAGATGGTGAATGTGTGTATGTGCATTTAAGGCCGAGAGTGTGAGGGATAAGTGGAGATGAATGTGAGTGATAAATGTGTATGCATGTATAGTTAGCATATGTGTGCTAAGTAATGTGATAAAGATGTGTGCTAGTTTTATAAGTAGCCGAGAATTGTAGGGAATGAGTATGAGCATGTGTATGTGTAATAAGTTTTGAGATGTGTGTATGTTTGAATGTGCACTTGGGAGCCGTGGAGTGTGTGGTATATCTAAAGGTTGTGGATTGTTTTGCGAATACGAATGGAGAAGATTTTGGGAATGATGATATTGGTGCTTTAAAGATAGCATAAGGATGCTTACCAAACCATTTTAACAATTGAATGTAAAGATGAACTTATGTGTGTAAGAAAAATAAAGTTGAAGCATTTAAGGCAAGTGTGTACATGTTAGTGCCGTGAATGAGTACCCATATGCACATTAGCATATAACGAAGTAAGAAATAACAAAGGGACAGCACGTGTACAACCTTGGAACCAACATATGTAACCTTAATTCTTAGTCATGAATAAGGAATTTAGTGAAATTTAAAATGAGTCAACCATTGTCAACTATATGGCATCAAAATTTACACTCCCATTATATTGTCCTCGTAGGACACACGGTTGGAGACATATAGAGGGGAGCACATTTCCACATTATGAGAACATTCTAGGGAGTGACAGACCCTCCCGTATACTGTGAGTGAGACTTTGACACTGTGTTTTTGATTGAACAAAAATTCATGTTTTATGGCTTTTCAAAATTAATATATTTAATGACATGTGTGAAAGCATGATATTTGATCTATATTTTATAAATGCTTCTTTTTGTGATCATTAGAGTGTCTCAAATGATTAATTCAAATGATATGCATCCATGAATTGTGTTGAAATGACATTGTGCCACCATTTGAAAACTTGATATAATTTATATACTTCCATTGCACTAGCACACTGATTTGAAATGGTTTGATAAAAATGTATGGGCCGGATGCCTACTTTTGATGTGATGATGTTCCTTGTGGATTCCGTAGCTATAAAGGGCGTTTACAGAGGCGCCCATTATGTTCAGATACGTTTCTATAGAAGGTATCCTCAAACGTCATATGTATAGTTACGGCCGGTTGAACCAAATCGGGGAGGACATATGTGATGCCACTGTCTAGCATCGGGCAAGATTCTATACATGGTTGACTATAAATGTGCGTATAGACACGGGCAAGCCGGTTGAACCGTAAGGGTAGGACGTGTGTGACGCCACTGTCTATCACTTGGTGAGGCCCGTGGCCAATATTGGGGTAGAGAGCTAAATGTTTTATACTTGCATATGAAAAACGTCCAATGTGCTCGTCATTGGTCATGGTAGACCACTGCCGGTGATGTTTATTGGCAAGCCCTCAATGATTTTCAAAATGTTAATGGATACATATGTTGATATTATGATGTATGATACATGATCATATGATTTATGGAAATGTCATGCTCAATTTGTAATATTATCATGTTTTAAAATGTGTTTTGACACTTTTTGCTCACACTTAATATTGAGAACATAATGTCAATTCCCTCACTCATTGAGTATTTTCCCATAATATTCACCCCTCATTTTTCCATGATGACAGATATAGTTTTGGCAGGGAGACGTGTTAGAGAATGACCATGTACATATTTTATGGGATGACTGTAATTATACTATGCAACTTGAAATTTGAAACTCTCAAAATGGTTGTATATTCATGCATTGAGGCAAGGTATTATATTTTAATTTCTTTTACTTCAGAAATTATATTTTGAGGAAATACAGGTTTTAAACAAGTCTTAAATAGGTGAAGATGTCAGCCTTCATTGCCTCGGTATGTGTGTCGTGTGATGGACAGTATACGGGGTAACGGGCTACTGTTCATGGCCTTCGATTGCGGATTGGGGCGTGACAAAAATTCTCAAACTTTTGGATGAAGGCATAATCTACCCCATCTTGGACAGCAAGTGGGTGAGTCCAATCCATGTGGTACCAAAGAAAACGAGGATCACAATGGTAAGAAATCAAGATAATGAATTGGTACCCATGCGAGTGCAAAATGGTTGGTGAATGGTTATTGATTTTAGAAAACTCAATTTAGCCACAAGAAAGGATTATTTCCCTTTACCCTTTATTGATCAAGTGTTAGAGAAATTAGCCAAAAAATCATTCTTTTGTTTTCTTGATGGTTTTTTAGGTTATTATCAAATTGTGACTGCACATGAAGACTAAAAGAAGACTACATTTACATGTCCATTTGGGACATTTGTTTATAGGAGGATGCCTTTTGGTCTATGTAATGCCCCATGTACATTTCAAAGGTGCATGTTGAGCATTTTTTCTAAATATATTGAGAATTACATTAAGATGTTTATGGATGATTTCATTATTTACAGTGACTTGTTTGATAGTTGTTTAGGGCATTTGATCAAAATTCTGAAAAGATACATGGAAACGTTTTGGACTATGAAAAATGTCATTTCATGGTGAAGGAAGACATAGTACTAGGGCATGTGATTTTATCTAGGGGTATTGAAGTAGATAAGACAAAAGTTGATTTGATCAAGAGCATACCTTACCCTACAAATGTTAGGGAAATACATGCTTTTCTTAGACATGTCGCAGGTTTATTCTGGATTTTTCAAAAATTACGTTGCTATTGTCCAAGCTACTTCAAAAGGATGTACCTTTCGAATTCAGAAAAAAATGCAAGGCAGCATTTGATAAGCTCAAAAACTTGTTAACCGTTACACCAATCATTCAGCCACCTAACTGGAAGTTGCCTTTTGAAATCATGTGCGATGCAAGCAATTTTGCTATAGGAGTTGTTTTGGGCTAGCAGATCTGTAAGAAGAGCCACGTCATTTACTATGCTTCAAGGACATTGAATGCTACTCAATGCAACTTCACCATCACTAAAAAGGAGCTCTTAGCCATTGTTTTTGCTTTTAGATAAATTCAGATCATATTTACTTGGTTCTAAAGTAATTATGTATTTTGACCATGCAGCTTTGAAGTATATATTGGCAAAAAAGGAGTCGAAACCAAGGTTGATAAGGTGGATTCTCTTGTTACAAGAGTTTAATTTGGAAATCAAAGATCGAAGAGGAACTGAAAACTTGGTAGCTGATCATCTAAGCAGGCTAGCGAAGGAAGAAGAACCATTACCCATTTTTGAATTTTTTCTCGTGAGCAGTTATTTCACTTGAAAGGTATTACTCTTTGGTATGCAGATATTGTGAATTATTTGGTCACACGTATTTTACCTAGTCACCTTAGTAAGTCAAAGAAGGAAAAAATTCGATGTGAGACAAAACATTATGTGTGGGATAAGCCTTATTTGTGAAAATTTTGTTTTGACCAAATAATTAGGAGATGTGTCCCAGAGAATGAACATAAATCTATTTTAACATTTTGACATAGTTACACTTGTGGAGGACATTTTGGGCCAAAGAGAACTGCTAGGAAGGTTTTCGATACTGGATTATATTGGGAAACTTTGTTTAAAGATGCTTACTTGTTTTATAAGAGATGTGATAGCTGTCAACGAACAGGTACCTTGTCCCATAGAAATGAGATGCCTCAAACTCCTATTCTTGTTTGTGAGATATTTGATATATGGGGTATTAATTTCATGGGTCCATTCCCTTCATCTTATGGATATGTTTACATACTCTTGGTAGTTGATTATGTGTTGAAATGGGTGGAAGCAAAAGCCATCAGGACTGACGATTCTAAATCTATTATAGGTTTTATCAAGTCTAACATTTTCAACAGGTTTGGGATTCCTAGAGCCATCATAAGTGATCAAGGGAGCTATTTTTGCAATCTAGCAGTCGAAACATTAATGAAGAAGTATGGAGTACATCATCGGGCTACTATGGCATATCACCCTCAAACGAATGGACAAGCCGAAGTTTCCAACTGAGAGGTTAAATCCATTTTGGAGAAGACGGTCAACCCGGGGCATAAGGATTGGAGTTTATGTCTAGATGATGCGCTATGGGCTTATTGGACAGCTTTCAAAACACCAATAGGAATGTCACTTTGGCAAATCTTGTCATTTACCAGTGGAAATTGAGCATGGGACGTATTGGACGATCAAACGTTGTAATATGAATATGAAAGAAGCCGGTGAGTCAACGAAATTGTAATTGCAAGAGCTCGAAGAGTTGAGATTGGAGGCCTATGAGAACTTAGAATTTATAAAGAAAAACCAAGTCGTTTCACGATGGTTTAATTTTAAGGAAACAATTTGAGGTTGGGCAAAAGGTGCTTCTATACAATTCTCAACTCAAACTCATGCCGGGTAAGTTACATTCTCATTGGGTAGGTTCATTTGTTGTTACTAATGTGTCTTCTCATGGTGCAGTGGAAATTAAAAGTCTTGACACAAATAAGATTTTCAAGGTGAACAAACATAGGTTGAAGATATTTCACGATGATATGGAGATTTCTACAATATTGGACATTGCATTAAAATCTACAGATTATTCCTTCGGTTAAGTCACTCATGAAGACTGTCGAGCATAACGACGTTAAATAATTGTGTTTGTTGGGAGGTAACCCAAAAATTTTACGAGTTTGATTTAGTTTAAAGCATTTTTTTATTTCATTTTGGATATTTTACTAGTGTCATTTATCTATTCTTTAAATTTTTCCATATGCCCAGCGATTTCCAAGCAAGGTTCTGGATAGAGCAAGTCAGAAATTTGGGCAGAAGCACTCTTAATGTTAAGAGATGATCACACGGTTTTCAGAAGGTGAGTCAGAAATTTGGGCTGAAGCAATCCTTGTGTTAAGGCGTGATCACGCGGTTTCAAGAATTGAAATTCGTTTGAGGCAGAAGCAGTCTTTGCATTAAGAGATGATCATGTGGTTTTTCAGAAGAGGAATAAAAAATTTGGCAGAAGCACTCTTTCTTCTACCAAATGATCATGCGATTTTGTCTTTAAAAAAAAGTGAGAAAAGAGGGGTGGCGAAAAGAAAGAGAGAGAGAGGAGAGAGAATACCATCATCTTCACACTTCTTTTTTGCGATTTCTCTATGATTATCGATCTTCTCCTTTGCTTCAATCGAACCTCCATCATCAATCATTCCCTTTGGCTCGTCAATCATCATTCTCGATCAACCTCTTCATCAAACCCTAGTTCATCCATCATCATCTTCACTAAAAACAACCCCCCTCCTTCGTTTGAAACCCTAGTCGACCGAGAACCCTTAACAATCACCACCATTATCAATAAAAAATCGCATCACCATCGATCGTACATTTCGATTGAAAACTCAAATCCTCATTTCGATCGCAAACCCCAATCGACCCCCAAATTCTCTTTTCGACCGAAAACCCTAATATCATCAATTGAAGGTTTCTCATTCCATCATCATTCGATCATCGTTCATTCTCATAATTGAAGGTTTCTCTATCGAAATTTCATTCTTTTGCAACCTTTTGCGATTTTGGGTATTCACGATTAGGGACCCGAATTTGATTGATAGGCTCTGTATCGCAAGTTTTATGTTTCGATCAAAACCCTAATTTCTCATTCCATTCGAAATCCTAGCTTCAATTCCCTTTTCGATTGAACCCTACCCTCTTATTTGCTTGAAACCCTAATCACCTGTGTTCTTTCCTCAGAAACCCTAATTCCCTTTTATTAACAACCCAAATTGCTGAAATCTAATTCCATCCATGGAAAAGAAATGGGTTGCAGAACATAGATATGGACTTCGAGATCAATAACTTGTTTTTATCTTCAATCGAACCTCCTTCTTAATGAGCACAAGTTGCGGATCCCAGCGGAGAGCCAATCTCCCTTTTTTATGACGATCAACCATCTCCATCCGCCATTTCCTCTATGCAATCATCCCCTCCAACCCCTGTGGCCCTTCCACAGCCGCAAGAACCATGTTCTAGGCCTTGGATGCGAATGCTCATACTGAAGGATCCATAGAGGAAGCCTCAGATGTACTTCCATAGTCGACTGTAGCCTTGTCTAGTGCCAATATTGCAAGCGAGCATCCTTCTCCACCAATAGAACCTACAGAGCCACCATTCGTAGACTAAGAGACACCATCATCTTCAAGCAGACCTAAATCAAGGTCTCGAATGGCAAAGAGCAAGGCAATACTTCCTCTAGCTCCTCTAAAGTTAGGAGGTCACCTCAACTTCAGTTCTGTAGAGCACAAACACAGGTACCCCCATATTAGAATCACTTGGCATATTTGAGAGAATCCATGGTTATTTATCTGCTATTGGTTGGAGTCCTTACATAAATATGTCTTACCCTGCATTAGAGAACTTACCTATGAATTTTACACTACTTTCCAATTTGACACTACTGCACCATGGACTTTAGACACCCCAGGAATCATTGAATTTTGACTAATGAACTTGCATTTCATTTTTCTTTAACTCAATTCAATGAGGCCTTAGGGTTTGTAGATGGATCCTCTGATTGTTCTTCAGTTTGTGACTATATATCGAATTTCAATTTATATTATTCACGTATCTAGTCCGAATTGACTATTGACCCTCAGCATTTTGATCCTACTCACTCTAAGAGTTAATACCATAAAGATCATGCATTGTAGATCATTTAACGGTTCTTAGCTTTTAGTTTTTATGGGAGAAAGGCTAGTTCGACCGTTTGCTCTAAACCACAACTGTTTTTCTTGTGGTCTATGACCCAAAACTAGAAAATTAATTTTGGTTATTGGTTGGCTGCTCAAATTTGGAGTGTTGTCTCATCTTCTGCTAGACCGTTGACTCTAAAATCCCTAATTACTCAATTGGCTATTAATTTGAGGGTTTTGGACTTGGATTGTCATAACATGAACATTGTTTGTCCTACTAAACCATTGGATTTTGAGTGCATGATGCGAATGGGTGTAGTGTGCAAAATAGATGGTGTTTATCATTTTACCTCACCGGGTGACCACAGATCGAGAGTTCATTCCACTTTTGTAGGTACTTCTGATGCTTTACGACCATCCCAATCCATTTCTTTAGCTCAACTAGTGCAAGGGATACAATAACACATCTCACGGGTGGAGCGGAACATTCAAGCACTCACAGACTTTGTGGGATTTCAACTCCCCACCTTAGGGGAGTTTTCTTTCTCTCATCTCTTCATTGTCTTCCTTTTTCAGTTATCTTTTCATTTTTTTGATTTTATCTCTCTTATTGCATAGGGTATTTATTTTCTGCTTATGATTTCTGAATTATGATAATGCTAGTTATGATTTCTCTTCGCATTGTGCCTAGATTTCTTACTTTTACATCATTGTGCACAATGTCGCATTTAGGTGTGGGGGAGGATTTTATGCATCCATGTCATTTCTTTTATTTTTCTTGGAACTTCATACTCTTTTGATTTTTGTCTTAAAATAATTTTTTGAATTAGTATATATTGTTGATCTAAGTTGAAATACATGAATGAGACAAGTGTGATTAGTTGTTTTTGGATAAAAATGTTTTAAGCGTCCCATTGACTTTGATGATTGAATTAGATGAAAATGTGCAAAATTCGATACAACATTGCATACTTTTGTGAGCTTTTGAGCCTTAATAGCATATCATCATACTTGTTCTAATCTTTCTTCATGAACGTGTATCAATCATAGTATGTTTATTTTAGAACTTGCTTTGCTTTGCATTTCAAGACCACATTCATGAATTCATGCATTAATATGATATGAGTAATTAGGTTTACACATTTTAACAATCTAAAAAAGTCCTTCCCGTGCATATTCATCGCCATAGTGAACCAAATTGAGTCTTTATCCCTTTTTATTTGTTTATAACCACACAAATTGACACACAGTCTTCTTTTCTCCATTTAACCTATTTTTTGGTCCTCATATCAAATAAACATGTGTTTAGAGGTTGTATGGATGGTTATTTATAAAGGGAATACGATAATTTTATGTTGGGGATTGTTTTTAGAGATTTATTCATACGATTTGGGGAAATTTATGTATGCACTCTTCGTTCATCCTTGAGATTGTTTTTCAAAATAAAAAAAAAACAGAAAAGAAAAAAAAAGAAAAAAAAAAGAGAAATTCCCAGGAATTGAAATTGTGGAATTTGAAGAAGAAAAAACAAACAAAAAATTTGATTGAGGAATGAGAAGGTCTTGATTGGGTCATTTTTCTTTAGGGTTGATTGTATCTTCATGTTATAGGATGGGTTTGATAGAGGGAAATGGTTTGGTGGTCCTTGATATGCTTCTTTTGATATACATTTACACATCACATTCCTCTTTTATCATACTTATACCCAAACCACGTTACAATCCTTGCAAAGACCCCTAGATTTTTATTTTGAATTCATATATTCAGTGGTAGAGATTTGATTAATAAGTAAGCTTATGGTAATAGCATGCAATTCTTTGATTTTAAGAGTTATTGATAAATTCCCTAAACACTTTGAGTGCATAGTGTGATTTCCTTATGAGGGAATTGAATCTTGGTACATTTAATTTTGATTAGATTATTGAGTCTGTTGGGATGTCTATATATATATTTTTTTTAAATTATGAAACTTTAATCACTTGTTCTCTGGATTGTTGTTTTGACTTGAATTTTTCAATGTGTGCTGATTTGGAATTGTTTGATGATGAATTAAAGGAGAGGAAGGAGGAAAGAGGAGAATAGTTGTGTGGCATTGATCTAGTAAATGCTTGAGGACAAACATTGGTTTGGTGTTGGAGAATTTGATAATGTACAAAATTATTGAATTTATTGTTGATATTATGATTTGATTTTGCACCGGTTAATATTCTAATAATTGGTTTTATGGATTTTTATTTTTAGGAGATTGAATTTGAAGGCTTGGATCAAAATGGATTTAAAGAGGCAATGTGAAGCTAAATGGAGCAAACATCTTATTAGGCCTTGAAGAAGAGAAAAAACTTGAGTTTATTTTTAGTTAATTTTACGAGAGTTTTTATTTTTTACTAAAAATTGTTTAGGTTGGAGTAAAATTTGTATTTACCTAAAAGGAGGAGTCCTTATTTTTTGGGAAAAGATTCCCTTTTGACCTAGAAGACAAAAACAACAATTCTCATTAGGGCATCTCACGACTGTTGCTCATTCACAACTCTCTCAAGGGGGTCGACTACTATTCATTGAAGAGTAAAAAAGAGATCTTGGACGGCTGCTTGTCTCTCCTCTAGGTTTTTCATTATTTTTTATTTTAGGAATATTGTTTTTATTTTACTTTTGTTGAATACTTACCACTATGAGTAGCTAGTTCTTTTAATCTAATTTAAAGGAAATTTTATTTGATTGTTTTTCATGGTGAGATTATGTGCTTCATTTAAATTCTTGTCTTTTATTCAAGTATTTGTTGATTCTTGATTTATTTTCAGGGAAACCTAATATTGATTAATCTGACAATTTAATTCAATATTAGTTTTTCCATTGTTATCTAAAAATTCAGTGATCTGTAATTGTCATGAATGAATGATACAAATAGCAACTAGATTATTTGTATTTATGGGTCTTTTACTAATATTCATGTTTAACCTACAGAATCGACGGAACAAAATTAATTAATTACGACTATCCCAATTATTTATATTTTGGTTTAACTATTTTTATAGAACTTAATGCTGTCATTATATTGATATGGAACGCTATTGTATCCAGTCGATTAATGATAAATTTCGATTGGATGCTGGGTTTGGTCAATTAAATTAGGAAAACTCAAGATTTATTACGGTTATCCTAATAAATTTAAAGTTAAATGCTTGAATTGTGAGAATATCATTTTTTTAACTGATGATCAGTGAAACAATCGCATGTATGAATCCTTGGATCAATACTTGATAGATTGAATTTTCTTTCTAATTTTCAATATTTTTGCATTATTGATTTGTTATTTAATTTTAGGTAATCAAATTTTGATTTAGGAATTTATTTAAAAAACCCCATTGTTATTTTTGGCATAAACAAAGAAATTAAATTAATTAGTTCCTGTGGGGTTCAACCTGATACCACTATTGCTACAGTCTATTGCATTGGGGGAATCGGTATTAATTTGAGATTTTTGACAAACCGACCAAGTATTTCTATACTCACCCCTCCCTCTCCATTTTTACAGAGGAAGGTTAGTTACTTCGCGAAGTTGTATAGAGCCAGAAATTTTTTTTTGCAAGACCCTTGTCAGAGACTCCTTTTGATATAGATCTTACTATTGTCTTTGAGGTATCAAATGATCGACCCAAGGAGGGCATGTGTATAAGAATCTATTTGAATATTTTTTTTAATCTCTCCATTTCGATTTCGATTGTCTCTGTCAGGGACTCCTAAATTTTCTTTTCTTAAGAAATTTATTTGGGAATTATTGCTTGTTCTGTTTTTTTGTCCCTAGAGAGGAAATTGCGATCTGTTTGGTTGATGGCATTTGATAGCCAGGATGGCCTATGGTTTTACTCAGTATTTTGAATTCCTTGTGATGCCTTGGAGCACGGGGTAAGATTCACACGTTCTTAGGGTAAAGCGGTGGTTGTCGTGTGCTCGGACCTACTAGTCAAGGCGTGACAGATAGAACCTAAAATGGTATTTCTACAGTGGTTACACTGGACCTTCTTGCTTCCCACCAATCTACTACCGAAAGCAGCACTAGTCGTAGAAGTACTAAACTGATGTGCTTGTTGGCCTTGTGGAGTGCCAATAGATCTGGAAATAGAGACACCACTATAGGGACCTCGGCTCCTATTCTTCTTGGAACCTTGGCTGGAAGTGAATTCGAGCTTTCCTTTTCTTGTCATGTCTCTCTCTAACTTTCCTCCATTTAACCAACAAATTTTCAGCTCTCAATGCCAATTCTTAAACATCTTTATAAGTACGGGCTGAGATCATGGACATCTTCTCCCTTACATTCATATCCAGACCTGCTTTAAACTTAACGCACAAAATTTTTTCGAAGTTAAGGAACTTTGGGACATATCTAGACAACTCCCTAAATTTTGCCTTATATTCATTCACCGTTTTGTTTCCTTACACTAGCTCAAAAAATTCCTTCTACTTTTAGTCTCCATAGGAGTGGGTGTAATACTTCTCGTTGGATTCCCTAAGGGATTCATCCCAAGAAGACCTAGAAGAAGGATATAGTGGGGGATTTGAGATCTGATGTGAAACTTGTAATCGAGCCCTGTAAATGTTTCACCACTCCATCACTTGTTGAAGGGCGACTAAGGGAGGAGTGGAGATCTCATCTAAAAGATCCGCATTCATTGCTATCAGAGGAGGTGCAAGCGAAGATGATACAGCCTCAGGTTGAGAAGGAAGAGTTTGAGGAATCTCACTCAGGTATCATTCTTTGTTTAGGGGTATATAGCACCTACAATAGAAAATCTAGACTTAACGAGTGTATTTTAAATTAGACTCAGTGCTTAATCCCCTAAAAATAACATTCCTAATTTTTCTAGAGCCTGTGGGAGGCTTTCAAAATTATTTGTAATACTTTGAATATCAAATTCTTTTGAAATTAGTTTGGAAATAATTGAAAACCTTTAAAATTTAAAATACTTGGGAAATCTTTCAAACGTTTTCAATTCATTTGCAAATCATGAGCCTAACTCTAATATCAATAGAATTGTCATGCCCCAACCAATGAATCGAATATGCAACAACCGCCATGTTATCTCGACATACAGGTAAACCCTACCCGTAACCCGAAATAACGCAAGGCATTCATCGATATCCAATCATATTTTGAAAATAATCTCATCATCAAAAATAATTTAGCATTCATTTATCATACAATTAAGAAGCAACCCAATCCATCACTATTCAAGCATGCATGTAATTTGACTAACCCGGCCATTCCAATCCAAATAATTCACGAATTTTTAAAATAAGTCCCTACTCAAGGGATCCTTATCAAATTTTCCATCGAGACAATTTCCAAAACAAAATTCAAGAAAATAAAAGGGGAGATCATCATTTAAGTTTACAAAACCATATTTAATTCACAGAATAATTAAATATAGTACAAAGTTTTTCTTTAAAAATAAGTATAAAAATTTTCTCCCAATTGGGTCCACTAAGTACCTTAAACCAAAAGATGACTCATTACCCGATGACATTCAACGATACAAATTTCTTCAAATCACTTTAAATATGCATAAGTCTCAACTAGGTTTCTCTGTAAAATGGAAGGGGAGAGATGAGTATAAAATATATCTAGTGAGTAATATACAAGTTATATAAAAATAAGAATTTGTGTGATAGATATATCTAATGCATAGTTACTTCAAACCATTAAAGCGTTCTCAAATTCATGTGCCATTAACTTTAATAATCTCTCAATCATAACAACACACCAATGTGTTTATCATCATCAAGTTCATATGGCACAGTCATTCATTCAAACCATATAAGATACATCGAAATTTTTCAACTTCCATATTTGGGATATTCCACATACACTAAAACATATAAATCCTTGAAAATTATTTAGAAAATTCAATGAAAATATTCTTGATAAAAGCAATTTTTCTTTTTTGAGTACAAACATGAAATCACTCACCTTTTAGTTGAACACTCCCAATCGACCCATAATGACATTCAATAAAGTAAAAATCCTTCTTTTAGTTCCCATTACCTTTACACTAATACAATAAACACCAAATAAATCATTTAATCTCTTATACAAGTTGGGTTAATGGGTTTTCTCCAACCTATTACAAACCCTAGTTTTTAAGTTCTACAAATCTATGTTTTAATTTCATCAATCACAAACTATCGGTAACTGTACTTTATTATCGTTCACAAATTTTCCAAAAGTTTCATCATATACGAACCCTAAATTTAATTCCCCAAATTTCACACTTTTCAATTAATGACTCTATGTTCAGATTCCATTATCTGCTTGTGGTTTGCATCAATATAAAATTTTCACTTACCATTTTCCCCAAATTTCATCATTTACAAACCTTAGGTTTTAATCTCCAATAAAATTCCTCAAATCTCAATAATAAATTTTAATCCATGAATGAGAAAGCTAAATCCAAGTTTAGGAAGAGAATATTACCTTAATTGTGAGATTGGATTGTGCTGTGAACATTGGGTATCAAAAAACCTAATTTTCTCTTTCTAAAAAATCCTAATATTTCAATTATCAAAATTAAAATCATAATCAAGGGTACTAAATCCTTCTAGATGACTAGAAAATTATCTTGATTCCTTGGTTGGATTGTGTTTTGGGTATCGGATTTCAAAACCCTAAGTTTTTCCCTTTTTGAGTAAACCCTAAATTTTTCTTTAAATCCGCCTTTCTATAGGTTCGATTGGGGTTTTGGAAAAATTAATGAAGTGATTTTGTTGGTAAGTAATTTTTTTTAGGTGAGAGATTGAATGAGTGAAAGACGGGAGTGAGAGGAATGGTTGAGCAAGGGAGAGACAAAGAGTCAGTTGAATGAATTGAAGAGAAACGAAATGAGACTTTAAAGAATAGTGAGAGGTGAAATTACTAATTTACCCTTTATGAATTTTGAGTTTTATTTGAGTTTAGAGGGTATTTTGGTCATTTCCCAGCCTATTCATGTGCACAAGTTAATTTATATGCCCCACAAATCGATTCATGTGTGTAGATGTTTAAGGATTCAAGTCGATTTGCAATACAAGCAAATCGACTCACAAATACACAAGCAAATCAATTTGAGCTTCCCCTTCAATGGCTAAGTCGATTTGCAATTGCCAAGGCTCAGAAATATGCTATGTAATTCTTGGTAAATCGATTTGTCTATGAGCACAAATCAATTTGTCAAACCAAGGCTTCAGAGGTTGTACCCTGCACTCAACCAAATCGATTTGTCTCATTATGCAAATGAATTGGCTCCTCCATTTCCCTCACACAAATCGATTTCCTCCTTACCCAAATTGATTTGCCTCAATCCTCAGAATTTCTCTTCTGCACATCAACCAAATCGACTCACAATTCACCCATCCTCTACCAAGTCGATTTACTACTCCCTTTCGTTATACAAGTTGATTTGTCCTCTCCAATTTCCCATTTAAGTCGATTTGTCTCTTCTTAAATTCCTTCACACAAGTTGATTTGCATCCCTACAAATCAACTTGTGTCTCACATTTTCCTTTTTAACTTACTATTGTCAAATTAACTCACAATTCTCTCAAATCGATTTGTATCTCCTTCTTTCTCTCACACAAGTTATTTTGTCATCCCCTCAAATCAACTTACCCCTCACAAATACCATTCAACTTATCAAACCACAAAACAATTTCACACCATTCAACTTGTGTACCCGTAATTGCATCCAAGTGGGTTTGAATCCATGTTCTCAAGCTTTCTCCAAAAAGATTTTTGCCACTAAGCCATTTAACTTCTTCAATGTATTAACACCAATCTAAATATAAATCTCTTTTCCTAGTTCCATAAAAGAACAAGAAAATTGAAAATTTAAACTCTAAATTTTTAAATGTTAAAGTCCAAGCCTAAAAATTAATTACAATCTAATTTCTCTGTTTTCTTTTTTTCTTTAAACAAGAAGTCAAATAAAAATTTTCTAATATCGTATATTCAATGTTACAGATTTAGTTGTTGTTTATGCTTGTTTTCAACTTGGTTCTGATTTAATGTAGTTCATGCCGATTTTCAATCTGGGTTTTCATGGGTCAATTGGGTTAGTTTCGGGCCAAAACCAGCCCATGCCCATTTCTAATATTTATTCATAAAAAAAAAATACCTCAATGAAATATTAACATTGAGAGTTATTAAAAAAAAAAAGTCAAAGAAGTCAACAAATGACTCTCCAGCCGGTATCCAAACCGGCTCTAGCCGGTCAAAAAAGGGTCTCTATGGCGCCGTCAATTTTGGCTTGTAATACCATAGAATTTCGATGCTCGTTGCATAAAAAATGACAAACGAACAAGGAATCACAGGTAATAAAAAATATAGTATTCTAATAGGCCTTCCCAATATAGTGTTTTGACATTTTGCTACAACTGGATTCAGAGCATCTCTCCCTCTCTGATGAAGAACAATCCTTCCCTTTGCATTCTTCGCATCCCCATCTTATTAATCATCTTACCAAGTCTTTTCTTACATGCCTGTTCTTCGCAAGACCCACAATTGGTCCATCGCAAAAAACCATATATTTGCAAAGAAGCTGAAGTCAAGGTAGGCTTTCCCTTTGGGGAAATGGAAGACCAAATATTTAAGGTCTCCAGGGTTTTGAACTCAACTGCTCATCGGACCTTACTTACTATACTGTATCTGTAATCAGCATAAGTAATCATAAATTTGTTGTTAGCAATATTCTTGAAACTAGCCAAACTATGAAAGTAACTTTGGCCGATTTCTGGAATACAGAAAACAAAAGATGTCCCACTGAATCCATGAACAACTTCTCTTTGAACTACTCTCACTTTTACTATGTCCCGTCGACAAGGAACATAAGTTTGTTCTCTGATTGTGATTTTGAATATCCATATGTTCCTCCTTATAACTACAGTTGGGGTAACAAAGTTTTCTACGGAGATGAGAGAAACCCAAGTGAGAATTATGTTCAGAATGCCTGTGAATGGAGATGCTTTAATGATGATAAGGAGAGGATGGGATCTGGGAGAAGCCTTGAGATTGGGTATATAACGGATCGTGATAGTTGTTCTAATTGTGTTGGATGGGGTGGAAATTGTGGGTCTAATTGTAGCAATTTGGATACCCAAGTCTGCATTTGTCCTTATGGAGCTCAGCCTTTTTACTGTGAAGGTACTGTGTCTTGGAGTCTCTCTCTCTCTCTCTCTCTCTTTTCATGCCACCGAACAATATTCAGAGTCACTAATCTGGTTTAAGTTGGGAGAGCCATAGTTCTTTACATTCCTAAAATTCAAATCCGAATATTGATTAAGTGATTGCGTCTTTCCACTAGACCAGTGAACTCTCTCTCTCTCTCTCTCTCTCGTTTCTTTGCCCAATATTAGCCTCTAGGGCAGGGATAGCTATGGACTAAGAGTCAAAGGTAAGGTCAAAATTTGTTGAACTTAAAAAATAAATTTAGTTAAACCATTTGCATCCAAAGTCTTAGCATGTTTGCATTCTAACAACATGGCGTTTTTGTTGCGGAATCAACTAGGCAGTAAGGAAAGATTTGCGAGGGTGAGCAACTTTTACATAGAATAATTTACAAGGCAGTTGCTATAATCTAAATAAAGCATATATTGACTCGATGGCTGGTTAATGCTGCAGAAACAAAATCAGAATTGAAGACCATCGCGATAGGTATTGTAACAATCATACCATCCATACCTTTTTTTTTCCAACTTACTAAGTTTTTCTATCATTTAACTATGTTTCCATGGATGCAGTCTCGAGTTCTACTGCATTTGGGTTATTTGTAGTTGTGATGGTTATCACCTACTTTCGCTGTAAGTTTCTCACAGCAGAACAAAAATATATCCTACTTTACCTGATTTTTATTGTTCTTTAATGTTTCAACACAATGGGATCTATGATTAATATTCTATTGTTCCTTCTCAGCTAGGATCAGAATACGCTTTTGGGAAAAAGAGTCTAGCAATCAGCAAGATATTGAAGCCTTCATTAAAATTTTTGGATCGCTGGCTCCTAGAAGATTTAGTTATTCAGATATCAAGAAAATGACCAACTCGTTTCAGGATAAACTTGGTCAAGGGGGCTATGGTTGTGTATACAAAGGAAAATTACTAGATGGTCGTCTTGTGGCAGTGAAGCTGTTGAGTTCATCCAAAGGAAATGGGGAAGATTTTATTAACGAGGTTGCAAGCATCAGTAAAACATCTCATGTCAATGTTGTTGCTCTCTTAGGATTTTGTTTTCAACACAATAAAAGAGCTCTTGTCTATGAGTTCATGCCGAATGGATCACTTGATAAGTTGATCTCTGATGTTCAACAATTGGGATTAGAAAAATTGTTCGAAATAGCGATTGGGATAGCACGGGGGCTTGAATACTTGCATCGCGGGTGTAGCACACGGATTCTGCATCTTGACATTAAACCACATAACATTCTTCTAGATGAAGATTTTACTCCAAAGATCGCAGATTTTGGCCTGGCAAAATTGTGCAGAAGGAAAGAGAGTAAGATATCAATGTCAGAAGCTCGTGGGACCATAGGCTACATTGCTCCAGAAGTATTTTGTAGAAATTTTGGTAATGTCTCTCACAAATCTGATGTGTATAGCTATGGGATGATGATTTTAGAGATGGCTGGAGGGCGAAACAAGAGTGATATTGAAGTGAGTGACAGTAGTGAGATGTATTTTCCACAATACCTATACAACAGGCTTGAGCAAGATGAGAATTTAGGGATGATGCAAGGCATCTTAAATAGAGAGCGAATTGAAATCACCAGGAAGATGATAATAGTGGGATTGTCATGCATACAGACAGACCCATCTAAGCGGCCCTCCATGAACAAGGTTTTGGAAATGTTAGAAGGAAGCATTGAGACTTTGCAAGTCCCCCCTAGACATTTTGTGTCATCTCCTCTTTGTCCTTCAAGAATACCGATAGAGGCAACCAGCCTGGGAGAAACGTCACAATGATATCTATGGAGCTTGCAATCACGACAGGTTGGAAATGCACAAGTTTAGCATGACTGCATCAGAATGTGTCCTTCCATTTTACCTTCTTCACGCCAGTGGACTATCCATGTAACTTGCAAGTTCTACAAGAAAAGCAACTCTTACCCATGCTTTTGGGAGCAGGGAATGGACCAAGATTTCAGACAATTTCTTTTTTGTTTGTTAGAAGTTATGAAGTATAAGAGACATAAATGAAGTATGATTATGAAAGACCAACCCTGATGAATCAGCTTTAATTTAATGTATATTCGTTAAAATGGGAATAAATTTTTAAATTAAAAGTTTCAAAATGACTCTATTTCTACCGTATTTAGTGTGTAATGTGCCACTTCTATTGAGCTTTAATTTGATGTATATCCTTTCGATTGTAGGTTATTATATTAATTTTATAAACTAATTAATATTTACATAAAAATTTTTATATTTTTTTCATATTTATGTTTCCTTTATTTTTATAAAATGTCATTTCTCCGTATCATTTCATGATTGTTTTCATTTTCTCATTTTCGTTTTCATACAATTTAGGTAATAGATTTATTTTAAAATATAATATTTATTCACTAAAATCAGATATTTTATAATTAAAAAGGAATTTTTATATATAAAAAAATAATAAAACTGATCGCTACAGCCTCACATCTTTCACTATATATTTTTTATAATGAAGTATTGGACTTTTAACACGCAATGGAAGCTCAAGAAACATGAATAATTACAATTAAATAGCATGGAATAAAAATTACCTCAATGCATAGATTCTCTTCTTTTGTGAATTCCGTCAAAAAGTCGAACTAATCAAAGTATTGATCATGAAAAACAAACCAATACTATGTTCCATGACACTATGCTCCAAATTCAAGTGTTTTTTGATGCCTAATTTCAGCCAAAGAATTTCAAAGTTCTCAATTGTGTACTCTCAAAGATCTCTCTCCTTATTTTCTCGACTTTGAAAATTAGGAAGAAGAATGGAAGAGGGAAGGGGCCAGTTAATTTCTCTTAACTATTTCCCCTCACTTCTTATTATTTAAATTTCAAATTTAATTCAAAATTTAAAATGTCCTTATGGACATAACAACCTTCATCACACACTTGCATATAATGGACATTTAATGTCTATCTCACGATCACAATTCATGTGATTTTAGACAATACTCTTTCAGATTTTTATACAGATCATGGCCATGGGACCGGGGAGTACATCTGCAAGTAAAGACATTTCAATATACTAGTTAAGGTGATCGATAAGCAATCGTTAATGTATATAAATATAAATACAAATAAATAAATAAATAAACAAATATATATATAAACTCACTGTACTCCAAAGTCAATCAATTTCATCCATTGAGCTACTTTTCTCATCAAAGTAATCCTTAATAATCGCTTCATCATATATTCACTATTATGTTCAAATTTCAACACAAGTAAACATCATAGACTAATCGATGAATATAAAATATTGATGAAATGTCGATTGATCTTCCTTTTCTCTACTTGGATCTCTCTATCTCAATTCAATTACTTTTCCAGACTTGTCCCATAGGCCTTACTTGCTTCCAAAACCATTGGTAGATAGACTAAAGTAACATATACTTAATCAAAACATTAAGAAATATTCAAAAGTAAAAATGGTACACATGGGCCTATCTCATGGGTCTCAGGTCTTACACAATTGGGTATGGGAATTAATAAAATACACTTTCGTCTCATAATGATATTGTTCCCACTAACCCCTGGTCAATTTATCACACGTAATATGAAACATGTATCACGATATTACTCCCCTATTTCTTAAAGGGGTAGATGTTAGATTTTTCTAACACCGTATATATATGGACTTAATCTACACAGTAAACTTATCAAAGATTTTAGAGAAAGTTGCTCAAAGACAACATCATAAGATGCAAGTGACATCTGAGATTGTAAACATGACTACTTACAGACAACATGGATTGTAGGTCTATCCATGTCGGTTATATCACATATGATCTTATCCTTAATACATATTAGGGTGACTTATATTCTAAATATGGTTACTCTCAAAACCTTTTACGTTTAGAAGCTGTCTCATTTTTGTTCACTCAGAACTTGAGGTAGTTACTCATGTGAGATAGTCGATCCTACCTATCATATCTTTCATCATATCACATCTTAATACATGATCATATAAAATAAGTGCAATACAATAAAACAACTCAAAAATAGCTAAATTGTTGATGCGTAGATATGTATTTTATGGTCATTTCACCCTTATTCATGATGTTACTCATGTAACTGTATCTGGTATCTATGTGTCTAGTCTTACAATAATATTTAGGGTCTCTCGTGTAGATAATGACAACTTGGTTGCCACATTAGAAAATCATTGGTCCCACTATTTGCCACAATCTCTAATTTATTTAGGAATCTCTTGAGCCAAACAACCTCTTGATCTGCTACTGTGCATGCAATAAACTCAGCCTCTATCTTAAATAACAATATATAGGTTTGTTTCTTACTACTCCATGATGTTGATTTGCATCGCTCCAATCGATATCTGAATATCCAATCAAACGCAAATCTCTTCCTCCACAACATAAGGAGAAGTTTGCAGTTCCTTTCAGATACCTCAGAATCCTCTTTATTGCTCTCTAATGTCCCCTTTTAGGATTTAATTGATACTTACTCTCTAGACTAACTACACAATAG